>JAPXFQ010002673.1:0-221487 GCA_028564705.1 Apricaphanius iberus | reverse complement strand
AGTAGTTTAGATATTATTTACAGAAGATATTTGACTGTGTGCCCCTTGCTCAGGTTTTCAAGTTATGCCCACCTGATGTCTTTCTGGAGCCAGATAGAACCAGCCTTAGTGGATATGGTGCATGTGACAAGCATGCAGACAGCAACTCCTGGACAGGATATTCACCATGGTTTTCAAACGGTAAACACATTTGTTTTCCTTATATTACTCTGTAATGTTATGTGTGTTTTCTTTATTTGGAGTCAAAATTGCTATCCAAGTTATAATGATTTTCTCTCTGTTTTTTTTGTCTCTTAAGCACATTGTTGAGTTTTTCTTTTCATGAATTACTTGTCTTTGGACCTGGAGCAGAAACATCTGGCCAACAGATTTAACGTTCACCAGTCCAATGTGAGCTGGATAATCACCACTTAGGCCAACTTTCTGTACCAAGTGCTTGGAGCCATTGGTATCTGGCTGGATGAGGAGACCATAAAGCAGCACATGCCAGAGGTCTTCTCCGCCTATGACGACACACACATAATCCTGGACTGCGCTGAGCTACGCTGTCAAACACCGGATTCCCTCCTGCTCCAGAGCGATATGTACTCCAGCTACAAATCGCACAGCACATTTAAGGGACTGATTGGGATTGCTCCTCATGGTTCGGTCACATTTATCTCCCCTCTTTATGAAGGCTGTGTCAGTGACAGGGAGATTCTGAAGCAGTCAGGCCTGGTGCCTCTCTTGAAGCCCTCAATGGCCATTATGGTGGACAAGGGTTCCCTTGTAGAAGATCTGCTCCCCTGCAAGGTCTACATACCTGCCTTCCTAAAGAAGAAGCAGCAGCTATCTGGAGCAGCAGTCAGGAAGACTCAGTCCATTGCAAGACCTAGAGTCCACGTTGAGTATGTAATAAGGCGGGTAAAAGAACACAAACTCTTCAGCACAGTGATCCCCATGTCTTTAACTGGCAATATCAATCAGCTTTTTGCCGTGAATGGACCTCTGGTGATGCTTGGGCCAGTTAAAGGGTTACTTATGAAAATATGTTTCTTTGCTTGTGTATGTGTCACCAGCACTATATAATCAATGTTAGAGTCAATGTTTTGTCATGTCTGCAACAGAATGAAAGCTAAGCTGTATATTTGGTCAATGTCTACAATCAAATATATGAATAGTAAATACAAATGTACACAATTGAAACAAATTTAATGTATTTGTGATTGAGAGAAAAAAAAAACATGGCTTCAGATTTTACTAATGAAATATTGAATGTTTATTATTCAAAAGATTTTGACAGAACACCAATAACAATAACAGATATTAATATCTATTAAAACACTGGCAATAACAATACATAATAATAATGACACTTTTTTAAAACTATTTATGGTTTTAGTTATCTTTTACATAAATTTATATTGAAAATTTGACATAAGCAAAGTTAATCTTTTGCCTATTAAGACAAAATCATTCATCTACACTACCGTTCAAAAGTTTGGGGTCACCCAAACAATTTTGTGTTTTCCATGAAAAGTCACACTTATTCACCACCATACGTTGTGAAATGAATAAAAAATAGAGTCAAGACATTGACAAGGTTAGAAATAATGATTTTTATTTTAAATAAGATTGTTTTTACATCAAACTTTGCTTTCATCAAAGAATCCTCCATTTGCAGCAATTACAGCATTGCAGACCTTTGGCATTCTAGCTGTTAATTTGTTGAGGTTTGTTGGTGGTGGCGTTAATCTGGAGAAATTGCACCCCACGCTTCTAGAAGCAGCTCCCACAATTTGGATTGGTTGGATGGGCACTTCTTGCATACCATACGGTCAAGCTGCTCCCAAAACAGCTCAACGGGGTTCAAATCTGGTGACTGCGCTGGCCACTCCATTACCGATAGAATACCAGCTGCCTGCTTCTTCTCTAAATAGTTCTTGCACAATTTCGAGGTGTGTTTTGGGTCATTGTCCTGTTGTAGGATGAAATTGGCTCCAATCAAGCGCTGTCCACTGGGTATGGCATGGCGTTGCAAAATGGAGTGATAGCCTTCCTTATTCAGAATCCCTTTTACCCTGTACAAATCTCCCACCTTACCAGCACCAAAGCAACCCCAGACCATCACATTACCTCCACCATGCTTAACAGATGGCGTCAGGCATTCTTCCAGCATCTTTTCAGTTGTTCTGCGTCTCACAAACGTTCTTCTTTGTGATCCAAACACCTCAAACTTGGATTCATCCGTCCACAGCACTTTTTTCCAGTCTTCCTCTGTCCAATGTCTGTGTTCTTTTGCCCATCTTAATCTTTTTCTTTTATTGGCCAGTCTCAGATATGGCTTTTTCTTTGCCACTCTGCCCTGAAGCCCAGAATCCCGCAGCCGCCTCTTCACTGTAGATGTTGACACTGGTGTTTTGCGGGTACTATTTAATGAAGATGCCAGTTGGGGACCTGTGAGGCGTCTGTTTCTCAAACTAGAGACTCTAATGTACTTATCTTCTTGCTCAGTTGTGCAACGCGGCCTCCCACTTCTTTTTCTACTCTGGTTAGAGCCTGTTTGTGCTGTCCTCTGAAGGGAGTAGTACACACCGTTGTAGGAAATCTTCAATTTCTTAGCAATTTCTCGCATGGAATAGCCTTCATTTCTAAGAACAAGAATAGACTGTCGAGTTTCAGATGAAAGTTCTCTTTTTCTGGCCATTTTGAGCGTTTAATTGACCCCACAAATGTGATGCTCCAGAAACTCAATCTGCTCAAAGGAAGGTCAGTTTTGTAGCTTCTGTACCGAGCTAAACTGTTTTCAGATGTGTGAACATGATTGCACAAGGGTTTTCTAATCATCAATTAGCCTTCTGAGCCAATGAGCAAACACATTGTACCATTAGAACACTGGAGTGATAGTTGCTGGAAATGGGCCTCTATACACCTATGTAGATATTGCACCAAAAACCAGACATTTGCAGCTGAATAGTCATTTACCACATTAGCAATGTATAGAAAACTAGAGAGAAAATGGCGCTCCACGCATTTACAGGATTCCTATTTAGTGTGGAAAAATAGTCTATTGCTATATAAAAAGACCCTTCGAACAGCTAGAACAGCATATTATTCATCTTTAATCGAGGAGAATAAAAATAATCCTAGGTTTCTTTTTAATACAGTTGCTAAACTCACACAGGATCATAGCTCTATCGAGCCAACCATTCCCCAAGCTCTTAGTAGTGATGACTTCATGCAATTCTTTATAATTAAAATAGACTCTATCAAAAATAAAATAATTGGGAACCTTCCCAATATGCTTGCTTCTTCCTTAGTTAGTGAGGCAGCATCAAAAATGGTTGAACCTAATATATGCTTAAACTGCTTTAATGCAGCAGAACCTTCTGATGTACTAAAATTATTAGCTTCATCTAAACCTTCAACTTGCGTTTTAGACCCAATCCCAACTAAACTCTTAAAAGAAGTTTTCCCTCTGATCGCTGCTCCAATTTTAGATATAATGAATCTATCCTTAGTCAATGGATATGTACCACAGGAGTTTAAGATAGCTGTAATTAAACCTCTACTTAAGAAACCATCTCTTGATCAAAACGACTTAATTAACTATAGACCGATATCTAATCTTCCCTTCTTATCTAAAATTCTTGAGAAAATAGTTGCACACCAGATATGTGAGCATTTAAACAATAATGAGCTGTTTGAGAAGTTTCAGTCAGGCTTTAGAGCTCATCATAGCACTGAAACAGCTCTGGTGAAGGTTACTAATGATATTCTCATAGCCTCAGACAATGGACTGGTGACCATTCTGGTCCTGTTAGATCTCAGTGCTGCCTTTGACACTGTTGATCACAATATTCTCATAGAAAGGCTTCAAAGTGTCGGTATAATAGGAACAGCACTAGGTTGGTTTAAATCTTATTTGTCTAACAGATTTCAGTTTGTTCAGGTAAACAATAGATCTTCCTCAACCTCAATAGTTACTTGCGGAGTACCACAGGGTTCAGTGCTTGGGCCGATTCTCTTTACTATATATATGCTTCCTATTGGTAAAATAATTAGGCAGCATGGGATAAAATTCCATAGTTACGCTGATGATACACAGCTATATCTATCCATTAATCCTGATGAATCCAATCAGTTAGGTAGACTACAGGCATGTCTGGAAGACATAAAAACTTGGATGACTCTAAACTTCTTGCTTCTGAATTCTGATAAAACAGAAGTTGTCGTCTTTGGACCAGAAGCTGTGAAAAATAAACTACTTAGTCAACGCCTTCACCTGGACGGCATTAAATTAGCCTCCAGTAATAAAGCAAAGAACCTCGGTGTTATTTTTGACCAAGATATGTCATTTAGAGCTCACATTAAAGAAGTCTCTAGGATTTCCTTTTTTCACCTTAGGAATATTGCAAAAATTAGAACCATCCTGTCCAGGAATGATGCTGAAAAACTAGTCCATGCCTTTATTACTTCAAGACTGGATTACTGTAACTCTTTATTATCAGGTAGTCCACAGAAAACAATTAAAAGTCTTCAGTTAGTCCAAAATGCTGCTGCTAGGATTCTGATGAATATTAAAAGAAGAGATCACATTTCCCCTGTTTTAGCTTCTCTTCACTGGCTCCCAGTAAAATCTAGAATAGAATTCAAGATCCTCCTTCTGACATATAAAGCTCTTAATAATCTAGCTCCATCATACATAAGAGACCTGATTGTTCCATATGTTCCTAACAGGGCCCTTCGCTCTCAGACTGCAGGTTTACTGGTAGTTCCTAGGATTTCTAAAAGTAGAATGGGTGGCAGATCTTTCAGCTATCAGGCTCCCCTCCTATGGAACCGGCTCCCAGGGTTGGTTCGTGAAGCAGACAATTTGTATATCTTTAAAACTAGGCTTAAAACTTTCCTCTTTGACAAAGCTTACAGTTAGAGATATGTTAATAGGTAGTTAGAGACAGGTTAGACAGGTAGCTAGGAAGAGATAGGTTAATGTTAGTAGCTAGGTAGAGTGTCAAAAGCTAGGAAGGGATATGAAGAGGTAGAGTAGCTAGGTAGAGATAGATTAATGTAAGCCAGGTAGAGAGTGTTAGTAGCTAGGTCTCCTAGTAGCTAGGAGACAGGTTAATGTTAGTAGCTATGCTGCTTTAGGCTAGGCTGTTGGAGGACATTATTAGGGTCTGTTCCTACTTTCTCTCCTACTTCTCCCCAACTACATGATGTGCTGTCAATTCAAGCGCTAACCTGCTTTCTCTCAGTCACTTCCTACAGTAGGTGCTCCTGACCCACCCTGCTTGACGACCCTGACTAAGATGGCATTGCAGTGAGGGAAAGTTCTATACGTCCTGCAACAAACTTCTGTATCTGTTCTGTTGTTCTTTCTGTGTCTCTGTTCGGTATTCTCCAAACCACAGATGGTCTCGGCAGATGACCGCTTCCGCTGAGCCTGGTTCTGCCGGAGGTTTCTTCCTGTTAAAAGGGAGTTTTTCCTTTCCACTGTCGCTTCGTGCTTGCTCAGTGTGAGGGATTGCTGAGAATTACACGACACAATCTTCTGTGGTTCTCTAATTTCTAAATTAAACATTGTATTGTAATAACTCTTCTTGTAAAGTGCCTTGAGATGACATCTGTTGTGAAACGGCCCTATATAAATAAACTGATTGAATTGAATTATAGCGTGTGTTTCTTTAAAGTTAAGACTACTTTAAAGTTATCTTCATTGAAAAGTACAGTGCTTTTCCTTCAAAAATAAGGACATTTCAATGTGACCCCAATCTTTTGAAGTGTAGTGTATATGCAACTTTAAAAAATGTATTTTCAAATTTATAAAACATTTATTAATTTAAAGAATAAAAGATAATTGAATTATCTCACAATGATACTTGTATGGTATGTGCATGTTACACTTTAAAGTTTAAAATGCTGGGACCTTCATGAGCAGATGGTCCAGGTGGGGTGCACATTCCAGCAGAGGGGACTGTTAAAAAACTAAACTCAGTACATGTACATACCATACAAGTATTATTGTAATACAGTTTAGTTTTCTTTTTAATTTTCAAACTTAAAAAAAAAGTTATCAAAGATAGCCTAATAATTGGAGACAATTGTGTAAATATTTAAAAATGAAAGACGGTTTATATAATGTTGAGAGAAATGGCAGAGGATCCAGAGTTTTTGCCGAACCGGACTCATAAAATTTAGAAATGTTGGGCAAAAAAAGGCTTGGTAAATTATTCACAATTGATTTTTAACAACTCAATTATTCCATATGAAAGTGTTTCAAATAAATATGAATTAGCCTCAAAAGATTTTTAAAATACTTACAAGTGAGAAGCTACATTGGCATGAATTTAGATAATGATATATCAAAGAATGAATTGATGCAATACATTGCACAACAAAAAAGGAAAGATAAGGGAAGCCTCTCAGATTTATAAAGTAAAGCAGAGCTCGTTACTCTCAGGTTATATAAAAAATTTGTTCATTTTGAACGAATCGTTCACGAACAAAACATCACTAAAAAGTATTGGCCTTGGTATGCTGTGGCGGCAAGTACTCAGATTCTATCTTTGTTTTTAAATGTGGTAACGTTGCATCATGCATCTTAATGTTTTAACACAGCATAGCGATACATATTTTGTGGATATTAAAAATAAATAAATAATAAAGTGGTTCTGCTGTATTTGTCTAAAAACCTCAGCCAATTACATGGCTCGGTCTGAAACAAACGATTGGAATATCTGGTTGTCTGACTCACCAGTCAAGTGCACTTCCGCATTTATATGGCTCTTCCTCTCATTACATACTGCCACGTTCTGCAACAGAACACCACTGGTGAGAGAGGTTCTCCAGCCGACTGCTACCACTTCAACTTTAGGACCAACTACCAGAGTCCCAGGAAGAAAAACGCCATTTGAAGTCATGGGGAAAAAAAGACAGGTGAGTGAACTGCAACTGGTATTATGTGCTCAAATCAGCGGGGTGTGGTCTTAAGGTGCATTCAGACCGGCCAGCGCATTCAGGCAGCAAAAGGCTCAAACAGATGAAAGTTGACACTCTAAAATTAAGACCCAGCTGCTTGCACACCTTGTAGTCCGCATCAGTGCGTCGGTGCATCACGTCAGTTTGTCAGCAGGTGTTGTTTCTCTTTTATTTCTGCACTTTCCCTCTCTCTGCTCCTCTCTACCTTGTAATGTGTATTTAGTACCGTAGTTGCCCTAAGTGGAATTAGCTAGTGTTAACTTATGCTGTATTCAGACCGCAGGCTTTCTCAGCGTCAACAACGTCAAGACTACATGTTAAGTCTATGGCGGAGGCCGTTGGAGGAGCGTCACGGTCACTTTGTGAGCTTTGGCTCCGTCAACTTTTCAAGCTTTTCATGCTTCAAAGCTCATAAAGCCAGCAACGCAGAAGTTCAGCTAGTTGAACTTTTGAAGGTGCTGATGGCCCTGAAGCGGCGCGTTAACCAATCAGAGCTTATAATTGTAGCGGTGTCACTACACGTATTTTGAATGTAGCGGGAGCAGGAAAAACCTACATTTTAAGTCTAGAAAACGCAGATTTAAAAAATGATAAATAACACTTACAGAAGACAGATAGACAGGCGCTCTTCGGGAGGAATACAGCGCCTGTAGTTGGTGTCCTGGTAGGAGATTTGAGCTCCAATGCGGCCCAGGAGGTCGTCAAACTGGGGGCGTGACAGACTGAAGTACCGCTGAAAGCGAACCTCATCCATACGTAGCTCCTGGAGCAAATGGTTAAACTCCCCAAACTCAGAACGCATCCGTAGAATAGGGTGTATCCACAAACGGCGCTTATGTTGCAGAAGTCGATGCTATCTAGCTTTATTTAGCGAATAAAGCCAAGCCACTCTCTCAATACCATCTGCCATAGTTCAGAACAAACAGCAACAGAAGAAGCCCCGCCCACGCGTTGTTTTTTGCTCAGAAGTGGCAGACTTTGCAAGCTTTGCAAGCTTCAACATAGAAGCGTCAAACTAAATGCTTTGTGAGCTTTGCCTGACGCTGACAAAGCTCTTGGTCTGAATGCACAATAACATAACAAAGTTCAAAGAAAATATTTAACTGCTTACCTCACACTCCAATATCCTCTGAATGCTACATTATCACCTCCTGTTCCGTCTCTTCTACCTGCAGCTACTGCCGCCGGTCATCTCGCCCTCAGTCTCCCCTGCATTGAGTAGCTCTAGTCGAATCTCGTCGCTGATTGGTTGCTGGCCTGAATTTGCTGCCAAAAAGTTAAATTTTCCCAACTTGAACCAGTAGCTGTGTGGACGCGCTGATGCCCGCTGCACTGACATGCACGACCAGCTGTCTGCCAGCTTGACGCAGCTTGATGCCCACATGCTGCTTAGGTACCATTGACTTTGTATGTAATCTAGCTGCCCTGCTGCCTGGACGCACATGGTGGTGTGAACGTAGCTGATGGGAGGGGTGAGTGCTCTGTGACTGCACTCAAAAAACAAAACAATTTTTACATTTAGTTCACTCAACAAAATTCATTATTACCAAACAACCCAAATCAGTTGGTTGTTGTTTTTTTTTTGAGTGTGTGTTTATGCTTTAAGCTAGCTTAAAACATGAACACAGTATTCGGTTTAATTTGCCTCCTCCACCTTAAGTCGAAACAAACACTTGTTCTAACATTGTTATACACTGATATTATTAAGAAACTTTCTCTTAACAGCAATAAAATAAACACTAAGCCAAGCAAGGAATAAAGACAAAAAGTGTAGTCCTCTGCTCGACAACAGTCAGCTTTCAAATCATAACACTAACCTAAGAATCAAATGCTTTTCATGCTTGACTGATTCTTATTGTTTGCTCACATTATCTGCATTTCATAGCAATTCCCTATCCACTTGAGAGAAAGCGTAGTGTTCTTAATCTTACATTAATTGGAGTGGCTCCTTACTCAGCTCCACCGTATAGTAATTAGGTTAGTGTAAGCTCTCTGACCCGTTCCAAGAACACAGCTCTTTTAAGCATCCGCCATGGAATGCACTAAGAGAGCGGGTTTAAAGCTCTGTGTTTGGAGTCCCTGAGATGAACACATGCATTCAAAAAGACAAGCAGCATATTGCTTGCTGTTTGTTGGCTCTGGGTTAAAGCCCATATGTCCTCAGTCAAGTGCCAAATCCTTTTGGGATTGAGCACATTGCTGCATTCACAGTGGCCTAATCAAGTAGTATCTGAGCTTCAATCCTCTTATGCTGCATGACTGGACCACACTTCTCAGAGGCTGAATTATAGTTGTCAGCTGGGACTCTAGGGAGCGTTTGGGAGAGAAAAGAAAAGAGAAGGTCAGCCTTGGTCTAATCTGTGTCTGCTTTGCTCTAAAACTTTGGCCCTCGTTAAGTAAATGCTTTTTTATGACACAATCACCTCAGCTGTCTAAAGAGAGAGCAGGAGGGAAACTCAGTCAAAAAAAACATCATTCAAAGTGAATCTAAGGGCTTCATCATTGTTGTGCTTTAATGTATTTTATGTGCGAGGTACAAAGGTTGGCACAGCTGGCTTAATGAACTCTTTTCACCACAATTTCAACACCGAAAGGCAGAAATCCAGAGTTGCTTGTCTTCTTCACACAAGCACCCCTCGGTTCTTCCCTTAGATTGAGAGGTTTCTCTAAAACTAGCTTAGTGGTAAGAAGTCCTGCTTTATTACGAAGTGAAAATGCCAATCTTTCACATTTTTAGGACAACCAGAATGCCATCATTTCAGGTTCAGGGCCTGATGTTCAAAAAAGAATAAAGGCACAACTTAGGTCTGGGTCAATGCTTGGCTGAGTTAAAGACATCATTAGCATTCTCACGGATGGTGACTATTGATCAGGACACGTAGCATCCAGATGCCGGGGCCAGTGCTTCAGCTGTTAGCTCACTGGTCCATGAGACATGAAGCACAGATGGAAGACAATGTCCCTGGACCTAATTAGCGTTATCAGTCAAGTGTCCCTAATTTGATTACAGGACTGTCGTTTTGGTACAGCATGTTTCCAACAGAGAGTAAAGACCATTAGGGCACACTGGGTACAAAAGAGCTCTCAGTCAAGTCTCATAAACACAGACAAATACTTGTGCCTGCTGAGATTTCCGTTTTTCAACACATTAAACTAAAAATAATGGAGTTCACTTCTGGCTATGGTTTCAAAATGGTTTATGAAGAAAATGGCAGGACAGCAGAAGCTGCTAGAACTGATCTGTTTGTTCCTGTTTGCTATTGAAAAATAAATCTATTACACTTGCTCTGATGACATACTTGAGAGGCTTAATAAGCAAGAACACTAAGCCCCTTTCTCCTTTTCAGAGGACAAACCCCCTACAGAAGAAGAAAAAAGCAAAGCATTTCACTGGGACTCATGGACAATGAAGGAAGGAACCTGCAAAACAGCCCGAACAGCCTATTGTATAACAACATTTATATGATCTTTAGAACAACAAGGTCACCAATAGGATATTAAATATGTTCAGGGCTATAGCATAGACTGATTAATTTTGTGTGAAATCACATGAATAGAAGCGAACTATGCGAATGAGATCTGGTTGTTATTTCTGTTATAATGGATTAAGAAGCTCACAGCTGGTTCATTTAGCAGGTCTGTTTGTTTCATCACTGCAGGATCCAGTTGTTTTTTATCTATATCTGCATTATTTTCTAAAGATTTTCTTTTAAGCTGCATTCCGGGAGATATATTTATGTATCAAAGTTTTATATATCTTTAAAGACACACTCCTAACTTTGCAGATATTTGCCCTCTGTCACCCTCTCATGCTTGCAGCATAACGTCACTATCATAAAAACTAATCTCTATGGAGCGCATTTGAAGAAGTATACGAATGGTTTTACAAGCTCGCCAACCAAAACAACAAAACATCAAACTACTGGCTTATCAGTTGCTAAACCATCACATCATCACTGTATCACATCACCATGCCCAAATAACCATGAAGCAAGCATTTAGTACCTACCAATCCAGTAGCAACATAACTAGTTCAGCATCCATACATCCTGCTGTATTTCTAATGTCTCTCCCACAGCGGACGTTTTTCTCAACTGTGTCTTCTTCTCCCAGCGTTCTGCTCTATGAGTGAGCAGGCAGAAGGAACCAGGGAGGTGCGATGTTATCGAGGATGATGTAACGGGGGACCAGCCTGGTCATGACCTGTAGTGTACAGTTTTGCAGCTCAATTCAATTCAATTCAATTCAGTTTATTTATATAGCGCCATTTCACAACAGATGTCATCTCAAGGCACTTTACAAAAAGAGTTATTACAATACAATGTTAAGTGTAGAAATTACAGAACCACAGAAGATTGCGTCGTGGTATTCTCAGCAATCCCTCATACTGAGCAAGCATGCAGCGACATGCTGCAACTTTCTTAACCGATTCAGAACGGACACAGAACTGATACGCCCTGGTATTAATCATCATAACCAGCCTTCTACAGCAGTGAAGTTCCAGGAGCTCTTGCAGCCCAGTTTCTTTTCCTCACTTGTTCTGATAGCGTCTTCGTTGGTTTCTTTGGTGGATCTGCCATGGCTCAAGTCTCAAAACCACAGGTTTGTTTACTTCATTAGGTAGCGCATAGTGTACTGCCATAAAGGGAAACTTAGTGTGTTTATGGTGTTAAAGTTACGGAGTGTGTCTTTAAAATGTTAGTGGGGTTCAGCACTCTGAGAAAAGGGTGGTGCTCCACAACATTTGTTCTTCTTTCCTTGCATTTCTCACTGACCACCAATTTTTTTCAGCCAATAGAAATTGAGTTTCCGCCTTATCAGTTGTCAATCAACTTACATGTGCATTGAGTGTACCCAGGGCCGGCTTTGCCGGCAGGTGACACAGGCGGCTGCCTGGGCCATCTGCTTGACAGGGCGCAAAATTGAGAAAAAAAGAGTTATTAAATGTATGCGTCGTATTTTGAAATGCACTCTCTATATATAACTACTCCAAATTTCCCAT
This sequence comes from Apricaphanius iberus, assembly GCA_028564705.1. Classification (NCBI taxonomy): domain Eukaryota; kingdom Metazoa; phylum Chordata; class Actinopteri; order Cyprinodontiformes; family Aphaniidae; genus Apricaphanius; species Apricaphanius iberus. Next base: position 209,525 of record JAPXFQ010002673.1, on the reverse strand, counting down.
GAAAATAAATTCAATCAGCGGACACGCTGTACACTGTCATCAGGCAATTCTCCCTCAGCAGGAGCAGGCGGGGAGTGTTGTGACAAAGCAGGGGGGTGGGGGGATATGGGAACCTCTGCATTTTCTTTCCCGCCGTCTTGCCGTATTAAAGTTTACTTGTAAATTTCCCGTATTTTATTATTATTTATTAAGTAAATCCTCTGCCTCTCAGTTTAGAGAAGTGCGAGAGCTGCTGCAGTTACAGTGACAGGTCTGGAAAAATCAGCTCCTAGAACGGGAGCAACAATAAGATGAACTTGGTGAAGACAGAGTCACTCAAAAACAAATTAGAATACATGTAATATCGGGGAAATGGGACAGTAAGTTTCCTTCCATCCAGAGGAACTGGACGGGGCGCAGCATCAACACAGGTAGGCACGGTTCTGTTCACTTAGTGACAGATTAAAACATGTTGGAAATGACCGATGAATGTAGGACGTTGTCGGCAAAGAATATAAAGTCCCATTTAAAAACATCTTAAGAGGTACTCCATCTGCCTCTGTCTCCCCTTGGATCAGAGTTGGAATTAATAATTGTATTTAATAATGTGAGTCAGACCTGCTGTATTTATCATTGAAATTAGTTTAATTCAGCCTAGTTCATTGTCATGATTACACTCAGCTCCTGTCACTCCCTCATCATCATCTCCACCCACGTGTCTGTGTTGACGCCCTCCAGCGGGACGTGAGTCGGGCGGACGGCCCGAATGGCGACCTCTGGTCGGACGAAGGACCGGCGGGCGTCCCCTTGCGGGACGTGAGTCGGGCGGACGGCCCGAATGGCGACCTCTGGTCGGACGAAGGACCGGCGGGCGTCCCCTTGCGGGACGTGAGTCGGGCGGACGGCCCGAATGGCGACCTCTGGTCGGACGAAGGACCGACGGGCGTCCCCTTGCGGGACGTGAGTCGGGCGGACGGCCCGAATGGCGACCTCTGGTCGGACGAAGGACCGACGGGCGTCCCCTTGCGGGACGTGAGTCGGGCGGACGGCCCGAATGGCGACCTCTGGTCGGACGAAGGACCGGCGGGCGTCCCCTTGCGGGACGTGAGTCGGGCGGACGGCCCGAATGGCGACCTCTGGTCGGACGAAGGACCGACGGGCTTCCCCCTGCGGGACGTGAGACGGGCGGACGTCCCCTGGCGGGACGTGAGACGGGTGGACATCCCCTGGCGGGACGTGAGACGGGCGGACGGCCCGGCGGTCCTCTCCTGGGGACCGGGAGGTCCAGCTGGGGGCTGGACGGACGTCCCTTGACGGGACGAGAGGCGGGCGCACGGCCCGGCGGTCCTCTCCTGGGGACCCGTAGGCGAGGCGCAGGCTTGGGAGCCTGGAGGCGAGGCGCAGGCGTTGGAGCCTGGCGGCAAGGCGCAGGCTTTGGAGCCTGGGGGCGAGGTGCAGGAGCCCGGAGGCGAGGCGCAGGCGCCTGGAGGCGAGGCGCAGGCGTTGGAGCCTGGCGGCGAGGAGCCGGCGAGGGAGCCTGGCGGCGAGGCGCAGGCTTGGGAGCCTGGAAGCGAGGAGCCGGCGTGGGAGCCTGGAGGCGAGGAGCCGGCGTGGGAGCCTGGCGGCGAGGAGCCGGCGTGGGAGCCTGGCGGCGAGGAGCCGGCGTGGGAGCCTGGCGGCGAGGAGCCGGCGTGGGAGCCTGGCGGCGAGGAGCCGGCGTGGGAGCCTGGAGGCGAGGCGCAGGCTGGGAGCCTGGAGGCGAGGCGCAGGCGTGGGAGCCTGGAGGCGAGGAGCCGGCGTTGGAGCCTGGCGGCGAGGAGCCGGCGAGGGAGCCTGGCGGCGAGGAGCCGGCTTGGGAGCCAGGCGCAGGCTTGGGAGCCTGGAAGTGAGGAGCCGGCGTGGGAGCCTGGCGGCGAGGAGCCGGCTTGGGAGCCTGGCGGCGAGGAGCCGGCTTGGGAGCCAGGCGGCGAAGAGCCGGCGTGGGACCCTGGCGGTGAGGAGCGGGCGTGGGAGCCTGGGGGCGAGGCGCAGGCGTGGGAGCCTGGAGGCGAGGCGCAGGCGTTGGAGCCTGGAGGCGAGGCGCAGGCGTGGGAGCCTGGAGGCGAGGAGCCGGCGTGGGAGCTGGCGGCGAGGAGCCGGCTTGGGAGCCTGGCGGCGAGGAGCCGGCTTGGGAGCCAGGTGGCGAAGAGCCGGCGTGGGAGCCGGCAGGCGATGCAGCAGCAGCTCAGGAGGCGGCAGCGGCATATCCGGCAGCTCAGGAGGCGGCAGCGGCATATCCGGCAGGTCAGGAGGCGGCGCAGCGGCATATCCGGCAGCTCAGGAGGCGGCAGCGGCATATCCGGCAGCTCAGGAGGCGGCAGCGGCATATCCGGCAGCTCAGGAGGCCGAGACTGCAGGTGCTCTGGGAACAGAGACTGGAGAAGGGAGAAGGAGGAATAGGGCGATGCAGACGCCAACTTCGGGGCCGAGCAGTGCGATGCAGACGCCAACTCCGGGGACCCGGAAGCAACTACTTCCCGTCGGCGCCGCCGTCTGCGGCGAGATGGTAGAGGTGCCTCGTGCCCTCGGCTGCGTGGCTGACATGGAGGCTCATGCCTACGTGGGCCTGTTCCAGGAGCGCAGTAGGCAAGCCGAGAGCCGACGAGCGAGGTCTGCTGCTCCAGATAATGCTCCTCCGTGTCCTCCCAGTCCGACCCGTCCGAGGGAGGGTACTCCGGCGCAGCCTTGCTGCGTCTGTGTCGCCGATCGCGGCGAGGAGCTGGATCCCCTCTGGAGCAGAGGTACTCGAGTCTGTCCCCATGAAAAAACTCGAACAGTTCATCCTCGCTAACGTAGAGGGGACCCCGTCCTGCCGCAGCCGAAGACGGTGTTGTGGTAGCAGCAGCTGGGCGATTGACCGGAGCCCTCCGTGAAGCGGTCGGGAAAGGGGCGAAGACAGCCGGTGAGAGGATCGGAGGCGCATGGAACCAGGAGACCGAGCCGACGTTGGTAGAGGCGGGCTGTGTCCCTGCAGGAGGCAGCTCCTCCTCCGCAGCAAGGAAGGCGTCGTCGGCTGCCTCCTCCAACTCCTCCGCATCGAGCGGGTTGAGGCTGGAGCGGAACCGAGGAAGGAGGTCTAGGATGTAGTCCTCCAGCGCGGTGAGGCGAGCGGACGGGCTGGCGAAGCCAGAGACCTTCTCCAGCCTACACCAGAGGGACTCCAGGATGTCGGGGTCGGAGGCTTCTGCTGGGTCCCTCCTTCTTGGCTGGATCATTCTGTCAGGGATTGTGCTGCAGTGTGGGAGACGAAGGAACCAGACGCAGAAGCAGAACTCAGGTGAGGTGGTTTTAATGAGGTGCAGCAACAAAAGGCACGACACAATCAATGATCCAGCCAAGATAGAAGGCCTCGCTGGATCTTAAATGAGGGGAGAACCAAGGAGGAACAGGTGGAAACAATGAATAATCAGGGGCAGAGCCCTGGAGGTTCAGGATAACACAGGTGCAAATAATAAAGGAGTGTGAGTGGGGAGTGAGGCATGACACCTCCTATCGTTTGCATCTGTGTTCACTTCCTTATGTTTTCACCTGTTCCTCCTTGTCTCCCCCTATTTAAGATCCAGCGAGCGCTTTATTCCTGGCTGGATAATTGTCGTATATGTCATACCTGTTGTGTGTATTGTCTCACCTTATGTTTGCTGCACTCAATAAATCATCACCTCAACTGGAACTCTGCTTCTGCGCCTGGGTCCTTCGTCCTCCATGCAGCATGAGCGTGACAGAATGATCCAGTCCGAAAAGATGGACCCAGCGGAGGCTGTCACCCAGGAGATCCCCGCTCTGCAGAAGGACGTCTGGGCTAATCTGTCCAGGATCTCCGCCTCTCCTCACGCGCCTCTGCGAATCTCCGGATCTGAGGAGATCCTAAAGGTGCTTCCTCATTTTTGGAGGGTGTTCTCCGCCCAGGACTTTGCCGCGCTGCGGAGCGAGGCTAAAGCTTGGTTTATGCTTGCCGCGTCCGCAAGGTCCGTATGGCTCCACGCGGCCAAATTAAGAATCACACCGCGCACCTAGGAAAATTTGTACCTACGCGGACAGTCCCGCGCGGAAAAACATGGTGGACGGGCAAGTGCTCATATTGCCGGAGGTTCGTAAAAAGACTCTTTATGATTTGGCTGCTAGAGATCACTCTGATCAACTTGTGTTTTAATGGATGAGTGGACAGTCTCCTTTTTCGTCTTTTTTCCTAGCTAAACAGGATAAAAGTTCTGCTTTGTTTAAGCTCACGGGTATCACCATCTTGTAAACAACAGTGATTACTACTTCTACTATGGTTGTGTTGTATGCATGCCGTAGAGCCCTACGCCGCCTCCTGCAGTCTTCAAGAATATTGGCTGTCAGCAGGGACAAGCCGCAAAAAGTATAAACGCTGCTCGAAGGCGTCTCGCCCGGTTCTGGACGTCTCGTTTCCGCGCGGAATGTTCATGCGGCAAGCATAAACCAAGCTTAAGCGGGTTTACCAGGAGGCCTGGGAGGAGGTTGTCCGTCCACCCTCTCAGTCTTCACCTCCCAGCCATAGGCGGAAGTCCCACCGTGCTAGGGCTGTTTCTGGAATCGGGGAGCAGAACACAGCTCCCGCACCGACAGCCAGCATGGGGGCTACAGCCGTGAGCAATCCTCCGCTGACAGACGCTGCACCCTCACTGTCTCACCACAGACAGCGCCGCCACGTGGAGGAGCAATATCAGTCAGCTCATCGCTGGTTCTCCCCGCTCCGAGCTGTGCACTGGCTCCGCCCAGGTCGTCTGCTTTAGCCTGCTTGACCGTGAAGATGGCATCTGCTCCAGTCTGCTTAACCTCGAAGTTAGCGTCTGCATCAGCCTGTTCGGCACCGATGTTTGCGTCTGCATCAGCCTGTTCAGCCCTCTCCTTCTCATTCTTCCAGTCTCTGCCCCCAGAGCCAGCAGAGCCCCTTCAGTCTCTGATCCCAGAGCATCTGGATTTGCTGCTGCCTCCGCCAGAGCTGCTGGATGCGCCGCTGCACTTGTCCTCAGCCGCCGCTTCTCAGCCGCCGCTTCACCAGTCGTCAGCCGCCGCTTCTCAGCCGCCGCTTCTCAGCCGCCGCTGCACCAGTCCTCAGCCGGCGCTTCTCATCCGCCGCTTCTCATCCGCCGCTTCTCAGCCGCCGCTGCACCGGTCCTCAGCCGCCACTTCTCAGCCGCCGTTTCTCAGCCGCCGCTGCACCGGTCCTCAGCCGCTGTTTCTCAGCCGCCGCTGCACCTCCTCAAGGTTCCCAAACCTGCTCCTCGGCTCCAAGTTTGCTTGTGGCCTAGAATGTTGGTACATTCTTTCTTCAATGGCTAGAACACACTGTCCTATACGCTAATCCAGAGCATCCCAAATATGCTCAATGGGTGACATGTCTGGTGAGTGTGCTGGCCATGCAACAACTGGGATGTTTTCAGCTTCCAGAAATTGTGTAAATTATTATTAGGGATGTCCTGATCAGTTTTGTTTGCCCTTGACACCCGAGTCATTTGATTTTGAGTATCGACCAATACCGAGTCCTGGTCTGATACTTCTATAGGTAATACATTAAAAAATCTTAAAGAACAGTGAAGAAACAGATTATTGTAACATTTAACAAATATGTTAAAGCCGCGGTACAGCTTTAATCACCCCCCCACACACACACACACACATCCCTCCCCTGAGCCTCTAGCTTCCTCTACCCCTGCAATTGGCCATGTGCATCACCTGAGATTTCACAGCATCTCACTTTGTAAAAAAATGTTATGTTGATCTGCTTTCTTGAATATATGACTGTCTTACTTGTTATGCATAAATGTGGCCAAAGCTGTGTCGATTTGAAGACGTTTTGAAGCCGTTTTGCTATGCTATTTTACAGCTTTCAATTTTTGTGATAGACCTGTATGATAAAAATGTTACCGTTGGTGTTATATAATATTAATTTGTGCTAAAATTTAACTTGTATCCTGTAGTTAATGTTGGACCAGAAAGTAAAACGGCTCGTTTCTATATAATCCCACCTGCTGCCCCCCTCCCCCATGCAGCGCCAGTCTGACTGAGAAAAACAGCCTTGAATTTGAAGTGCACCAAGTACAACAATGGAACTGTGTTATATTTAACAAACAAAGGCCACAAAAAAAACAGTCAATAAAGCTTATTTCAGCTGCTAAATCTAACAGGCTATGGAGGGAGCCCATCCAGACCAAACACCCGGAGACCAAACCACCAAAGCTGAGTCCAGAAACAATCGTTACTGCCTAGTTTATAAAAAAGCTGTGGGTGTTGTTTGCACCCATTTACTGAACATTCTGAGATGCTACAGATCAATTAATTAACCAAAAAATGCTGTTATAAGATTACATAAGCAGCTTGATAAATGGCTAACAAATATTAGCATTAAAATAAAGCCACTTCTCTGTCTTCAGGCATCTTTGACCCAGCTGCTGTTCTTTCGGAATGTAGAATAGAATCCTGTAATAAATGCAGCCAAACAGACTTTTTCACAGAGGAAGTAAAATCCAACAGAAAAGTGGTTTTCAGCTGCCAAAACCAGAGCAGCTATGAGCTTTGAGAAGGGGGTAGAGTGTGTGTGCAATTCTACCAGAGGTAAGATGCTCTGCCTGCAGGGGCGGTGCAGTGACCTCTATATGGAGCCTTGAAAGTCTCATAATAAATAAACTAACGAAGGGTTTTTCACGAAAGCATATGCTCATTCGGAAATGCACATGGTCTGTTTCACAAATGCAAACGCTGAGGTTCACAAATACAATTTTCAGAAACATTTGTAATATAAATTCACGAAATGGTTCACAAATGCACACGATCTGTTTCACAAACGCACACAATCCGTTTCACAAATGCAAACAATCTTTTTCCAAATGCGGACAACTAATGTCACCATTGGCTAAGGAACCTGTCAATCAAATTAATCACTTAGACAGCTGTTCTCTTTCACCCAATGGTATGGCTCCTAACATGTTCCATCCTCATTGTGGGCCGAACGTGTGGACCCTGGCAATAATTAGTAATTACTAATCAATTTCCTCAGTTTATTAAACAGTGTGCATGAATTACTAACCCGTTTCCTCGGTTTAATAAACTGTGCGCACGGACTCGGAACCTATTCACCCGGTTTAATAAACCGTGTGACCATGTAGTGTTCTGTTTGGTTGATAAAAAGCTCTGACTGTCAGGATTCTCACTCCCTCATCATCTGCACCTGTGTCATCCTGTCTGAACCTCCTCACTTCCTATTGTTTGCACCTGTTCCTCCTTGTCTCCCCTTATTTAAGATCCAGCGAGCGCTTCAGTCCTCGCTGGATCATTGTCGTACCTTTGTATGTATCGTCTCACCTTGTGTTGCATCTCACTAATAAAATACCACCTTACCTGGAACTCAGCTTCTGCGCCTGGGTCCTTTAGCCTCCTTACAGCAAAAGCGACGTAACAGAATGATCCAGCCCGAAAAAATGGACCCAGCAGAAGCGTCGGACCCTGACCTCCTGCAAGACCTCTGGTCCAACCTGGATGACATCTGCGGCTTTGAAGCCTCAGCTCGCCAGACCGCAGCTTTATGGTGAAGACTCTTCCCCGCTTCTTCTCTCTGCTCACTTCTCATGACGCGCTGGACCTGGAGGACAAGGTGGATGTCCTCATTCAGACAGCCGAGGAGGAGTTGTCCCTTTTTGGGGAGGAAATCCGCATCCACGAACATTCGGTCCAGACGTTGGCGTCTGCTTCAGTCTGTTCGGCCCCGAAGTTTCTGTCTGCTTCAGCCAGAACCAGCAGAGCCCCTCCAGTATCTGTTTCCAGAGCCAGCTGAGCTCCTCCAGTCTCTGCTCCCAGATCCAGCAGAGCTCCTCCAGTCTCTGCTCTCAGAGCCAGCAGAGCAGCTCCTCCAGTCTCTGCTCCCAGAGCCAGCAGAGCTCCTCCAGTCTCTGCTCCCAGAGCCAGCAGAGCTCCTCCAGTCTCTACTCCCAGAGCCAGCAGAGCTCCTCCAGTCTCTACTCCCAGAGCCAACAGAGCTGCTGGATTTGCCGCAGCCTCCGCCAGAGCTGCTGGATTTGCCGCTGCCTCCGCCAGAGCTGCTGGATCTGCCGCGTCCTTCGCCAGAGCTGCTGGATTTGCCGCCGCCAGAGCTATTGGATTCGCCACCAGAGCTGCTGGATTGGCTACTGCCGCCGCCGGAGCAGCCAGTCTCAGGCCCAGCTTCACTGGCCAGGTTCCTTCGTTCCCGTCAGTGGGAACCAACCAGGTCCCTCTCTCTCCGCCGACGACCAGCCAAGCTTCCTGCTACCTTGTCCGCAGTAGAGAACCGCCGGGCCGTCCGCCTGTCTCGCCAAGGGACGTCCGTTCAGCTTCCCGCTGGACCTCCAGGTTCCCAGGAGAGGGCCCCTGGGCCGTCCGCCAGCCTCCAATCCCGCCGAGGGACGTCCGTCCAGCTTCACGCTGGACCTTCATGTCCCCAGGAGACGACCGTCGGGCTGTCCGCCCGACTCAAGTCCCGTAAGGGGACGTCCGCCAGTCCTTCCCCCAGCCAGAGGACGCCATTCGGGCCGTCCACCCGACTCACGTCCCGTAAGGGGATGTCCGCAAGTCTTACGTCCCGTGAGAGGACGCCATCCGGGTTGACCGCCCGATGCCCGTCCCGTGAGAGGACGCCATCCGGGTCCCCCACCCGACTCAGCTCCTACAAGGGGACTCCATCTCGACTTCTCTTTTTGTTTTTTTGTTTTTCCTCCACGGCGTCAAATAATATTTTTGTCCACACCGCCTAAAAACCTGAGTTTGAATTTTTAAAACCAGAAAAATTTTCTTTTTGGCAAAGTGCAAAAAACACTGACATACTTAGATGTTGTGGATGTCATATATTGTTCTGTCTACTTTATAAAGGACCCTGGCTGCTAGCTTCTTCTGTAGCCTACTGGGTTTGAATCCAAGCATGGTAGCAAGTGCAAAAAAAAAACAACAAGCTTGGATTCAAACCCACAATATCACATTTGAAAACCCTACACCCTAACCTAACCACTGTGCTACAGCCACAACACAAACATTACCGGCAGTCAGGGCTTTTTATCAAGTAAACAGAACATCACACGGTTTATTAAACCGGAGGAATAGATTGCGAGTCCATGCGCACAGTTTAATAAACCGAGGAAACGGGTTAGTAATTCATGCCCACTGTTTAATAATCTGAGGCAATGGATAAGTAATTTCTAATTATTGCTGGGGTCCGTATGTTCGGCCCACACTGAGGATGGAACATGTTAGGAGCCATACCATTGGGTGAAAGCGAACAGCTGGCTATATTTGAAGCTTTTTTCAAAATTATATTTGCGAAACAGCTTGTGTGCATTTCTGAAAAAGATTGTTTGCATTTTTGAAACATCGTTTGCGTTTGTGAAAAAGATCGTGTGCGTTTGTGAAACAGATTGTGTGCGTTTGTGAAACAGATTGTGTGCGTTTGTGAAACAGATTGTGTGCGTTTTTGAAACAGATTGTGTGCATTTGTGAATTTATATTACAAGTGTCTCTGAAAATTATATTTGTGAACCTCGGCGTTTGCATTTGTGAAACAGACCATGTGTATTTTCGAATGAGCATATGCATCCATGAAAAACCCTGCTTTAGTTTATTTATTATGAGACTTTCTCGGCTCCATGCCTCTAGCACTTCCTTGATTTCACATAGTGATGGGAAATACGTCACAATGTGAACACTCAGTTGTTTTCCAGGAGTGGACGGTGCAGCTGCTCAGAGAGCAGGATTCAAGAGGATTACTCAGAAATGCGTAAATTAATCCAAAAACCAGTCAGGTGGGGGTTTTTTTATGAGCAAATCGCACTACCAAATGGTTGAAAACTCCAATAAATAAATTTTGCATGACATTGAAGGTATCTCCAATATTAAAATGAATCTCTGATGTAAATTCTACTCTGGTCTCTAAGGTGTTTTTCAGCTAGTTAATCTCCAGACTTTTCTTTGTTTTCCCATCTAAAGTTGATGTAGGCCTGGGTAGCTGGGGAATGGCTAACTATTTAGCAGAAGTTTGCTGCGACTTATCCGTGACTTCTCTCTGCCATTATGGTGACTGTAAAGAAGACAAGGAGCCACCGGTGTGTGTCCCGCATAGAATAAAAAAACATATATATCCGAGTCCTGATCAGAAGGCAACGTCAGATTCCGATCCAGTCTGAAACAATGTGATCGGGCCTGATTTGTTAACATGATTGGATTGGGAAATTCCTAATTGTCATGAAAAATGAGAGGATTGTCGTGATGAACGGCACAACAATGGGCCTCAAAATCTGGTCACGGTATCTCTGTGCATTCAAAATGCCATAAATAAAATGTAGCTGTGTTCATTGTCCATAACATACGCCTGCCTATACCATAACTCCAAATCCACACGCTGACATCAACAAACAACTCACCCATACAATGAAACACACGCCGTCTGCTATCTGCCCTGAACAGTGAAAACTGGGATTCATCTTTGAACAGAACTTCTCTCCAGGCAGTCAGAAACACCATCGAAGGCATACTTCAATGAAGATAATGAGCATACAGAAAAGCTTTCTTGAGTGAGTTTCTGTTGTTTAAGCAGAAATTCTTTGGATATGCAATTGACATTTTTTCAGCAGCTGTCCAAGTGGCTGGTCTCACACGATCATGGAGGTGTACATGCTGGATGTGGAGGTCCCTGGCTTGTATTGGGTACCACCTGGGTAACATCCATAACTATACTGAAAATGTTGCACAACTTCTGCAAGGTTGCATATGAACTGCTGAGAAGATATGCCTTTCATATAATCCAGTAAAAGCTCTCATAGAATATAATAGAATAGAACAATCCTTTTTTGCCCCACAAGAGGAAATTCGATTGTGTCAGTGGAAAAGTGCCAGGAAATACAAATTGTTGACTGTAACTCAAACTGGTGAAAAGATAAACCTTGTATAGTCACTGGTGAGAAGCTTTCATACAATCTAGAGAAAGACTCATATTATCTGATGAGTCCAGTTGAAAAGGAAGGAATTTCACCTAAACATGAGCTAGACCAGAAGTTTATGTGTTAATGGGGTTATTCTGGTCAGTTTCGTGCCTATTTTGTATCAGTGATCTCAGGCCGGTGTTTTCCTATTCAAAACATCAATTTCTGCTCAGTTTCCCACTGAACGCTTTACTGAAGTATTACAGAACTATATTTTAGATTCAGCAGAGATGATGAGGAACAGTCAAAAGCAGAAACGACTACTTCAGCCAAACATAGTCTCTTATCCATCCCACCAGAAGCTGCAGCTATGGTCAAAAAAGGATTGGTAATTAGTACAAAAAAAACAACTGTATTTTCATCTGGACCTTCTTAAGTTTCAAATTCAGTAGTTCCATTTTCAATTCAGTTTAGTTATATAGCGCCGTTTCACAACAGATGTCATCTCAAGGCACTTTACAAGAAGAGTTATTACAATGCAATGCTTAATGTAGAAATTAGAGAACCACAGAAGATTACGCCGTGTAATTCTGAGCAATCCCTCACACTGAGCAAGCATGAAGCGACAATAGAAAGGAAAAACTCCCTTGTAACAGGAATAAACCTCCGGCAGATCCAGGCTCAGCACAAGCGGTCATCTGCCGAGACCGTCTGTGGTTTGGAGAATACAGAACACAGATACAGAACAGAGACACAGAAAGAGCAACAGAAATGATGCAGAAGTTTGTTGCAGGACATGGAGAACTTTCCGTCACTGCAATGCCATCTTAGTCAGGGTCTACTAGCAGGGCGGGTCAGGAGCACCTACTTTAAGAAGAGACTAAGAGAAAGCAGGTTAGCGCTTGAACTGACAGCACATCATGCAGTTGGGGAGAAAAAAGAGAGAAAGTAGGAACAGACCCTAATAATGTCCTCCAACAACCTAGCATAAAGCAGCATAGCTACTAACATTAAGCTGTCTCCTAGCTACTAGGAGACGTAGCTACTAACGCTCTCTACCTGGCTTACATTAATCTATCTCTACCTAGCTACTCCACCTCTTCCTATCTCTTCCTAGCTTTTGACACTCTACCTGACTACTAACATTAACCTGTCTCTTCCTAGCTACCTATTAACATATCTCTAACTGTAAGCTTTGTCAAAGAGGAAAGTTTAAAGCATAGTTTTAATGATATACAAATTGTCTGCTTCACGAACCAACACTAGGGGGCCTGTTCCACAGGAGGGGAGCCTGATAGCTGAAAGATCTGCCACCCATTCTACTTTTAGAAATCCTAGGAACTACCAGTAAACCTGCAGTCTGAGAGTGAAGTGCTCTGTTAGGAACATATGGAACAATCAGGTCTCTTATGTATGATGGAGCTAGATTGTTAAGAGTTTTATATGTCAGAAGGAGGCACTTGAATTCTATTCTAGATCTCACTGGGAGCCAGTGAAGAGAAGCTAAAACAGGGGAAATGTGATCTCTTATTTTAATATTCATCAGAATCCTAGCAGCAGCATTTTGGACTACCTGATAATAAAGAGTTACAGTAATCCAGCCTTGAAGTAACAAAGGCATGGACTAGTTTTTCAGCATCATTCCCGTCCAGGATGGTTCTAATTTTTGCAATATTCCTAAGGTGAAAAAAGGAAATCCTAGAGACTTGAAGACGTGAAGAGGTTGACTAAATAGTTTCTTTTTCAGACCTTCTGGTCCAAAGACGACAACTTCTGTTTTATCAGAATTCAGAAGCAAGAAGTTTAGAGTCATCCAAGTTTTTATATCTTCGAGACATGCCTGTAGTCTACCTAACTGATTGGAGTCATCAGGATTTATGGATAGATATAGTTGTGTATCATCTATGGAAATTTATCCCATGCTGCCTAATTATTTTACCAATAGGAAGCATATATATAGTAAAAAGAATCGGCCCAAGCACTGAACCCTGTGGTACTCCGCAAGTAACTATTAAGTTTGAGGAAGATTTATCATTTAACTGAACAAATTGAAATCTGTTAGACAAATAAGATTTAAACCACCCTACTGCTGTTCCTTTTATACCAACACTTTGACGCTTTTCTATGAGAATATTGTGATCAACGGTGTAAAAGGCAGCACTGAGATCTAACAGGACCAGAATGGTCACCAATCCATTGTCTGAGGCTATGAGAATATCATTAGTAACCTTCACCAGAGCTGTTTCAGTGCTATGATGAGCTCTAAAGCCTGACTGAAACTTTTCAAACAGCTCATTATTGTTTAAATGCTCACACATCTGATGTGCCACTATTTTCTCAAGAATTTTAGATAAGAAGGGAAGATTAGATATCGGTCTATAGTTAATTAAGTCATTTTGATCAAGAGATGGTTTCTTAAGTAGAGGTATAATTACAGCAATCTTAAACTCCTGTGGTACATGTCAATTGACTAAGGATAGATTCATTATATCTAAAATTGGAGCAGCGATCAGACGGAAAACTTATTTTAAGAGTTTAGTTGGGATTGGGTCTAAAACGCAAGTTGAAGGTTTAGATGAAGCTAATAATTTTTGTACATCAGATAGTTCGGCTGCATTAAAGCAGTTTAAGCATATATTAGGTTCAACCATTTTTGATGCTGCCTCATTAACTAGGGAGGAAGCAAGCATATTGGGAAGGTTCCCAATTACCTTATTTTTTATACAGTCTATTTTATTTATTAAGAATTGCATGAAGTCGTCACTACTTAGAGCTTGGGGAATGGTTTGCTCGATAGAGCTATGATCCTGTGTGAGTTTGGCAACTGTATTAAAAAGAAACCTAGGATTATTTTTATTCTCCTCGATTAAAGATGAATAATATGCTACGTGCTCTGAATTAAACCAGAGAGCTGATCTTCTAAGCCTGGCCACCTTCTTTTTCAGTGGGGCAACTTTGTCTATTGCCAGACCCAGGGAGGAATTAACGCTATGAACTAGAACATCAAGTTGTGAGGAGTCAGGAGTTAAATCACTATTTTCTGTTGTTTTTTTATATACTGAGGAAATTAAAGTTGGAAGAGCTTCTTTAAAACTTGCTACAGCATTGTCTGATAACGTTCTGGTATAATGAAGTTTTCTTTCAGGTTTGATATGATCTGTTAGAGTAAGTTTAAAAGTGATGACGAAATGATCAGACAGGATAGGGTTATGTGGAAAGACTGTTATTTCTTCACAGTCAATGCCATAAGTCAGCACAAGATCTAAGGTGTGGTGACCGCAATGGGTTGGTCCCTGCACATTTTGAGTAAAGCCTATTGAGTCTTATATAATGTTAAAAGCTGTATTTAGACTATTACTTTCACTATCAACATGAATATTGAAGTCTCCGACTATAATGACTTTATCAGTGTTTAAAACTAAGTCAGATAGAAAATCTGAAATCTGATCTAAAAATTGAGAATAAGGTCCTGGTGGACGATATAAGACCACAAACAAAAGTGGCTTTACTGCTTTGTTATGTGTATGAGGAAAGCTAAAAACTAGATGCTCAAAGGAACTGTAACTATTATTTTTTTGGAGATTAATTAGTAAATCGGAATGAAAGATAGTTGCTACTCCACCTCCTCGACCAGTACTTCGAGGGACACTAAAGTTTAAGTAGCTAGGGGGAGTTGACTCATTTATTGTGACATGGTCCTCTTCCTGCAACCATGTCTCTGCAAGACGAGACAGATCAATATTATTTTCACAAATTAAGTAATTTACTAAGAGTGTTTTTGAGGGGAGAGATCTTATGTTTAGTAAACCACATTTAATTGATTTATTTTTCTGTTCAGTCGGAGTGGTATTTATCTTTATGATATTTTTATACTTTGCTCTAGTAGCATTAACTATTAATTCGTTTGTTTTGGGTAGTGGACGGGAAACTGTCTCTATAGGGTAGTGGGTGGGTGGCAGTCGCTGTTCCCTGAGCTGGACTCTGGGTTGTCACGGCTTTGGGGAACTAGAGATAAACCTATCAATGTTCCTGGAAAGAAGCGAAGCTCCGTCCTCGGTGGGATGGATGCCGTCTCTACGTAACAGTCCAGGTTTTCCCCAGAAGGCCCCCCAGTTATCAATGTAGCCCACATCGTTTTCCGGACACCACTTTGACAACCAAAGGTGAAACGACAGCATACAGCTGTACATGTCATCGCTAGTATGATCAGACAGGGGACCAGAAAAAAAACTACAGAGTCAGACATCTTTTTGGCAGCCCTGCACACCGAAGCTACTCTAATTTTAGTGACCTCCGATTGCCGTAACCGGGTGTTATCACCACCAGCATGGATAACAATCCTGCTATACCGTTGTTTGTCCTTGGCCAAAAGCTTCAGAAAACATTGTTCAAAGCTTCAAAAAAAAAAAAAAGATGGGACCTAATGTCCGATGCCTAATGACCTACTGTAAGGCCATTGGATCGTATCATCGGCAAGCTGACTTATAATTAATTTGTGATTATTTATATATATATTCCTTTGATGTTTTAATTTGTGACAGTAATAGCAAGTCGTTCAGTGGCTACAATAAATAAAATAGGTGAGATGCTACAGCCCTGCCTGATGCCTCTTTCCACCTTGAACCTGGGACATGTGCCTTCTGAAAGAGAAACTCAATTATTAATATCAGTATATAACATACCGATCATATCCAGAAATGCATCTCCAAACCCAAAATGTTTAAAGGAGACATTTCATGGAAAAGCCACATGTTATCCCTTAAATGCATGTAAATGTGTATTTTGGGTGTTTAGGAGTGAAGACAACTTACATTTATTCTCTTCTGGTGCTGTGTTTATATCTTTAAATTCTCTTTTGGTCGTATTTTTCAGTCTGTTTAGTTCTCTATTCGCTGTTACGTTTTCTCGTCTATTACGTCACAGCATTTGCTGTTTAACTGCCAAATAAGGTAATGGACTTCCAGGTAACCAATTTCGTGAAGCCGCCATTTCCCCCCCACAGCGATTTTGTAGTCCAAGGTCAGTCATGTCGAAGTTACAAGAAAGCAAGTCAAAATGTTCAGTTATTGGGTGTATTAACCCACACAAATCCCTACATCGACCCCCAGCATCAGAGACTCTGAGAAATTCCTGGTTAAATTTTAATTGTAGTGGAAATATACCGACATCCATGGGGAAAGTTCTCCTCGTTTGCGGGAAGCACTTAAAGGATGAGTTGAATTTTGGAATTCAGACCAAACCACTGTGGTTCTACTTTACATAGACCACAAGTGAATGATTTACATGTGAAAAGGAAGGATCTAAAAGCATGATATATCTCCTTTAAATGCCTTAATAATGAAAGTGTGTTCAATAGAATCGAATGCTTTTTGGAAGTCCAATAACAACATAAAACCATGGTCTTTGATTAGATAATTGCAATCGATAAGGTTATTGTTTTGGATTGATCGTTCTTTGAGAAAACCTGATCGTGTAGGGCAAATTATTTTAGAAATGCCTGTTTTTAATCTTGTTGCTAGAACTTTTGTAAAAAATTTGTAGTCTGTGTTTAACAGTGTGATGGGTCTTAGATTACTTAGTTTTTCCTTATCTTTGCTAGGTTTTGGGATCAACTTTATAATTCCTTGTTTCATTGTTGTCATAAGCTCCGTTTGATTAATACATTAATTTAACGCTCTAAATAAAAGCAATTTCAAATCTTCCCAAAAGTGTTTATAGAAATTAGTTGTTATTCCATCTGGTCCCGGTGAGCGATTAGATGCCATACTCTTAATAGCTAAGTCAAATTCTTCTATAATTAGATCTTCATCACAAATCTCTTTAAAATGATCATCAGTTACTGGAATCCAGTTACTAATTTTGTCAAAGAACGAAGTGACATTTTGTTCTGAATATGAAGACTTATAAAGGTTACTATAAAAAGCAAATACTTCATTTGAAATGTGTTTAGGGTCTGTGCATTCCTCTTCATTGATTAGTAGATTACATATGGAATTATATTCTTGTCTACGTGTTTTTTCACCTTCTTTTATCCACTCTGCTTTGGATCGCAAATAAGCGCCTTCTTCTCTACAAAGGTAAAAATTATCCAATTTAGATTGCAAGTTGTTAATTTTTCCTTTCTGTTCCTCTAAATTTAAGATCCCATTTAGATATCTGTGTACTGATACCATCATTTTGAATATCTAAAATTAATTTCTTAATAGACTTGCAATACTTCTCATTTTTCAGCAGCTGAGAATTAAATTTCCAATAATCCTTAAATGTGTTATTCTGGTTTTTGCTTTTTAGTTTTAGAATAATGAAGCAATGATCACTTAAGGGACCGTTTGAGATAATTGTTTCCTTGACATATTGTAAAATCGAATTAGATACCAACTAATAATCAATACGTGACCTGTGTTGACCATTAGGTTTGTGCCAGGTAAATTGTTTTACATCTTTGTTTAACCATCTCCATAAATCTATAAATTTATTATCATTAGCAAAACTTTCAAATATTGGGTTTTTATTTTCACTAGAAAAATTTGAAGGCTATCTATCCATCCAATCATCAGGAGTCACATTGAAATCACCTCCAACTACTTTATAATTAGTGGGAAATTTGGAGTGAAGGTCCTTTATGACTGTAGACATTTGATGCAGTAGGTTCTTATTCATTTGAACATTGTTGAATCCATAAACGTTAATTAAAATAATCAGAATATTATAAATATTCAGCACACAGGCAACCCAAAATACAGTGTGGTAGATTTTAACAACATTAGCAGGATATGGACAACTAACCAATAAGAGAGCAGCCTTGTTCTGGGCCAGCTGCACCTTAATGAGTCTGAATCTGGAATACGACACTTCCATGGAGCGGGGGCTCTGAGTGTATTAAGTTTATGATAAATGAAAAATATAATTCATAGACATTCTAGCCAAATAGTAAATAACTCTTCAACAGCCATGGACTTGAGATGTATATTTATCCCTTTTTTTTTGTCTCCACTGCGAATATTCTTCCTCTCCCTGGCTGTGGTGCGATGCATGGGGCAGAAAAGCTGCCATGCACAGCCACGGTCCTCATTTCAATGCAAGTACAGCCCATTTAACGTTTACTGCTCTTTGCTTCTGCTATGAATTGTGCACACAATCTAAGTAGATCACCCGCAAATGAAGGACAACAATGTGTGACAAAATATTTGCAGTGCATGCAGTTTTGCGCTCTTTATTTTGAATTTTTATTATTATTTGGTTAATATCTCCTTAGTGGAATTACTAACAAGTTCTAAAGAAACACATACATAAAAAAGTGGTAAGCCATTTTCCATAATACCCTTTTAAGTTGCTGTAGACAAAAAATAAAATACAATTACAAAAATAAGGAAAACTGCACAGGCTATGGCATATCTATACCCAGCCAAACCCATATATTTTCAAATGAAAAATAAAATGTCTCTTTGAAAAATTGATATCAGGTATTGGTCGGCGATCATTTAGTTTACGTTGGCTCACGTTGGCCGATCATTTGGTTTACGTTGGCTCCATTGGCCGATCATTTGGTTTACGTTGGCTCATGGTCAGTGATCATTCGGTTTAAGTTGGTTCATGTATGCCGTTCATTCAGTTTACATTGGCTCACGGTGGCAGATCATTTGGTTTACGTTGGCTCGTGGTCAGCGATCATTTGATATACATGGGCTCACAGCGGGCGATCATTTGGTGTACGTTAGCTCACGGTGGGCGATCATTTGGTTTACGTTGGTTCACGGTGGGTGATCATTTGGTTTACTTTGGCTCACGGTGGCCGATCAGTTGGTTCGCGTTGGCTCATGGCCGGTGAACATTTAGTTTACGTTGGGTCACAGTGGGCGATCATTTAGTTTACGTTTGCTCACAGTGGGCGATCATTTGGGTTACGGTAGCTCACGGTGGGTGATCATTTGGTTTATGTTGGTTCACAGTCGGCGATCTTTCGGTTTACGTTGGCTCATGGTCGGCGATCATTTGGTTTACGTTGACTCACAGTGTCCAATCATTTGGTTTACGTTGGCTCATGGTCGGTGATCATTTGGTTTACGTTGGCTCATGGTCAGCGATCATTTGGTTTATGTTGGCTCACGGTGGGCGATCATTTGGTTTACGTTGGCTAATGGTCGGCAATCATTTGGTTTACGTTTGCTCACGGTGGCCGATCATTTGGTTTACGTTGGCTCACGGTGGCCGATCAGTTGGTTCGTGTTGGCTAATGGTCGGTGATCATTTAGTTTACGTTGGCTCACAGTGGTCGATCATTTGGTTTAAGTTAGCTCACGGTTGGCGATCATTCGGTTTATGTTGGTTCACGGTCTGCGATCTTTCGGTTTACGTTGGCTCACGGTCGGCGATCATTTGGTTTACATTGGCTCACAGTGGCCAATCGTTTGGTTTACGTGGGCTCATGGTCGGTGATAATTTGGTTTACGTTGGCTCATGGTCTCGATTATTTGGTTTATGTTGGCGCATGGTTTTGTGAACTGAGGACGGATACTGCATTGGTAAGGCATATCACGTCATTTCCTGTTTGGTAACTAACTTGGCTTAAGGATCTCGGTGCTCTTGCCCTCTTTATTTTATCTAATTTCCTCTGTCCAGCAGCTTTTATGAGTTATTCTAACACACAAACACGTTGAAACACTTATTTTCTGTTGGTGTTGTTTACGTTTTTGGAACTCGTTAAGTATTATAATGTTTTTTTTTGCTAGTTAAGGTATCGCTAGGTTAGCTCAGGTTTGCTGCTAGCATGGCTGCGGCTGCTTTCTCTCCTGTCCCTCCGGCTCTCTCTCAATCTCCTCCTCTCTCCTGCTCTCTGTGTCAGATGTTTAGTTACTCCTCTGCCTCCTTTAGCGAAGATGGTAGGTATAATAAGTGCAGCATTTTTGTAGCCTTGGAGGTAAGGGTTTCTGAGCTAGAGGCTCGGCTCCGCGCTGTAGAACAGCCGGGCCAAGCAATAGCTAGTGCGGAGCCAGTTAGGACAGGACTCCTTAGCCGTCGTTCAACAGCTCCCGTGCAGCCAGAACCTGAGGCGAGCTGGGTGACTGTTTGTATGAAGCTTAGCGCCAGGCCCCAGCGCGCAGCCAACCTCCAGCCCCTTTCTGTGAACAATAGGTTCGCCCTGCTCAGCGGAGAAGCCGATTCTTGTAATTGGCAGCTCCATAGTTAGAAATGTGACTCCAGAGACACGAAAGACCACCGTCAAATGCCTTCCAGGGGCCAGAGCTTCGGACATTAGGTCCCATCTGAAGCTTTTGGCCAAGGACAAACGGCAGTATAGCAGGATCGTTATCCATGCTGGAGGCAATGACACCCAGTTACCGCAGTCGAGGTCACTAAAATTAGCTTAGCTTCGGTGTGCAGGGCTGCCAAAAAGATGTCTGACTCTGTCATTTTTTTCTGGTCCCCTGTTGTCAAGGTGGTGTCCAGAAGACGACGTGGGCTACATTGATAACTGGGGGACCTTCTGGAGAAAACCTGGACTGTTGAGTAGAGATGGCATCCATCCCACCGCGGATGGCACTGCCCTTCTTTCCAGGAACATTGATAGGGTTATCTCTAGTTCCCCAAAGCCGTGACAACCCAGAGTCCAGGTCAGGGAACAGGGACTGCCACCTACCCACTACCGTATAAAGATAGTTTCCCGTCCACTACGCGAAACAAATGAATTTAAAGTTAATGCTACTAGAGCAAAGTATAAAAATCTCATAAAGATAAATAAAACTCCGACTGAACATAAAAATAAATCAATTCAATGTGGATTGCTAAACATAAGATGTCTCCCCTCAAAAATACTCTTGGTAAATGACTTAATTTCTGATAATAATATTGATCTGTTTTGTCTTGCAGTGACATGGTTGCAGGAAGAGGACCATGTCACAATAAATGAGTCAACTCCCCCTAATTAGTTAAACTTAGTGTCCCTCGAAGTACTGGTCGAGGAGGTGGAGTATCCACCATCTTTCATTCAGATTTACTAATTTATCCCCCCAAAAATAATAGTCACAGTTCCTTTCAGCATTTAACCTTTAGCCTTCCTCAGACACATAACAAAGCAGTAAAGCCTTTTATTTGTGGTCTTATATCGTCCACCAGGCCCTTATTCTCAATTTTTAGATCAGATATCAGGTTTTCTATCTGACTTAGTTTTAAACACTGATAACGTTATTATATTTGGAGACTTCTATATTCATGTTGAAAGTGAAAGTGATAGTCTAATACAGCTTTTAACATTATCTTAGACTCAATAGGCTTTACTAAAAATGTGCAGGGACCAACCCATTCTTGTCACCACACTTTAGATCTTGTGTTGACTTATGGCATTTACTGTGAAGAAATAACAGTCTTCCACATAACCTTATCCCGTCTGATCATTTTCTGATCACTTTTAAACTCTTAACTGACCATTCAAACCAGAAAGAAAACGTCATTATACCAGAACGTTATCAGACAATACTGTAGCAGGTTTTAAAGAAGCTCTTCCAACTTTAGTTTCCTCAGTATATAAAAGTACAATAGAAAACAGTGATTTAACTCCTGACTCCTTACAACTTGACATTTTAGGTAATTGCGTTAATTCCTCCCTGGATCTGGCAATAGACAAAGTTGCCCCCTTGAAAAGCAAGCTGGCTAGCCATAGAAGATTAGCTCCCTGGTTTAATTTAGAGCTACGTACTCTGAAGCAGACTGTTAGAAAACTAGGGAGAAAATGGCTCTCCACACATTTACAGGATTCTTATTAAGTGTGGAAAAATAGTCTATTTCTATATGAAAAGAGCCTTCGAACAACCAGAACAGCATATTTTTAATCTTTAATCGTTTCTTTTTAATACAGTTGCCGAACTCACACAGGATTAAAGCTCTATTGAGCCAACCTTTCCCCTAGCTCTTAGTAGTGACGACTTCATGAAATTTTTTATAAATAAAATAGACTATAAAAAATAAGAAAAAATGGGAACCTTCCCAATATGCTTGCTTCTTCCTTAGTTAGTTGGGCAGCATCAAAAATGGTTGAACCTAATATATACTTGAACGGCTTTAAACTTTGAACCTTTAACTTGCATGTTAGACCCAGTTTAAGCTTGCTGTAATTAAACCTCTACTTAAGAAACCGTCTCTTGATCAAAACGACTTAATTAACTATAGACCGATATTTAATCTTCTGTTTTTATCTAAAATTCAGTGCCTTTGGCACAGGTGATCATTATATTCTCATATAAAGGCTTCAAAGTGTCGGTATAATAGGAACAGCACTAGGCTGGTTTAAATCTTATTTGTCCAACAGATTTCAGTTTGTTCAGGTAAACAATCTTCCTCGGCCTCAATGGTTACTTGCGGAGTACCACAGGGTTCGGTGCTTGGGCCGATCCTTTTTACAATATATAAGCTTCCTATTGGTAAAATCATTATGCAGCAGGGGATAGATTTCCATAGTTACACAGATGATACACAGCTATATCTATCCATAAATCCTGATTAATCCAAACAGTTAGGTAGACTACAGGCATGTCTGGAAGATATAAAAACTTGGATGACTCTAAACTTTTTGCTTCTGAATTCTGATAAAACAGAAGTTGTCCTCTTTGGACCAGAAACTCTGAAAAAGAAACTACTTAGTCAACCCCTTCATCTGGACGGCATTAAATTAGCCTCCAGTAATAAAGCAAAGAACCTATGTGTTATTTTTTACCACGATATGTCATTTAGATCTCACCTTAAAGAAGTCTCTAGGATTTCCTTTTTTCACCGTAGGAATATTGCAAAAATTAGAACCATCCTGTCCAGGAGTGATGCTGAAAAACTAGTCCATGCCTTTGTTACTTCAAGGCTGGACTACTGTAACTCTTTATTATCAGGTAGTCCACAGAATACAATTAAAAGACTTCAGTTAGTCCAAAATGCTGCCGCAAGGGTTCTAATGAATAAAAGAAGAAGACATTTCCCCTGTTTTAGCTTCTATTCACTGGCTCCCAGTGAGATCTAGAATATAATTCAAGATCCTCCTTCTGACATATAAAGCTCTTAATAATCTAGCTCCATCATACATAAGATACCTTATTGTTCCATATGTTCCTAGATCACTGTTATGCTGAGCCTGGTTCTGCTGGAGGTTTCTTCCTGTTAAAAGGGAGTTTTTCCTCTTCACTGTCGCTTCATGCTTGCTAGGTGTGAGGGATTGCTGAGAAGGTACTACGCAATCTTCTGTGGTTCTCTAATTCCTAAATTAAACATTGTATTGTAATAACTCTTCTTGTAAAGTGCCTTGAGATGACATCTGTTGTGAAATGGCACTATATAAATAAACTGAATTGAAATGTTGAATATATATTTGTTACAATTATGTTTGTAGATTAGTAATTAGGAATCAAATAATACCATTATTTTCAAACCAATACGACACAAATACTTAGATCTGAGTACTAGCCGGTACTAAGTACCAATGCTTATACTTCTATCACACAAACAAATACAACGATTTGGAAGACAGGTTTTATTATTTGTATCTGCTTATAACAACAAACAATAGTGAATTAGATAAAAAATGAAATATGAATAAAAATGAAAGAAGAAAAAAAGCATTTTCTGTCTGTTCATGGTATTGGGTGACTAACCAATACCGATATCAGTACTTTAGAACGGTATCAGCCCTGATACCCGAAACCAGTATCGGTATCAGTACATTCTTATTAGTAATTAATGTTACACATACATTTACATAATGTTTTGTGATAAATTAATTTTAGAAAGCAAAAATGTAAGGAGCCATTAGGGAGTGGAAAGAGCATTACAAATAAAACTAGTTTTTGTTTCTTTCCTGTAACAAAGTAAACATGACTTTTATGATTACGCACTTTTGCATAAAAGCTATAGCCAGACCGAACTTCATATCAGGGGCACAGGCATCATCTGTCATACAATGTCTTCCACTGTTTTGCCAAATATATTTTCTGAAATGCTTTATGACATGTATTTCAAATTAAGTAATATTTTGCTTATACATTGCTGAAACTGAGATCAAGTAAATAAACCCAATAAATGATCTCCAGTTCCTTAAAAGCTATGACTCCTGTTTATTCCCTAATAATTGATTATCTTGCTTTATTAAAAAGGCTTTCATCTCTTCAATCTCTAAACAAGAATAAATTAAAATATACAATCCTTTGTACTAGTGATATATGCTAAATTAGATTTGCTGCCAGGCACTTCCTTTCTTCTTGTTTTTATCAGCTCTGTGAACAATGGGCTTTTATGCATACAATTTATTTCTGCTGTTCTTGGACACAGGAAGGATGGGTCTTATACACCTAAAAACAAAAGAACACCCAGGAAGGAGGATTAAAATTCAGTTTGGTTAAAAAGAAAGTGAACACATTTTGTATGCCAGCTAAGATTGCCACATTGTCACTAACTCTTACTAATGCTTCCTTTTACCTGTTTTTCCTGTTTGGATTAATGGTTGCATCTGGTTGTTAATGAAGCTGTTATTTATATTAGGGCAAGATACAAATTTTTCATTTTCAATGTCATTCAAAAATATTTACAGGAACAGAGAAAACACGTCAAAGTAGGTTAGACATGGTCATCAAAACCGACACAAAGACCTCAGTGAAACAAACAGCTAAATCAAATCCAAATTAATCAAGCTAAATCAAAATGAAATTAACTTGCTGGGAATGATATCATGCCAATCTCCCAACTGGTATTAAAATACATTTGATATAGAAGGGAACCAGACAGTAATTCTACTCCCATTGTCTCCCAGAAGTGTCCCATGCTCCCTGCACAAAATAGTACTATCCCAAAAGTATACATAAAAACATCCTAAATCCAAACATTTGTGTACTACAGAAAATCTCAAGTTGATCCCCTGTGAAAAAGCTCAGGTATCCATCATGAAACCACCTAAACTAGCTCTATTAAACATTAGGTCCTTATCAAACAAGGCGCTTCTAATCAATCATTTTATCACTGAACATAATGTACAGGTCATATTTTTTATTAGAAACCTGGTTAAATGTAAATAATGAAACATCAGCACTGATAGAATCTTACCCCCCACATTACAATTTCCTAAACAAGAGCAGGGAACACAGAAGAGGTGGTGGCATTGGAACAATTTTTCATGACTTTCGAATGTCTAGGCATAAACTATTCAACATCAGTCATCAAAAATATTAAATTACATTTTTCATAACTTCGGTCTGCATGTCACACAGCAAACACACAATAGATAACACACTTTAGACTTAATTATTAGCAAAGGTTTAAATATCTCTAACATCGCTGTAGTTGAGATGTTATCTGACCATCTGTGTGTTGTTTGATTTTTTTGAAAGCTACTTCTCTACCAAACGTTCGATTCACAATAAGACCACTGTAAAACAGCATTTTCTAGGGGACAGTTCAGTTGAAACCTTTAAACAAATCTACTCTCCTACCACACCCCCCTCATTCCCCAATTCCACTTCTGTAAACAAGCTGGTGGATAACTTCCTTGTAAAAACCTCAGATGTTATTGATACCATTGTTCCAACTAAATTTAAAGTTGTCCATCCATCCATCCATCATCTTCCGCTTATCCAGGGTCGGGTCGCGGGGGCAGTAGCCTAAGCAAAGAGACCCAGACTTCCCTCTCCCCGGCTACTTGGGCCAGCTCCTCAGGAGGAATCCCGAAGCGCCGGGACACATAATCCCTCTAGCGAGTCCTGGGTCTTCCCCTGGGTCTCCTCCCGGTGGGACATGCCCAGAACACCTCACCAGGGAGGCGTCCAGGAGGCATCCTAACCAGATGCCCGAGCCATCTCAACTGGCTCCTCACGATGTGGAGGAGCAGCGGCTCTACTCTTAGCCCCCTCCAGATGACCGAGCTTCTCACCCTATCTCTGAGGGAGAGCCCAGCCACCGTACGGAGGAAACTCATTTCAGCCGCCTGTATCCGCGATCTCGTTCTTTCGGTCACCACCCAGCGTTCGTGACCATAGACGAGGGTAGGAACGTAGATCGACTGGTAAATTGAGAGCTTTGCCTTTCGGTTTGGCTCTCTCTTCACCACGACAGACCGGTACAGCGCCCGCATAACTGCAGACGCCTTACCAATCCGTCCATCGATCTCCCGCTCCATTTTTCACTCATTCGTGAACAAGATCACCAGATACCTAAACTCCCCCACTTGAGGAAGGACCTCATCCCCGACCCGGAGAAGGCACTTTACCCTTTTCCGGCTCAAGACCATGGTCTCGGATTTGGAGGTGCTGATCCTCATCCCAGGCGCTTCACACTCGGCTGCAAACCGCTCCAACGAGAGCTGTAGATCACGTTCAGATGAAGCCAACAAGACCACATCAACTGCGAAAAGCAGAGACCCGATCCTGAGGTCACCAAAACGGATCTCCTCCACGCCTTGGCTGAGCGTAGAAATCCTGTCCATAAACGTTATGAACAGGACCGGTGACAAAGGGCAACCATGGTGGAGTCCAGCTCTCACTGGAAAGAGGTCCGACTTACTGCCGGCAATGCGAACCAGACTCTGACACCGTTCATACAGGGACCTAACAACCTGTATCAAAGGGCCTGGTACCCCATACTCCCGGAGTACCCCCCACAGGACACCCCGAGGGACACGGTCGAACGCCTTCTCCAAGTCCACAAAGCACATGTAGACCGGTTGGGCGAACTCCCACGCACCCTCCAGGACCCTGCCGAGGGTGTAGAGCTGGTCCAGTGTTCCACGGCCAGGACGAAAACTGCATTGTTCCTCCTGAATCCGAGGTTCAACTATCCGCCTACCCATCTCTCCAGAACCCCCGAATAGACCTTACCAGGGAGGCTCCCCTATAGTTGGAACACACTCTGTGGTACCCCTTTTTAAAGAGGGGGACCACCACCCCGGCCTGCCAATCCAAGGGAACGGCCCCCGATGTCCACGCAATATTGCAGAGCCGCGTCAACCAACACAGCCCTACAACATTCAGAGCCTTGAGGAACTCCGGCCGAATCTCATCCACCTCCGGTGCCTTGCCACCAAGGAGCTTTTTAACAACCTCGGTGACTTCAGCACCAGAGATTGGAGAGCCCGTCCCAGAGTCCCCAGACTCTGTTTCCAAACAGGAAGGCGTGTCGGTGGGATTGAGTACGTCTTCGAAGTATTCCATCCACCGACCCAAAACGTCCCGCGTTGAGGTCAGCAGCACACCGCCCCCACTGTAAACAGTGTTGTTGGCAGACCGCTTCCCCCCCCCCTGAGATGCCGGATGGTGGACCAGAATCGCTTCGAAGCCATATGGAAGTCGTTCTCCATGGTCTCTCCAAACTCCTCCCACTCCCGAGTTTTTGCCTCAGCGACCATCCGAGCCGCACTCTGCTTGGCCTGCCGGTACCTATCAGCTGCTTCGGGAGTCCCACAGGCCAAAAAGGCCAGATAGGACTCCTTCTTCAGCTTGACAGCATCCCTCACCGCTGGTGTCCACCAGCGGGTTCGAGGGTTGCCGCCGTGACAGGCACCGACTACCTTATGGCCACAACTACGGTCAGCCACTTCGACAATGGAGGCACGGAACACGGAATTTAAAGTTGTTTCGGGTAAAAAGTCTCCTTGGACTAGGGATCCACTGGTACGTAGTAAAAAAAGTGATTCTTAACGAGCCCAAAGAAAATGGGGAAAACTAACCAGCTTCACTTTGAAAGAAAAAAAAAAATGAAATCGACAAAAACAGGCAGAACAGATACCATTTTAACTTTGAAAGATGCAAGAGGATATTTATTTTCTTAAATTATTAACTGAAATATTAATAATGTGCAGACTTTGATTGTAATAGCCTAAGTCTCCTCCCCTTCCTGTAGGGAGCCTAAGTCTCCTCCCCTTCCAGTCAGCCCGTCGGTCCCTGGCCGAAAAAATAATGAATGGAAGTCTATGGAGCGATAAAAGTTATTTTCTGGTCCGCTTTGTCTTACGTCCTGAATCACACAAATGTTGCACTTCGATTTAATTGATAACTAATGATGTACATTTCGACTGTGTTTGTCTAGTGATTTGGGATTCATCTGATTGTAAAAATTTGCATTTAAAATGCCTACAAATCAGAAGTCAGAAGTTGCATATATCACGTCATTTGGCTAACGGGAGCTAGCACTAGCTATAACAAGTAAAACACTCACCTAGAGCTTGTAGAGCTTCTCCTCCATGCTGGCTATCACTCTACCAACTGCTTTATCCCCGACATAGCTGCTACTTTCCACATGGTCAGATTTATAGAGGTTTTCTCCATGTTTAATGCTCCTTTCTTTGGCCTAGAGGCTACGGCCGTCTTTCCCCTTCTTCTGCAGTTATGGTCCGATAAACGTTTTCACACAAAACCTAAAATAACTTTTGCCGGCGGTCGAAAATCAGTGTTTTCTCTGCATCAAAATTAGTAGTTAAAATTTGCCGACATCATATGTTCGATCCATGGCGCATTTCAAACTGGACCAGAAAATAACTTTAACTAATTGACTCCTTGACGAATTGACTTTTTTTTGGCAGTAGGGGACCCATGGACCGGAAGTAGAAGGTTGTGACTTAGGCTCCCCATTACCAACAGCTTTTCTAAAACAAAGTTTTCCCTGTCATTAAGTCTAATCTGATTCAAATAGTTAACACATTCCTCCTGTAAGGTGTTTTCCCCCAGGCTTTAAAAGCAGCAGTTATCAAGCCACTACTAAACACTACTACAAGCCACTACAAGCCACTACTAAATTAAACAACCTGGACAACACACTAATGTAGAACTACAGGCCAATCTCTAATCTCCCATTCATCAGCAAGATTATTGAAAAGTTATGTTACAACAGTAACTAGTAACTTCCTAACAATGACCAACCGCTCTGATAATGATCCATCTTGTTTCCGTGCTCATCACAGCACTGACACTGCCCTTGTCAAAGTTTTCAATGACATTCACATTAATACATACAGTGGTAGAACCACAGTGCTGGATCTGTTGGACCTCAGTGCAGCATTTGACGATTAATCATAAAATATTACTGGAATGACTAGAGAGCTTGGACAGACTATCTGGTACAGTACCTGGCTCGTTTGAGTCCTACCTGAAGAACAGGGAATTATTTGTTTCAGTAGGAAACTTTTCATCAAAACAAACAGAAATCACATGTGGGGTTCTATTTAAAATCTACATGCTCCCACTAGCCCAGAAAACAACAACCAATAAGATTAACTACCATAACTGTGCAGATGACACTCAGCTATATATTACACTGTCACCAGGTGACTATGTACTGATCCAGGCACTAAGTAAATGTATCAAGCAAATCAATAGCTGGATGTCCCATAACCTGCTCCAGCTGAACAGAAATAAAACTGAAGTAGTTATATGTTGACCTAAAGAGGAATGAGCAAGAGTCAGCACACAGCTTTGGTTGATAAAACTAGAAAGTACTGATCGGCCTGAAATCTAGGCGTAATAATGGCCTCAGACCTTAACATCCAGGGTCACATAAAGGTAATAACAAGGTCAGCCTTTTATTACCTAAAGAAAATTTCTAGGATTAAAAAATCTAATCCATGCATTCATCTTTAGTCGGATTGATTACTGCAACAACGTTCTCACAGGTCTACCTAAAAAGTCACTCAGACAGCTGCAGCTGATCCAGAATGCTGCTGCTGGCGTCCTCGCTAGAACCAGGAAAGTAGAACACATCACCCCAGTTCTTAAGTCCGTACACTGGCTCCCTGCAGCTAAGAGAATAAACTTCTAAATACTCCTACTAGTTTATAAATCACTAAATGGTCACTATAGCAACCCAGCAGACCACTCATATACTCTTACTTTAGTTTACTAATCATCCCTAGAATTAGAACATGCAGAAGCAGCTGTCAGCTTCTATGCTCCATAAATCTGAAACAATTTCCTGATGACTGTAAAGCTGTTGAATCGTTAGGTTATTTTAAATCAAAGATTACAACTCTACTGTTTAGTTTTATTATATGTTTTTATGCTTAAATAAATTGTTTTTAATCAAATGTTAAGTGTTTTCTTTAATAAATTCTGTCAAATCATGTTAATAACCTTGAATTGCCTTGTGTTGAAAATGTGGTTTACAAATAAAATGATCTTGCCTCGCCCAGGGGCACATCGATATGGGACAGGAGGAAGCTGGAACTGAACCTACAACCCTCCAATGCAAGACATCTACTCAAAAATTTTAAAGACAGCAAAAATACTTTTAGCTTTTTATTGATTAGTATATCTTTGTTGTCCATTGAAATGATTGACCAGGTTAAAAAATCCAGTCATAATAATTTTTTAATTTCAAAATTATGATATATTTATTGATATTAATTTTCATCCGTTTTAATTAGTATGCAATCTGACAATCACACTTAAAATATGTACAACTCACCTGCTCTGGCCTGAACACAGTCTCACAACCTGATGTTGTTCTGGAGGCTGACTTCGTGCTCTGCTACCAAACTGGAGACTGATGAGTGCCAATTCTGCCAAAGTTTTAAAATGAGGGGACAGTTCCATCATACAGAGCTCCAGAGCTGGACAAAGCCAGAACTATCCCACATCCTGTTATTCCTCCACCCTTAATGGTATAACGTTATCCAATATTATCCTCCTCAGTCCTTCATATACTGTCTAGATGTTTTTTCCCCTAAGGTCAAAAACACTTCACAAAGCAGAGCAAAAGGGAACAAGGTCAAAGGTCAACTCTTCTCCTTACTTACATCTGTTCAAATACTCTGATTTCTACATGACATATTCCCTAGATGCAGTTAATAACATGTAATTAATCATTTAATGCAAATTACTTTGAAATATGACTATTACAGAATTTGGAAAGACTATCTGAACAAGCTGTTTTCATTGCTATCACATGTAACTGGCATGAAATGGAAATTAACTATTGGCAATACATAAGATGACCACCCTTGAAACTCTTTTCCTTTTTGTGTATTATTTAGTTTATTCCAATTATTTTAAGAGGCAACCGACTACTCAAGCGCCGCGCACCGCATCCATTGTAGATTAATCATACGCATGATCTGCATACTTTGGGTTGTTTAATATAATGATGTCACTCTCACTGATCCGCCCTGTACTCCTAGAATGGACAGAGGGTGAATACAGTATTTTTTTCCCTATGCCGTCTGGAATTTTTCAGGAAAATATATTTTACAAGTCTGACAGTGTGGAGGTCTTGTCACTAAAACGCCAAAAGATCTTGATCAATGTGTTGTCCCTTTGGCTGACTGGTTAGCATGCATGACTCTCTCAGTCTGGGGATCAAATCCTGCCTGTGACCTGGTTGACACCTTGTCACAAAAGGAACCTATGAAACTGAGGACCTCGTCCTGCACAGACAGAGCCAATTTAAACCTATAGGATTTGAATATGTGGCATTTTGACAATTGATCGTTTTCCTGTATTATAGGTACATATAGGTACCTATAATAATCAAATATGTCACATATATTCAAAACAGATTCTTTCCATGTGGGAGTGATCTGAGGTGACTTCAATCAGCACCTGACTATTTGTGATATTGATAGTTATTATTGTTGATTTATAGTGCTTTTTTGCTTAATTAAAGTACAGTAGTTGTAATCCAATGCTTTTTGTATTCTTTATCGTGATCAGAATTCAACAGTTGAGATGCAGTATCATTTGAAAAAATTATTGTTTTACATGCCAAAAAAACACATCAGTCATCTGGGCTTAGCCCCAGATATTCTTCAATCCTAGATCCGCCCCTGGCCTATAGCATGGTTCTTGGCAGAGACTTTTATTAGCACATGCCACATATTTCCCTCTCACATAAATACCTGGACATGAATGTGATATGTGAAAGTGTTAGATATAGAATGGTGAGAAGCGAGCATTCCAATTGGTCAAACATGTTGCAAGTTCCTGATAAATTAGCAAAAAATGCAGAATTTGCCATTTTTTGTATATTATATTGAAATTTCATTTCCTTTTATGTATTAATATCTTTATCTTCCTATTTATATTAGTTCCTGTTTATTTTCTATTTTAACTTGTTTTAATCTCCTCCTCTGTCCGAGCCCTCGGTGGCTGCTCTCATAGAGCCTTTATAGAGGTGAAAGTTTTCACTCTCCCTCCTCTGATTTGACCGAACACGGCCCAAACCTGAGCATTCTTTCTAAATATCTGACCGAACCCGGCCTAAACCGTCAGGTGCCATCGGGGCCGGGTCGGGTATCCATGCTCTAGTGAGGACGCTGATGCAGTAATCAGTCCGACTAAAGATGAACGCATGGATGAGTTTTTTAAGGTCCTGTTGCGACATTAGTCCTTAAATCCTAGAAATGTTCTCCAGGTGATAAAATGCTGACCTTATTATTACCTTTATGTGACCCTGGATGTTAAGGTCTGAGGACATCATTACACCTAGATTTCAGGCCGATCAGTACTTTCTAGTTTTATCAACCAAAGCTGTGTGCTGACTCTTGCTCATTCCTCTTTAGGTCCAAAGATTACTTAGTTTGGTTTCTGTTTAGCTGGAGAAAATTAGGAGACATCGAGCTATTGATTTGTTCCATGCATTTAGTGTCAAATGCTGCACTGAGGTCCAACAGATCCAGCACTGTGGTTCTACCACTGTATGTATTAATGTGAATGTCATTGAAAACTTTGACAAGGGCAGTGTCAGTGCTGTGATGAGCACGGAAACAAGATGGATCATTATCAAAGTGGTTGGTCATTGTTAGGAAGTTACTAGTTACTCTTGTAACATAACTTTTCAATAATCTTGCTGATGAATGGGAGATTAGAGATTGGCCTGTAGTTCTACATTAATGTGTTGTCCAGGTTTTTCTTTAGTAGTGGCTTGATAACTGCTGCTTTTAAAGCCTGGGGGAAAACACCTTACAGGTGGGCAAGGCACCTAATCGCAAGTTGCCAACAGAAATCTCCTGTCAGTGGATGCATGCACACACGTTGAAGAGTGAGAATAGCTGAATATGGCTACAATGTAAAGTTTTTTGAGTGGTGAGTGTGACTAGAAATATAAACTATACAAGTTCAGTCCATTTCCTTGACACAAACAACTGGGTTTATGAGAGGATAGAGAGTTGAAAGTTCAGTATGAGTTTATCCTTCAGTTTTTGTTGAATGGAAACATTTCACATGCTACCTTTCATATATAACGTAGTAACCAGCTGCAACATTCTGTCAGTTTGAACCCCTGAGTTTGTACCTCTTGTGTTTATTTTTTTTTCTATTTTTTTATGTGTAATACTTAAAACTACTTCTTTTATTGGCTCCCTTCATTTTAAAGAAATGTGTACTCAAAGCATTTTTGGGTCAGCATTGGTCCCTTCTGAACCTTTCTCATGAGGAATGTCAGAGCAACAGCACTATAGTCCTTAAAATGGCTCTGATAAGCAGTTTTTGTTACTGAAACAAACAATGTCTTTCAGAGCACTAGAACCTTCTCCTAGGTCTAATCATCTTTGCTAAGGTTGAAAAATGCTGCCGAATCCCAGATGACTAGTCAATAGTGGCCTTTTAGACTCTGGGGCTGAAACCACCTGGACGTAGGGCCTTGTCTGGTTTGGTCTCTTTAACTCTATCCTTGGCTTTTAGGGAAATAGAAGCAAGTAGGGGAGATGATGGGAGCACAAAGTTTTACAATGCTGGCCCTCATTTTGCTTGAAGAATTTGAAGTATTGTTGAGTTGAATTTTAGTTAAATCATTCAGCACACATCTCTGATATTGTTCTGCTTTGGTTTGCTCTCAAACATCTTCATGCATGCCTCCATGCCGTCTCTAATCTTGACTTTAATTTGCTACTGTATATTCCTCAATAATCCCGTCTCCATCAATGAAGGGCCTTTTTTTGCTAAGCATTTTTTCAGGTCACTTGTGATACAGGATTTGTTATCGGGTAAGCTTTTGTGTGTGTGGTGGTGGTGTGTGTGTGTGGGGGGGGGGTACACACAGGTGTTAAGTCTGTCATGGCATTAATGTCATATCCGTGTGAGACAGGAAGAACTTCTTTAACATCCCTTGAACATTTTCTTATTGTGTTCTTATTAGCCGTTGCATTTGAGCAAGAGGTTTATACTCTTAGTTAAAAAATAAAATATTACGACTTACTTTGCTAAGAGGACGTCTTGCAAATGAGGTGTATATATTCCTGACAACTGCATAAAACAAATCCAATATCATTTTTATCTAATGGAGTTGGCAAACTGTTACGTTAGTAGTTTAGCAGAGAGTGAGGAGTCAGAATAATCTTTAGAAATGAATTCAAAGTGTTGTCTCTGTCGACCATAATGTGTAGGTTAAATTGTTTGGGATGTGATCCTGGAACCACGGCTCGGTGAAAAACCCAGTTCTGCAGTTTGAAAATTCTGGTTACGCACTTGAAGTTCAACTAATATGTTTGCCAGACATCTAACCTTCATCATGATGATCGATGAAAGAGCTTGGTTGACCTTCCTTCTTCTCTCTTAGTTTGTCTTGTCCTCCACATTCACGCGTCCTTTTTAACTCATCTAGGATGTGGGGTATTAGTTCAGGTATTGTTTGAGCTTTTGAAATGTTGATATACAGCTGCTGGTTGCACAAAACAAACTGCCTCATTGCTATCTATGGTGAAGCATCATAATTGTCCAAAAACAGAAAGATCCTTCTGGCTACAGCGTATCCAAAACCAGAAACACCAAAAAAAAATAATAAATAAATAAATAAACAAACAATACATCTGAACACATGTTACTAAATTACCCTATCAAGCTGCCTAATTATGAGGCAAAATTGTAGAATGAGCCTCATTTAGCTTAATTATGTTTATTAGGCCTATTGATCAGTTGTGGCCAAAAGGGGTATCTGGTAATAAAGCTTTTCTCAAATATCAATTCAATTTAATATCAGCCGTTCAGTAGACAAGCAAGAATCTCATAAAATAGAAATGTCTTTATTTATTTAAATGTACAAATATTTCAAGTATTTTTTTGGCAGGTTTGAATTGATTTTCTCCCAGACAACATCTTTAAAAACCTATAATCTACAATATTCTCTGTATTCTGACTGATATAAAAAACAAACTTGAAACATGACATTTTATATGGGTTTTGATCTCTGCTGCTGGAATGGAATGTTAAATGGACTGAACTTCTAAAGCACAGAAGGTGTTTTTACACAATGAATTATATGCACCCATCCACACCTACAAACTGTCACTTATTCATACACTGAGGTGCAGACCAGTTGGCCGCTTGGACTTCAGTATCTTGGTCTCCCTGGCATTCAAATCCTACAAAAAAATCCACTTTACTGTCTTTTTAATCATCAGTAAAATGCACTATAAATTGCTTGCATACCTAAAGCCATAGTTTCATTGTGTCCTTATGAATGTCAAATGTTCAAAGCACTCATAGCAAATCATAGAAAATCCAACACAAGAACACCACACATGTACTCCACCTGTGGATCGTTGTTACACATGAAAGCACCCACAAAGGAACTGATCCCTTCCTGTAATAATGTTACTTAATCTCACTATACCATATGCAGACAGGTCACTCACCTTGGTATGCTATATGCTTGAAACTGAAAACAAAACTGAGAAAGTCATTTCCTCTCTTATTAATTAGCTACTATTCAGCTGACCAATTAAAACCCCTCAGAATACTAAAATTGAAATCCACTGTGGCCTTTGGGTCCTTTTATGTAAAAATATAATGTAATGAATAAACAATAACCAAATCACAGAAATGTTACAATCCTTAGAAGTTTGTCCTTTTTTTAAAATCGGGTTTGGGTTTTTGATCTTTTATTTGCATCTTATCTCACAATCTTCATCCGTGTTGGATCTGTTTTACTTTTGCCATTAGATTGTTGGTCTGTAATTTCAGGTCTTTTTGGTATTTATATCTTTATTTTTATCTTATCCTTAAGTATTATATACTATTTACTCAGATCTTATTGTTAGTTTTCTACTTTATTTTCTTAATGTATTACGCTTAAAGTTTTATTTTTCTATTCTGCTTCCCTGCCCAGCTGTAAAAAATCTCCCATCTCCCTCTGCTCTCACTCTCTCCCAGCTGCATCTTCTTTGTCTAATCAGTTATCAGGTTGCTTCACCGTTCTTCACTAGTTCATATAAGCTCTCTGGTTCATTCAGATCATTGATGGTTTCTCCCATCGTTCCCTTCAGTTATCTGCATATCATTTCTGGTTTTCCTTTTCTTGGATGCTACTGGTTAGTTGTAAAATGTTTCTTTACTTTTTTCTTATTAAAATCCATGCAATTAACCTACCATTGTCCTGTGCCTTTTGGTCCAACCACTGCACCAAATCTAGTCTGAAATGAGGGAAAAGGAAAAGTTGGACTTTGTACCTTTTTACAAACATTAACACAAAAATCTGTTTTCAACTGAGGCATATATGTAGTTAGAATGTGGAAAAGCTTTAAAGCCATGGTCTTTGATAGCTGGCAAGTTGGAGATATACAGTACAGACCATAATATTCAGTTCTTCTGATCCATCAACACTGAATAAATCCTTTCGTAAGATGAGGACATTAACAGAGTTAATTGTTGGTTTAATCTTTTTTGACCAGTTTTTTTTTCTTTCTCAGTAGATCTTTTAGAGATGAAGGGGATTAATTTCTACCTTGGTGCGTTCATGAAAAATGATTGGGGGGTTGGAGTCGCAGAGCACCAAACTGAGTTACGACCAGCAGGGCCACATATCACAGACACTGTGGCTTTGTTACGGCCACCCGGCTACCCAGAGTTTGGAAGATGACACCTGATATTTGCACTGCTTCCTCCATCATGTTAATGAGCTGCTGTCCTCCCTGAGAGCGCTGCAGGCCGGCCCCACAGCGACCCCTATTTAACCAGGCTCAGAGGATGTGACGTCGGGCCCAGATTCTCTGCAGCATTCGGTGGAGAAGATAGAAACCCCCCCCTGGGTACCAGTAGAAATGACTCTGATTATTCTAGCAGAAAAACCAGTCTGAGTGTATTACATAGAGTTGTTTGGAAGCATTTGTTGTTTTCTTTCGTTATCTCAACCATTACATTCCATCCCTTGCTGGGTGAACACAGCCATTTGATCCACCCAGCTGATCCTTGTTCTGCTATATAATATTTTGTTTCCCTTTGAAAGTTCAGAACCGGGTGAGAAAAGTATAACAACATTGCTTATTCACAGGGTGCAAATTAAATACTAATTTGCTGTTGGAATTCAGGCCCAGTGGGATGTGTTGTGCCTGTAGAAAATAAACGAATGCACAGACTTCAGATGGTGACAGCAGGAGCCGGCGCAGCAGCAAACCCACGTACCAGCCCCTGCTCACCAGCAGCTAGAGCTTAGCATTCAACTCAAACTGTGACAATTTAAAGAGTTTTTTACACAACCTTGAGCTGTAAATATAGTTGATGCCATGCTGAAGGTTTCGCACCATAATAAGATTTGTTTCTGCAGATTTATACTTCTTAATTCTCAGTCGTTTGATCACCAAACACAAGATTAGGTTCTGGTTTTGGATTAGCTCCTCAGGGAGCAGCCTGGCATCCTAGGTGTGTCTTTCTACAACCTAAGAGGCTTACAGTAGACGTATGACCTGCTTAATAGACTTATATTTTCATCCTTTTTTGAAGAGAGAATCAGAGCATCTTCCCCCTTACTCCCTAAAAAGTTTGTCACATAGATGCTGATTTGTCACAGACACTCCAAATCCAGTTTTAGTGTGTAATACTTCTGAACATGGCAGTTAAGCTCTGGCTTTAAGTCTGACTCCACCACAGGAGACGAGCTTTGCACAAGCATAGGCCTTAATCTGGGTGGAGGAGGTATTCTCATGCAGCCGGGCTGGGAGGGAATATTTGCACTGTTGTTGTGCAGCTGGTGAGGCTGGGAGCACAAAGAGGCAGTCTGAATGATGTGCTGTCAATTCAAGCACTAACCTGTTTTCTATTATAGTAGGTGCTCCGGATTAGCCCTGCTTGACGACCCTGACTAAGATGGCATTGCAGTGACAGAAAATTCTCCACGTCCTGCAACAAACTTCTGCATCAGTTCTATTGCTCTTTCTGTGTCTCTGTTATGTATTCTCCAAGCCACAGACGGTCGCGGGAGATAACCGCTTGTGCTGAGCCTGGTTCTGCCGGAGGTTTCTTCCTGTTAAAAGGGAGTTTTTCCTTCCCACTGTCGCTGCATGCTTGCTCAGTATGAGGGATTGCTGAGAATTCCACAACGCAATCTTCTGTGGTTCTGTAATTTCTACACTAAGCATTGTATTGTAATAACTCTTTTTGTAAAGTGCCTTGAGATGACATCTGTTGTGAAATGGCGCTATATAAATAAACTGAATTGAATTGAATTGAATACAGGGAAATATTCACACATTCTTTTTGGTCCTGAGTTTTATAACTCAGAAATATTAAATTGTGATTTGTTTACAGTGGCTGAGGATCTGAACAGGTAAATGCGGGCGGGGCTCGGGCACCGGCTCCTTTCCTCTGTGGTTAAGAGTATGTGAGAAACTAGTCCATGCATTTGTTACTTCAAGGCTGGACTACTGTAATTCCTTATTATCAGGAAGTCCACAACATATAATCAAAAGCCTTCAGTTGATCCAAAATGCTGCAGCAAGAGTTCTGATGAATATTAAAAAGAGAGATCACATTTCTCCTGTTTTGGCTTCTCTCCATTGGCTCCCTGTTAAATCCAGAGTTTAAGATCCTCCTCCTTACGTATAAAGCCTTTAATAATCAGCTCCATCGTACATCAGAGATCTGATTGTTCCATATGTTCCTAACAGAGAACTTTGTTCTCAGAATGCAGGTCTACTGGTAGTTCCTAGGATTTCTGAAAGTAGAATAGGAGGCAGATCTTTTAGTTATCAGACTCCTCTCCTGTGGAAACAGCTCCTGAGAGGCCTCATCGCGATTTCAATCTTACCTCAAGAACCATTAACACAACAAAATAACTGCTAACATGTCTCCTTAACAAAATCTTCTGTTCTGCAAGGAACAACCATTTTGTGTTTCCCCATGTTGCTGGAAACGTGATGCTTAGCAGACAGGCTCAGTTATTAATAACAGAGGATGAGTGTTGCTTAAAGCCATGTGCTGAACTCTAAATACTGAGAAAATAAAGAGTGTCTATTTTTCTACCAAGAAACCTTCTGCTTTAGAGTCCCTCCAGGCAGAGCTTTAAGTGGGCCGGTATGCAGCGGTACTCAGTACCAACACTTCTAAAAAAAATACTCTTTATAGTTCCACCACTCCTCGGAGCGTTGAGAACATTCTCACAGTCATGGTACGCATATCAGTGTTTTCTGTTGGAATCCTAAATCTGCAAACTTCCCTTGACTCTGAACACTCCATCCACCCTTCACATTGTGCAAACAGAGCAAGCAGTGACTTCCTTACCTGTGTACTGTAAGGACAAGCATGCATGCGTCACTCTAGCCTCATTTCAGCTCTAGTCAACAAAAACCTAGAAAGATTAATGCTTTCAGTGCAACTGTGACATAAAAATAAGCTTCAATAAAAACACAACTATGCTTCCATGGCTGTTATGGAGTCATATTCATGCCACCAACTTGAGCGCACATTGAGACTGATCTGAGAGCAGATATCAATGTGAACAAACATTGACGCCTGCTCTGTGCTGGTGCACCACTCTGTCTCTTCTCACAGCTTCACTCATATGTAAATGACCCTACGCAGCAGCCAATCACAAGCAGGAAACACTGCATTTACTGGAGTTAAAATCACAACCAGTGAAAATCCT
This sequence comes from Apricaphanius iberus, assembly GCA_028564705.1. Classification (NCBI taxonomy): domain Eukaryota; kingdom Metazoa; phylum Chordata; class Actinopteri; order Cyprinodontiformes; family Aphaniidae; genus Apricaphanius; species Apricaphanius iberus. The sequence goes on along the minus strand of JAPXFQ010002673.1, from coordinate 169,809 downwards.
AAACAAACCACTGACATTAGAAACAAAACAGGAGAACATATAATGAACACTAGAATTTGGTAGTCTAAGAATATGAAGTTAAACATACAAATATGATTGTTTACTTTGTGTATTATTTTATATTTACTCATTTCTTACTAAATGTAAAAAATGTTTATTCCAGCTCCTAAATGGAAATGCCAAGTCCTTTGGCATTTTTATTAAGAAGCTACTATTATACAGGGTTTTTCCTGGCTCAAATTGAGGCGCAGGTGGTTCCATCCTGACCATACGCCAACACATGCATGAATTCTGTGCAATCACCTGACTCACTTTTTTTAAAGGCAACATATTTTTTAGTTAAGTGTTCTAATAAGAATATGACAATTATCATGTTAAAGCATTCTTTTATTAAAACAATATACTTAAAAAAATAAGGATCAAACTTTAAACTGAAAGTTGTAGGGATTTATCCACACTTCTGGCAGCCAGACAGAGCACAGTGGTTTTGGCATGAAAACATTGCATGCCTTCCTCTGTATGCCTGAGCGCAAGGGCGTCAGTTTGTGTTTCAAAGTGCTGGGGACAATAGGCTAACCATAAACTATAGTATGGTTTGGAGATTACTGGGGACAGTTATTATTAACTAGTCATAGCCTATTATTATTCTGTTTCACTGCAGGGTAAAACATGTGTCGAAAATGGCATCTTTATTTAATTAAAAACAGTTGAAAGTCAAAGGATTACATGTTTTGTTTCTCAAATGGCAAACATTAAAATCCGCATATAGCACAATGATGGCAAATGTATATGTATTCATCCCAGAAGAATATGCACAACAATAAAACGCATTCCCGCCTGTTCTGTGCAGAGAAACTTCAACTTTAATTTACAGTTCTGTGTCCTGCAATAGAACGGGTACCTGTGGTCAATCCGCTGTTTCAGGTGGATGCTGAGATAGTGAAAATATTCTGCATTCAACGCAAAGTTGGAGAGATTTTCAGACATGCTATCTCCACACAGGGAAAGTGGGAGTCAACCCAAAATATTATATTGATATTTTTTCACCCATCCACAGTAAAGAAACTTCCACCAGACCCACGACTTTTAGATTTTAGATTTTTTTTTTCCATCTGTAAAAATCTTCAAAGTAGCATCTGCGCAGAAAGAAAACGTGACAGTGTGCACGGTAGTAGAGAGGAGTATTTACTGTCGAAATACACATATTTGTTTATTTACTCTCCACATTTAATAAATATATTTTCTCTTACTGTTTCCCTTTGCATTAGATAGGAGGAGAGCTCTTTATATCATCTCTATAATCTGTTTAGATTCACAAATATGATCGCATTTAACATTCACTTAACGGCGTTCCGCGGCTGGTGTGAACCAGGCTTCAGGTTTGTGGAGACAAACCAGTCATAAAAATTGCTGGGCACATGTCCCCTGTCCACTGTTAAAATGACGCATATGTCTGAGCCGGGTAAATTGATATAGTCACTGCTTGTCGAAGCCACTGGCTCTGTGTTTTTGAGAAACTGTCCTGTCCTGCATTCTGATCATGATTTTGACCCTCGCCTGTCCCTGCGAACTACGTTCAGACACAATTTTCACACCTTGTCACCGCTATAATTACCTTTTAACTGCTTGTTACGCTAATTTGTCTGCACTGTTTCACTTGGACTCCTGACTCTGCTTCTTGCGAGGTCGTTTTTTAAAGTAGTGGCTGATTTTCCCAGCCATATGTGCAACGCTAAAAACTAATGTTAGATTTTTTTTAAATAAACATGAAATGCTTGGATTCTGTAGCTGTGTGCTGGAGGGTAGGTGTTTGTGTGTTCCTCCTCCAACCTTCTCTGCTGGGTATGGCAGACGGCAGCTAACAGGTGTTCCTTGTTGATCTTCATCAAGATCCAGCTCAAAAAGGAAGCAGCTCTGGCAAACTGACACCAGTCAGTTCTCACTCCTAGCGTGGTACACGTTAGGAGTAGATTATTCCCGGATACCTGTAACCATCCTGCCGATCCTTCCAAATCAGAATCCCTCCTTAATTCTGGGTCCTGCCTGGTCAGCCTCTGCACCGCTCCCCGCCTGGGAACCACCTCCACACTCATCAGCTCGCTTGCTGCCATCACACTGCTCGCCTGTCCGCCCCAACAACTTCTCCACCTGCAAGTGAAGGACTGATCCTCACATTCAATCAACACTACCAGCTGGATTCCCATTGAGCTTTCACTCACCTGTTCTCTGGATGGTCATCTGGATTTCGACAGTGCTCACCGTCTGCAACAACATCAGACAGAATCAGAATCCACACACCCACCTTCAGCCAACCTTAGTCTACAGAGTCCCACTTACCTTCCCCCAAGCTTCTCCCCTCCGATCCACCACTTAGGACCTTACCATCACACTCTATATCACTACTACTTACCTCTTAATAATCTCTACACTGACCTGTTCCCAACCAACAGTCAGCTCCTGGTCTCCTATTCCTGGTGTCATGTTTGGGCTCAAGGAGGACCCAGATGCGGAGCGGCGTTTGTGGCTCTTACGGCCCATGTTTATTAATTGTCCAAAAAAAGACGAGAAGCACAGAGAACTAGGGGAGGTAACGACGACAACGACCCGACGAGGACAGACAGACACAGAAGGGTATATATACTGTGGGGAGGGTAATTAGGAAACGTGGAACACCTGGGAGCAGAGGCAGAAAACACAGGGAGGACTAATAAGACAACAGGTGAAACAAACTAGGACTAAGTAACTAAAACAGACTGGGAGGAAACAAGGAGGAATAAACAACACAGACAGGGACGGATCATGACAATACCCCCCCCTCAAGGTGCGCCACCTGGCGCACCAAGTAGGAAACTCAAGCCAGGGCGGGAGGAGGGGGTCCAGGACGGAGGGACAAAACCACAGTCCCCAGAAGACCCATGACGTGGCGGCCGGCGGCGAGGGACCAACAGACGAGGAGGCCGGCGACGAGGAACCAACAGACGAGGAGGCCGGCGACGAGGAACCAACAGACGAGGAGGCCGGCGACGAGGAACCAACAGACGAGGAGGCCGGCGACGAGGAACCAACAGACGAGGAGGCCGGCGACGAGGAACCAACAGACGAGGAGGCCGGCGACGAGGAACCAACAGACGAGGAGGCCGGCGACGAGGAACCAACAGACGAGGAGGCCGGCGACGAGGAACCAACAGACGAGGAGGCCGGCGACGAGGAACCAACAGACGAGGAGGCCGGCGACGAGGAACCAACAGACGAGGAGGCCGGCGGCGAGGAACCAACAGACGAGGAGGCCGGCGACGAGGAACCAACAGACGAGGAGGCCGGCGACGAGGAACCAACAGACGAGGAGGCCGGCGACGAGGAACCAACAGACGAGGAGGCCGGCGACGAGGAACCAACAGACGAGGAGGCCGGCGACGAGGAAACAGCAGACGAGGAGGCCGGCGACGAGGAAACAGCAGACGAGGAGGCCGGCGACGAGGAAACAGCAGACGAGGAGGCCGGCGACGAGGAAACAGCAGACGAGGAGGCCGGCGACGAGGAAACAGCAGACGAGGAGGCCGGCGACGAGGAAACAGCAGACGAGGAGGCCGGCGACGAGGAACCAGCAGACGAGGAGGCCGGCGACGAGGGACCGTCAGACGAGGAGGCCGACGACGAGGGACCGTCAGACGAGGAGGCCGACGACGAGGAACCTTGAGCCTTGGAGGCCGGCGGCGTGGAACCTTGAGCCTTGGAGGCCGGCGGCGTGGAACCTTGAGCCTTGGGGGCCGGCGGCGTGGAACCTTGAGCCTTGGGGGCCGGCGGCGTGGAACCTTGAGCCTTGGGGGCCGGCGGCGTGGAACCTTGAGCCTTGGGGGCCGGCGGCGTGGAACCTTGAGCCTTGGGGGCCGGCGGCGTGGAACCTTGAGCCTTGGGGGCCGGCGGCGTGGAACCTTGAGCCTTGGAGGCCGGCGGCGTGGAACCTTGAGCCTTGGAGGCCGGCGGCGTGGAACCTTGAGCCTTGGAGGCCGGCGGCGTGGAACCTTGAGCCTTGGAGGCCGGCGGCGTGGAACCTTGAGCCTTGGAGGCCGGCGGCGTGGAACCTTGAGCCTTGGAGGCCGGCGGCGTGGAACCTTGAGCCTTGGAGGCCGGCGGCGTGGAACCTTGAGCTTAGGTGGAGGCGTGTTCGCCTGAACACCCTCGGCAGAGTCAGGAACCGGAGGCGTGTTCGCCTGAACACCCTCTGCAGAGGCAGGAACCGGAGGCGTGTTCGCCTGAACACCCTCTGCAGAGGCAGGAACCGGAGGCGTGTTCTCCTGAACACCCTCGGCGGAGTCGGAAACCGGAGGCGTGTTCTCCTGAACACCCTCGGACGAGGCAGGAACCGGAGGCGTGTTCTCCTGAACACCCTCGGCGGAGTCGGGAACCGGAGGCGTGTTCTCCTGAACACCCTCGGCGGAGTCGGGAACCGGAGGCGTGTTCTCCTGAACACCCTCGGCGGAGTCGGGAACCGGAGGCGTGTTCTCCTGAACACCCTCGGCGGAGTCGGGAACCGGAGGCGTGTTCTCCTGAACACCCTCGGAAGAGGCAGGAACCGGAGGCGTGTTCTCCTGAACACCCTCGGAGGAGTCAGGAACCGGAGGCGTGTTCGCCTGAACACCCTCGGAGGAGTCGGGAACCGGAGGCGTGTTCGCCTGAACACCCTCGGAGGAGTCGGGAACCGGAGGCGTGTTCTCCTGAACACCCTCGGAGGAGTCGGGAACCGGAGGCGTGTTCTCCTGAACACCCTCGGAGGAGTCGGGAACCGGAGGCGTGTTCGCCTGAACACCCTCGGCGGAGTCGGGAACCAGAGGCGTGTTCCCCTGAACACCCTCGGCGGAGTCGGGAACCAGAGGCGTGTTCCCCTGAACACCCTCGGCGGAGTCGGGAACCGGAGGCGTGTTCGCCTGAACACCCTCGGTGGAGTCGGGAACCGGAGGAGTGTTCGCCTGAACACCCTCGGTGGAATCAGGAACCGGAGGCGTGTTCGCCTGAACACCCTCGGGAGAGTCAGGAACCGGAGGCGTGTTCGCCTGAACACCCTCGGCGGAATCAGGACCCAGAGGCGTGCTCTCCAGGACACCCTCGGAGGAATCAGGAACCCGAGGCGTGCTCTCCAGAACACCCTCGGAGGAATCAGGAACCCGAGGCGTGTTCTCCAGAACACCCTCGGAGGAATCAGGAACCCGAGGCGTGCTCTCCAGAACACCCTCGGAGGAATCAGGAACCCGAGGCGTGTTCTCCAGAACACCCTCGGAGGAATCAGGAACCCGAGGCGTGTTCTCCAGAACACCCTCGGAGGAATCAGGAACCCGAGGCGTGTTCTCCAGAACACCCTCGGAGGAATCAGGAACCCGAGGCGTGTTCTCCAGAACACCCTCGGAGGAATCAGGAACCCGAGGCGTGCTCTCCAGAACACCCTCGGAGGAATCAGGAACCCGAGGCGTGCTCTCCAGAACACCCTCGGAGGAATCAGGAACCCGAGGCGTGCTCTCCAGAACACCCTCGGAGGAATCAGGAACCCGAGGCGTGCTCTCCTGAACACCCTCGGAGGAATCAGGAACCCGAGGCGTGCTTCCAGAACACCCTCGGAGGAATCAGGAACCCGAGGCGTGCTCTCCAGAACACCCTCGGAGGAATCAGGAACCCGAGGCGTGCTCTCCAGAACACCCTCGGAGGAATCAGGAACCCGAGGCGTGTTCTCCAGAACACCCTCGGAGGAATCAGGAACCCGAGGCGTGCTCTCCTGAACACCCTCGGAGGAATCAGGAACCCGAGGCGTGCTCTCCTGAACACCCTCGGAGGAATCTCGGAGCCGAGGCGCATCCGTCTGGACGCCCTCGGAGGGAACTCGGAACCGAGGCGCATCCGTCTGGACGCCCTCGGAGGGAACTCGGAACCGAGGCGCATCCGTCTGGACGCCCTCGGAGGGAACTCGGAACCGAGGCGCATCCGTCTGGACGCCCTCGGAGGGAACTCGGAACCGGGGTTCCAGGTGAGCCTCTGAAGAGCGCTCAAAAACAGTCTCCACAGGGGACCTGGGCTCAACATTCCCTACGGCACTCTTCCCTCTGTTCCACCGACCCTGGGTCAACTCGGCTCCACCCGAAGGAAACGCCGGCGCCTGGCTGTGCTGGAGAGGATGAGGAGGCAGACCCGAAACCGGCCGTGGGCGGCAGGAGGAAGCGGCGGTCGAATCACCGAAGCTGGAGGCAGCACCAAGCGGGACAGGAGGAGCCGAGGCGCTGCAACTCCGAGAAGGAAGCAAGAAACCTCCTGGAGCCGATGGAGCAGCTCGGCGACGCCTCCCTCCTCGTCGCCGGGAAGCAGGAAGAGGGCCAGTCCCAGAGGGATCACAGATGGGTGGCAGATCGGCGGAAGGAGCCAGGGAGATCAACCGGTCAACCCAGGAGGCAGAAAGCCGCGGCGAGGGCGGCGCACCCCGGGCACCGCCGCAAAAGTCCAGCTCGTCGTCCAGGGAGTCGGAGAAGAGCTCCGGGAAGCCGTCGTCGTCCTCCTCTGAATCGTCATACATGGACGCAAGGAGGAACGACGGGGAAACACCAACTGCGTTTCCAGGAGGACGCCCAGAAGCGCGGCGATGACTCGAGGCCCGAGGAGCGGAGAGGCCGCCTTCCTCACGACGGCGGGGCCCAACACCGGGCGGACAGCGTGCCAGTCGCGATCCACAAAAAGGTGAGTCTGAATAGAGTCCTTGACTTACGCTCCAATTGATCAGTCTCCTCCATTCATCGTCAGTGTGTTGGTACTCCGCTGGGTCCAGTTGGTCGGGTCGTACTGTCATGTTTAGGCTCAAGGAGGACCCAGATGCGGAGCGGCGTTTGTGGCTCTTACGGCCCATGTTTATTAATTGTCCAAAAAAAGACGAGAAGCACAGAGAACTAGGGGAGGTAACGACGACAACGACCCGACGAGGACAGACAGACACAGAAGGGTATATATACTGTGGGGAGGGTAATCAGGAAACGTGGAACACCTGGGAGCAGAGGCAGAAAACACAGGGAGGACTAATAAGACAACAGGTGAAACAAACTAGGACTAAGTAACTAAAACAGACTGGGAGGAAACAAGGAGGAATAAACAACACAGACAGGGACGGATCATGACACCTGGTTCCTCCCGAGACGACACTTTAGGTTTTAATAAAATCTGTTTTTTTCTTTGAAAGCATTCCTTTGCCTGCTGTTGTGCTGAACCTGAGTCTTAAAACCGAACATGTCAGATACAAAATTACCTTTATTGGGATATGAAATTTTGGCCATATAGGGATCTAAGTCTCCTCCCCTTCCTGTAGGGAACCTAAGTCTCCTCCCCTTCCGGTCGGCCCATGGTTTCCCAAACCGAAAAAATTATTAATGTAAGTCAATGGAGCAATAAAAGTTATTTTCTGCTCCGCTTTGTCTTACGTCCTGAATCACACATATGTTGTACTTCGATCTAAATGATAACTAATGATGTACATTTTTAATGTGTTTGTCCAGTGATTTGGGATTTATTTGATTGTAAAAATTCAAATTTAAAATGCCTACAAACCAGAAGTCGCATATATGACGCCATTTGGCTAACGGGAGCTAGCATTAGCTATAGCACGTAAAACCTTCACCTAGAGCTTGTAGAGCTTCTCCTCCATGCTGGCTCTCACTCCACCGACTGCTTTACCCCCGACATATCTGCTACTTTCCACATGGTCAGATTTATAGAGGTTTTCTCCGTGTTTAATGCTACTTACTTCGTCCTGGAGGCTACGACCCTCGCTCTCCTTCTTCTTCTGCAGTTGTAGTCCGCTAAACATTTTTACACAAAATCTAAAGTGACTTTTGCCTCCAATCGAAAATCTTGTTTTCTCTGCATCAAAATTAGGTTTTAAAATTCACTGACATATGTTCAATCCACGGCGCATTTCAAACTGGATCAGAACATAACTTTTACCGCTCCATTGACTCTCATTCATTTCTTTTGGCATTTGGGGACCCATGGACCGGAAGTAGAAGGGCGTGACTTAGGCTCCCCATTGCCAAGCCTTATATATTTATTTGAGTGTGTACAAATATGACGCAACTGAGGACAGCCATTTATGTAAACCGTTTTAGGGTCCCTTTTGTTTTTTTAAATTAGGGATTTAAATTAGGGATTAGTCATTTGAAATAATTTCATATACAGTTAATAGTGTACATGTGTGTTTAGCTTTAAGTAGTTGTGCTCTTACAGCTATGATTGAACTTAAGCATGCGTAAATAAAAGGTCACGTGGCTGCTGCTGCTAGCATTTCACACCGAAGAGTGTCTTCATGGTGTTTGTTTATTCGTTCAAGCAGACCGTCTGTTATCGTTTCTTCAAATGGTGGCTTCAACAATAGAAGATTTGACCTGAGTTCCCTCCTTGTTTAGTGACATTATGATGTGTACAGAGAGGAGGACCTATTTTTACTTTGAGCTATACTTACATTCAGGAATCTCTGGGTTTTATGTTCAGACCTCCATGAGTCTAACTGCACATTTTTTGTCCACTTAAACCAGTGCCTCTAGGTCCAGATTAAGGGAAGGCCTCTGAACAAGTAACAGAAGAGAAGGATCTTAGAATCATATTAGATTTTTGGAAAAATTAATATGAGCACAAGTTTTTAAAATAGTTTCTTTTTAAAAAAATTTGCATGAATTTAAACTAGCAAACAAACTGCAGGCAGATCAAATGTGTATTAGGCTGAAAAATAAGTTTATTACTTTAACAAATAACAGTTCAGTCAAGTGAAAATTGAAAAGCTGTTGTCCATGAAGCACAATCCATCTCCCAGCTAATTCCTGTTCTCCTGAAAGGCTTTCTGCCTGTGCTGAGGTCTCTCCATCTGTGACGTCCTTATTCCTGCCACTTCATTTTAAACAACGTTTGCAACAGCTTGGACACAATTGGACATACATGTATTTCCCCTATGGCAAAGAACTGCAAAGCCTGAATAATAGCAGAGTTTGAAAATTTAATAGATGCAGATGTTTGAAAAGGTGAAGTCAGTGTAAGGACTGGAGGGCTTTCAGCTGCATTTCTTTGAAGTATTTCTATGACACATTTTTATAGATCTTTTCTTCTGATGAACATATTTCAGTGTATTAAGTTCTCCGATTTCCTACTTAATGCAGCTTTATTTAGGACGTTTGGTCCATATTGTTTTTTGTGTTAATTCTTGCAGCAGAGACTTTTTGATGGCTGTACATCTATATATTGGCACCATGTTCTGTAGGTTTAAACATGGAATTTATGGTTTTACAGCACCTTTTGTTTTTGGAGTTGGTGTAATTGAGTGTAATTCTGTCCTATAATGTTCTGTATATGAGTCATATCATGCACCATCCACTCTTCAATTAAATCTCAGTTAATTCAGTGATGATAATTTGATGTGTGACCAGAAATCAAACTACTTAACATTTATATAATTAACAGGAAGAAACTTCAAGCAGAACCAGAACCTGGCTCAGTACGAGCGTCCGTCTGCCACAATGTCTGAGGCTTTGAAACGAAGGAGCAAAAAGAACTGATGCATGAGAAGTTGATTATAGGACACTGAACATGAACATTTACTTGTAGCTTCATCCTAGTCTACGCCCCATCCAACAATGTCATGTAGTAAAGCAGGGGGGTTGAGCAGGTGTAGTTTCTATGGAGAGAAAAACACAGAGGAAACATTTAAAATTAACAACATATAATGCAACTGGAGAGTAGTAGAACAGAAAAGTAGCAGAGTGAAGAAAAGTGGTGATAACCTAAATGTACCTTTAAGGCAAGGCAAGGCAATTTTATTTGTATAGCACACTTTCAACACAAGGCAATTCAAGGTGATTTACATGATTCAGTGATAATGAAACCACGTGATTACAAAAAAAACATATAAGTTTAACAGTAATTAATCAGTCAGAAAAGATAATGTAAGGAACAAATGTATCTAATTAATACACAATCCTTTAAAAAACAAATAAAAAAGTAAGAATAGAAATTAAACCACAACAATAAAAAATAATTTAAGGAACACATTTATGCAATTAAAACAGATTAAAACAGATAAAACACAATGGGGTAAACAAAACAAAAAGTGATCAGAAAGCTCAATTTAAGATTCAAATGCAGCTCGGGAGTTTTTATCTTTGATTTAAAAGAGCCTAGCGATTCAGCGTTTTTGCATTCGTCTGGAAGTTTATTCCATATTTGTGGAGCATAGAAGCTGAAAGCTGCCTCTTCCTCTTTAGTTCTGATTCTAGGGATGATTAGTAGAATAGAGTTGGAGGACCTGAGTGGTCTGCTGGGTTGATATAGTGACAGCATATCTTCAATGTACTTTGGTGCTAAACCGTTCAATGATTTATAAACAAGTAGGAGTATTTTAAAGTCTATTCTCTGAGCTACAGGGAGCCAGTGTAAGGACTTAAGAACTGGGGTGATGTGTTCTACTTTCCTGGTTCTAGTGAGAACACGAGCAGCAGCGTTCTGGATCAGCTGCAGCTGTCTGATTGATTTTTTAGGTAGACCTGTGAGGACGCTGTTGCAGTAATCGATCCGACTAAAGATAAACGCATGGATCAGTTTTTCACGGTCCTTCTGTGACATCAGTCCTTTAATCCTAGAAATGTTCCTCAGGTGATAGAAAGCTGACCTTGTTATTGCCTTTATGTGACCCTGGAGGTTCAGGTCTGAGTCCATTATTACACCTAGATTACGAGCCTGATGAGTAGTTTTTAGTTGTATTAGCTGAAGCTGTGTGCTGACTTTGGATCGTTTCTCCTTAGGTCCAAAAATAATTACTTCTGTTTTGTTTCTGTTTAGCTGGAGAAAGTTATGGGACATCCAGTCGTTGATTTGTTCAATGCATTCATTTAAGGTCTGGATAGAATCAAAGTCACCTGGTGATAATGTAATGTATAGCTTTGTATCGTCCGCATAGTTATGGTAGGTAATCTGATTCGCTGCTATAATCTTGGTTAGTGGGAGCATGTAAATATTGACAGGAGGGGCCCCAGGATGGATCCTTGGGGGACCCCACATGTGATTTATGTTTGTTCTGATGAGAAATTGCCGATTGACACAAAGAACTTCCTATTTTTGAGGTAAGATTCGGACCATTGAAGAGCTGTACCAGTGAGTCCAACCCAGCTCTCTAATCGTTCCAGTAATATTGTATGATCAACAATGTCAAATGCTGCACTGAGGTCCAACAGAACCAACACTGTAGTTGTACCTGCTTTCTTTATTTATGCGGATGTCATTGAAAACTTTGACGAGCAGTCTCAGTGCTTTGATGAGCACGGAAACCATACTGAAAACTATCTAAGGAGTTGTTCGTTGTCAGGAATGTGTTCAACTGTTGAGATACAGCTTTTTAAATAATCTTACTGATTAATGGGAGATTGGCCTATAATTCTGCATCAAAATATTGTCTATGTTGTTTTTCTTTAATAGGGGTTTGATAACTGCGGTTTTGAAGGCCTGGGGGAAGACACCTGACTGGAGGGATGTGTTAACTATTTGCATCAGATCCGACTTAATGACAGGGAGAACTTTCTTTAAAAAAGCTGTGGGTAAGATATCAAGGCAGCAAGAGGAGTTCAGCTGTTTAATAATTCCATCAAGATGTGATTGATTTAGTTTTTTGAAATCAGACATCTTATCAGCATTATTTTTAAGTGGGAATGATAATGTTGGTGGGTTGGTTGCTGCTTTACAGATTGACCTTCTAATTTCTAGAATCTTTTCAGTGAAGAAGTTGGCAAATTCAGTACAGGCCCTAGTGGAGTGTAGCTCAGGAGCTGCTGTCACTGGGGGATTGGTTAGTCTTTCAACTGTTGCGAATAAGGTCTTTATTAATAAGGTGTTATTAATGTTTTTGTTAATGGTTTCAGAGAAAAGTTATTCCCTTGCTGTTTTCAAGGTTAAGTTATATTTGTTCAACCTGTTTTTGTAGATCTCATAGTGAACGTGGAGTTGAGTTTTTCTCCATTTTCTTTCGGCCTTACGGCACTCTCTTTTTCCGCTGCGTAGTAGAGGATTGCTGGTCCATGGAGACTTCTATCTACCTGAGACTACTTTTACTTTAATTGGAGCAATGGCATTAATGATGTCTGAGACTTTAGAGAGAAAGTTATCTCCCAGGTTGTTAACAGAGTGTGTGTTGGATAGTGGGGGTGGCGGGTATTGGGGGGGTGAGGAAGAGCAGTAAATTTGTTTAAAGATTTCAGAAGAGCTGTCAACAAGAGGTCGTTTTCTTACTATGGTGTCATTTTGATTAGATAGTTTAGTCGGGATAATGCTTTAAAAGAAGATGCAGAAGTGGTCAGATAATGCAACATACAATACGGACATGTTAGGGATTTTTAGTCCTTTGCTAATGATTTAGTCCAAGGTGTGACCTTGCTTGTGTGTCGGCTGTTTGACATGCTGGGTTAGACCAAAGCTTAGGAGAGTATCACTTAGTATTTTAGTCTGTCTATCCTGGGGGTTGTCAGTATGAATGTTCAGATCCCCCACAATAATTTGTTTGTCATATTCAATACATATTAAAGAAAGAAGGTCATTGAGATCGTTAAGAAAGTTTGAGCTCGCTATGGGTGATTTGTACATATTTATGACTAAGACCTTGTTCGGTTATTTTATCTCTGTAGCAAGGTATTCGAAGGAGTGAAATGTACCCAGAAGTATCTTTTTAATGTTCAGTGTATTTTTAAAAATAGTTCCCAGACCGCCCCCCCTTCTTTGTTGCCTGTTTTCATTTAGAAAGCTGTAGTTAGGGCGTGTGGCTTCTACCATTAAGGTTCTTTCATTATTTGCATCCAACCAAGTTTCAGACAAAAACATAGCCTTTACATTGTGATTGGTAATAAGGTCATTAATTAAAAAAGATTAATTTGATAGGGAACGGATATTGAGTAAAGCCAATTTAAGAGATTCATTGGTAGTTTTTAAATTAGGCAGGCAATATTTATGAGATTTGACATGATGCCTTTGTAATTTCTATTACTAATAATCACCGAATGCTATTTTCTCGGTAACCAGACTCAGGCTGCCAGACTTTTCTCCAAGAATACTTGTCAACCAGCACCAAACATCACACATCAGTCAACTGCAATGGTGGGAGGGCAAAATTGTCGTGTCCAGTCGATCTAAGTGAGAACCTTGGGGTCAGCTGCGTTCCCTTAATAATCTGATCCTGTATTTTTTTGCAGAATTCAATCGGTGAGCCTAGTTTTGCTGAGTCATCATTATCGTTGTCAGAGGTCTGTGATAGGCCGAATGCCCCGTCTAATGGTCTATTATTATCAGCACGCTGAGCTGAGGCGCTGACCTTCGAGGAACACTGAGAGAGTTTGTAGGAGTCTGTGTGAAGCTGGAGGCGCCGGATTCTGGCAGCTTATCTGTGGGAATTGAGGTGTTGACCTTGGGTGAGTTTTGAGCATTGCTGTTCAAATATGCAAACATATTAGCAGCCAGCAGTTTAATTCCAGCCTTATTGAGATAGCGTTGATTGTCTTTGAATAAGTGATTTGCCGACCTAAAGATCTTCAAGTTGTTGACATATCTGACAGAAGTTTCCAAATATTTGATTTTAATCCATTTGTGGAGAGATCTGATTCTAGAGAAACATTTGTCCTTACTGTCTGGAACTGGGCCAGAAACCCAGGTGTTTGAGATATTGAGTTGGCTCAACATTACCAGCAGTTGTGACACATCAGCTCTTAATAATTCACTCTGACGTATCGTGATGTCATAAGATCCAGCATGTATGATCAGTGAGTGAATTGCAGGGTGAAGAGCAAGAATTGAGGGGATTTTTTCCATAATTTGTCTTATAGTTTCTTTTGGAAAGCAGTGAATGCTGATGTGATTACTAAGGAAGTGATGAATCCCACTTATGGAGCCGTCATGAATAATCAGAACCTTAGCTCGGGGGGTTACTTTAAAATGTGTACACTCTTGTTCTTTGTTTCTTTTTTCCTTTTTTCCATCCATAGCGGTGTTCCTCAATTTCTCCTGCTGGCCTTGACCGGTCGGAGGGCTCGTGTCCTGCAAACAGTCTAAGGCTTTAAATCTGTTCTTTAAGGGAATTCCAGGGAGAGAGAGTGATGCCTGGAGCTTCCTCCTCTGCCTGTTGCGTCTCCTGGGGAGTGGTGTCGAGGTATTTCCAGAGTTTCGTTCCAGAGGCGGCCAGTTCTCCTCGAAATTTGAGTTTGGCGTTCTGCCCATTCCACGTCTTGGTGAGGGAACGGTACTTGTCAGTGCTCCCTGATTGAGGCTGGACCGAAGCACGGGGCTGTCAAATTTTTGTTGTTGTTGCTCCTTCGTCGGTATTGTCGTCTCATTGTTATATCCAGCATTGATGTTATAGTTTATCTCCAAACGGCGTAGTTTTTTTTCCATATTCCGGAGCTTTTCTTCCAGGGCATTCTGTCTTTGGAGTAGCTTATCAAAGTTCTTGGCTGAGCAGTGGTGCCGTGTTGTTAATCACAGTTTTTCATAGTCTTTTCAGAGGTGTCCAGAAAAGGTTATCTGGTTTAGTAGGTAGCTGGGATCAAGTCCTCAGCTTAGTAAAACGCCATGATGTTGATCCACAGTCTTACAGAGGTCCTTTGGAAGCTATCCACTAAAAAAGTTTTGTTTAATAGTGTAGTTCCAGAGGCTCGGCGCATAAGTTAAGAGGAAAACTGCAAAAAACCAAAGTCTAAACCTAAACCTTAATGGGAAAGTAAGGCAAAAAAAAATGTTTAAGCTTCATCTTAATGTATATATGTCAAATTAGATGTGTTGGGAGCGTTGCTTGATGCAGACAATGCATGCATTGTGAACACACCATTAAGCCTGGTCTTAAAAGTAGCAGAGGGTCTGATTCAGGCTTAAAACTAGGAGCTACAGGAGAACAGCCTGATACAGTGAGGAACATAAATTTGAACACCCTCCAATTTTGCAAGTTCTTCCACTAAGAAATTATGTAGGGGTCTGAAATTCAGACCGTAAGTGCATTTCCACTGTGAGAGACGGCATTAAAAAAATTTATCAGGAAATCACATTCTATGAATTTTAAAGAATGTATTTGTATTTTATTGCCAATCTCTGGTTGGGTACTTTGTAAATTGTTCAATTTGACCTGGCGTCCTGGATTGGGCAGGAAGGCTGAAGAGGTGGAGTCTTAGACTGGATGATCTTTGGTTAGATCAGTACTGGCACACAGATCAGGAGCTGGAGGCATGAACAAATCGATGACTGAGAGATGTGAGGGCATTGGTATTGAGCATGATAACTTCCTGACAGATTTTTGCTTGAACTTTTGCAAAGCTAAACCTGCCCATGTCCTCATCCATTGCCGCGCTCTTGAGATGGCAGTGGAAACACGACCGTTCTGGTCTAGCCAGACCAAACCGACCCTGGTGGAAAAGGGATATTTTAAACTTTTACTCTCTACATGTCATTGACCAGCTCCTACCATGTAGTTCTGGGCTGATTCCTCAAGTTTTGATTCATCAGTGATAGCCCATCAGGTGAGACCTTGCATGGAGCCTCAGTCCGGGGAAGACTCACTGTCATCTTTAGCCTCTTCCATTTTCTAACAATTGTTTCAAGAGTTGATCCTTTTTTACTAGCTCCTTGCGAATTACCCTGCAGCCCTTTCCGGGCTTGTGGAGGTCTCCAATTTTGTCACTGGTGTCTTCTGACATTTCTTTGGTTTTGCCCATGGTAGAAGTTGGGGTCTGACTGACTGTAGGATGAACAGGTGATACTAATTTAGTTTAAACAGTGGAGTAGAGGAGGGCATTTTAGAAGCAGAGTAACATGTCTGTGAGGGGCAGAATTCTTGCGGATTGCAAGGAGTTATGTGCAGCAATGAAATACAAATATCCATCCATCTATATTCTTCCGCTTATCCGAGGTCGGGTCGCGGGGGCAGTAGCCTAAGCAGAGAGACCCAGACTTCCCTCTTCCCAGCCAATTGGGCCAGCTCCTCGGGAGGAATCCCGAGGCGCTCCCAGGCCAGCAGGGAGACATAGTCCCTCGAGCGAGTCCTGGGTCTTCCCCTTGGCCTCCTCCTGGTGGGACGTGCCCGGAACACCTCACCAGGGAGGCATCCAGGAGGCATCCAGACCAGATGCCCGAGCCACCTCAACTGGCTCCTCTCGATGTGGAGGAGAAGCAACTCTACTCTGAGCCCCCTCCGGATGACCGAGCTCCTCACCCTATCTCTAAGGGAGAGCCCAGCCACTCTACGGAGGAAACTTTTTAAAGAGGGGGACATCGAGCCCAGTCTGCCAATCCAAGGGAACTGCCCCCGATGTCCACGCAGTATTGCAGAGCTGCGTTAACCAACACAGCCCTACAACATTCAGAGCCTTAAGGAACTCCGGGCAAATCTCATCCACCCCTGGAGCCTTGCCACCAAGGAGCTTTTTAACAACCTCAGTGACTTCAGCACCAGAGATTGGAGAGCCCGTACCAGAGTCCCCAGACTCTGCTTCCAAACAAGAAGGCGTGTCGGTGGGATTGAGGAGGTCTTCGAAGTATTCCATCCACCGACCCAAAAAGTCCCGTGTCGTGGTCAGACCGCTTCCCACCCCTCAGGGGCCGGCTGGTGGACCAGAATCGTTTCGAAGCCACATGGAAGTCGTTCTCCATTGTCTCTCCAAACTCCTCCCATGCCCAAGTTTTTGCCTCAGCGACCATCCGAGCCTCACTCCGCTTGGCCTGTCGGTACCTGTCAACTGCTTCCAGGGTCCCGCAGGCCAGAAAGGCCCGATAGGACTCCTTCTTCAGCCTAACAGCATCCCTCACCGCCGTTGTCCAGCAGCAGGTTCGAGGGTTGCTGCTGCGACAGGCACCGACCACTTTGCAGCCGCAACTATGGTTAGCCTTTTCGACAATGGAGGCACGGAACATGGCCCACTCGGACTCTATGTCCCCCGCCTCCCCCGGGATGTGTTAGAAGTGCTGCCGGAGGTGAGAGTTGAAACTGCTTCTGACAGGGGACTCTACCAGATGTTCCACGCAGATCCTCACGTCTCGTTTGGGCCTGCCAGGCCTGTCCTGAATTCTCCCCCACTCCTGGAGCCGACTCACCACCAGGTAGTTGTTGGTGGATAGCTCCGCCCCTCTCTTCACCCGAGTGTCCAAAACATGCGGCCGCTGATCAGATGAAACAACAACCAAGTCGATCATCGAGCTGCGGCCTTGGGTGTGCTGGTGCCAAGTATACACATGAACACCCTTATGCTTGAACATGGTGTTTGTTATGGACAATCCATGACGAGCACAGAAGTCCAACAACAAAACACCGCTCAGGTTCAGATCGGGGGGGTCGATTCCGCCCAACCACGCTTCTCCAGGTCTTACTTTCATTGCCCATGTGAGTGTTTAAGTCCTCCAGCAGAATGAGGGAGGCCCCGGAAGGAGCACTCTCCAGCACCCCCTTTAAGGCCTCCAGAAAGGGTGGGTAATCTGATCTACCTCTTGGCGCATAAGCACAAACAGTAGTCAGAACCCGTCCCCCCACCCGTCGACGGAGGGAGGCTACCCACTCATTCACCGGGGTGAACCCAAAGTACAGGCGCCGAGACGGGGGGCAACAAGTATGCCCACCCCAGCTCGCCGCCTCTCAACGGGAGCAACTCCACAAATATATATTTTTAACATCATACAATAGAATTTTCTGAAATAAAAAAGAAATGCTTTCTTACACAGTGGAAATGCACCTACAATGTGAATGACAAAACTCTTTGTAATTTCTAAAAGTGCGAACTTCCAAAATATTTGGATGTTCAAATTCCCATGTTCCTCACTATAAATCAATCTCCCTCAAATTCTGCCTTTAATAATCCTATGAACTACCAGTTAACCTGCAGTCAAATATTCATCAGAACTCTTACTGCAGAACTTTGGATCAACTGAGAGGTTTTAATTCCATTCCATGGCAGTAAAGAACTACAGTCTTCCAGCCTTGAGTAACAAATGTATAGAATAGTTTCTCAGCATCACTCCTGGACAGGGTGTTTCTAATTTTAGCAATATTCCGGTGGTGGATGAGGGAAATCCTAGAATCCTGTTTAATATGGGATTTTAATTTCATGCCTTAGTCAAAAATAACACACAGGGGGACGTCATGTGGCATAGTTGTAAGAGCAGGCGCCCCATTTGCGGAGGCCTCAGTCCTCAACGTGCCTGTCCCTAGTTCGAGTCCGGTCCCAGTTGACCTTTGCAGCATGTCTTCCCCCACTTCTCTCCCCTTTCAAATGTACTGTCCATTGTAAAATAAACGCCACTGCCAAAAAACTAACAGTGTCACGACTTTTTGTCCTAATTATTGTCTGTCTCTGCATCCTGGTTTTCCTCAGCTGTCTTGAATTTCCCCTGATTACGTCCCTGTTAATAAATGTTTCCCTGTGCCCTCATGTCTCTTCTGTTTCGTCTCTTCTAATGACATCTCATCACGTCATTCAACGTCGTTCTCCTGTGCTTTTTTAAGCCCATGTTTGGACTTGATTATGAAATATGAGCTTTCAATGCTCTAAACAACACTCTACATTTGGGTTCTCCTTTAAACAACACATGATGCTAGACTCAGCAGAGCAAAAAGAGGAGCCTAAGATGACAACCCTCTTCCAGTGTTGTGCCATGCAGCCACCACTGAGAATAATAAACTGGCCTTTAGACTATGTATCTGACTGTGGAGCTGCCAATTATCAGGGTGGGCTGTTAGTGTTGCAAAGCAATTACCCTCCCGGACAGCAAATCAAATCAAATCAAATCAAACTTTATTTATAAAGCGCTTTTCAAACAAAGAAAGTTACTCAGAGTGCTTTACAGATTTAAAATAACCCCACAAACCCCCCCCCTTCAAAAAATAAAATCATCAGTGCAAATACAACCCCCTCCAAACCCAACCCATCAGCCATACTCACTCACACACACACTTAGAAGCTACAAAAAGCGGGCTGAGTACAGATGAGCCAGGAAATGCCATCATGGAGCCATCTGCATCAGCAGCAGCAGATCAACATCAGCAGCCAAGGCTCCCACCCAGGGCGCCCAGAGGAGGGAGGACTGGTACCCCCACCTCCACCCAAGCGCTACCTGGGGGGCACCCAGGCAGCCACAGCCGACCACCGCCCCCGATGCAGGGGGCCCCCAGAGAGGAAACACTAGCAAGAAAGATTAAAATACATTAAAATATAAAGTTAATCAAATATAAAGTATATAAAGTATAAAACAATAAGTGTAAAACAAATAATAAAAATGCAAAGCAGATTAATAAATAAACAGTTAAAAGCTGAACTAAAAATTAAATCAGGTAAAACATGCTGAGCGATTAAAATATATTAATAAATAATAATTAGTTAAAGGCTAAGCTAAAAAGGTGAGTCTTGAGCCTGCTCTTAAAAACATTAATGTTCTCTACGGCCCTGAGGTCCTCTGGCAGCCTGTTCCAGAGGTGAGGGCCATAATAATGGAAAGACGCCTCACCATGAGTCTGTGTCCTGACTTTGGGGATGATAAGGAGACGGCTGCCAGAGGAGCGCAGAGACCGCGAGGGTTCATACGGTAAAAGCATTTCTGACAGATACGAAGGCCCAACACCATTAAGACACTTAAAGACCATTAAAAGAACCTTAAAATCGATCCTAAAACATACGGGCAGCCAATGCAGTGATTCTAAGACCGGTGTAATGTGCTCCCGCCTCCTAGTCTTCATCAGGACACGAGCTGCTGAATTCTGTAGAAGCTGTAAACATGAGGTAGTCTTTTTGGGAAGACCAGAAAGCAGGGCATTACAATAATCAATTCTACTGGTGATAAAAGCATGCATTAGCGTCTCCGTATTGGCCCGAGAGAGAATGGGGCGGACCCTGGCGATGTTCTTTAGGTGATAAAAACCTATTTTGGTGATGTTTTTAATGTGAGGGATAAAAGTCAGCTCAGAGTCAAAAATCACACCCAGGTTCTTCACTTGTAAAGAATAATTAAAAGACAATGATTGTAGTTTTGGTAGAAGTTTCTCTCTCTGAGCCTCAGGACCGATAACTAAAACCTCAGTTTTGTCCTGGTTGAGCTGGAGAAAGTTTTCTGCCATCCAGGATTTAATGTCTAAAATGCAGTTAAAAAGTGCATCCATTGGCCGTGTGTCATCAGGAGACAGGGAGATGTACAACTGTGTATCATCGGCATAACTGTGAAAGTTAACTCCATGTCTCCTGATAACACTGCCAAGAGGGAGCATATACAGGTTAAAAAGCACTGGGCCTAAAACTGAACCCTGGGGAACACCACAAGTGATCTTATGGACCTTAGAGGAACAGGTATCTAAACTTACCTTAAAAGTCCTGTCTGTGAGGTAGGATGTGAACCATTTGTGAACAGCACCAGAGAGGCCGATCTGTTTTAAACGAGTTAAAAGAATAGTGTGGTCTACTGTATCAAAGGCAGTGCTTAGATCCAGAAGAACCAACACTGTCACCTTTTTAGCATCATAGCTTAGTCTAAAATCATTTAAAATCTTTAAAAGCGCCGTCTCTGTGCTGTGGTTCATCCTAAAACCAGACTGAAATTTCTCTAGGACATTATGAGCGTTAATAAAATCATTAAGTTGAATAAAAACAAGTTTTCTAAAACTTTGCTTAAAAATGGTAAGTTAGATACTGGTCGGTAGTTGTTTAAATCATTAAAATCTAAATTGCTCTTCTTCAGCAGGGGCCTCACTACCGCCGCTTTAAAGGCAGCAGGAAAAACCCCCGTCTGAAGGGAGCAATTCATAGAGTTTAAAATCTCATCTTTAAAAGAACCATAAAATTGCTTAAAAAACCTGGTGGGAATCGGGTCCAAAGCGCTTGTGGTGTGCCTCACTGAGGAGAAAACTTTATCAAGGGTCCCAGCTTCTACCAGGACAAAACTGTCCAGTGTTTCCTCTGGTGAAGGCAGACACTCTGATTTGTCTAAAACCATGTTTGTTTGAGAGGATAAAATATTACATCTGATGGTGTCTACCTTCCCTCTGAAGTGGTCTGCATACTCCTCACAGAGAGTGTTTGAGGGGGTTTTCTGAAAAGTATTAGAATTTTGATGTAAAATGTTGTCAATGGTGGAAAACAGAATTTTGGGATTATTTTTATGTTCTGAGATGATTCTGGAAAAGTATGTATTTCTGGAATTTCTTAAAGCGTTATTATATAATCTGAGCTGTTCTATGTATATCTGATGATTTATTGTGATTTTATTTTTCCTCCATTTCCTTTCTGCCACCCTGCAGCTCCTCTTTAATTTTCTAATAGCTGCATTTCTCCACGGTACTGTACGTTTTGAATGAGGGTTTATAACTTTAATTGGAGCCAGCAGGTTGAGAGCAGATTTAAGCCTACTGTTAAAATCATTAACGATAAAATCACAGGGGGCAGGTAAAGGTATAGGAGGGCATTTTTTAAAAACTTCAAGAAAACCTGCAGCCACTTCAGGGGTTAGATGACGCTTCCTGACAGTTCTCACATAGGTCCCTGATTGGATAAAACTGGTGATATTAAAAAACACACAGTAGTGGTCAGAGACAGCCAAGTCAACAACAGAGGACACACTGGTGGACAGGCCATACGTGATGACCAGGTCCAGGTTGTCTCCTCTGTTGTGAGTCGGCTGCATGACATGTTGGCTAAAATCCATATAATTTAATATATTTAAAAAATCTGTTGATAAAGGATCTAAAAGGTTATCTATATGTAGATTAAAATCACCAGCTAAAATTATCTTCTCATAAGAGTTGTGTAAAATTGATAAAAACTCTGAAAATTCTGGAATAAAAAGTGCATTCCTTTTCGGAGGCCTATAAACTGTGACACATAAAATCTAAAATCTAAGGAGTGCTAAAAACAGAGGCAGTGTATTCAAACGTGTTAAAATTATTAAATAAAACAGGTTTGGCGGAAAGAGTTGATGAACTAATAAAAGCAGTTCCGCCTCCCCTCTGGCTACTCCTCGTTGAATAAGAAAAGTTATAATTAGGTGGAGAGGCCTCTGTAAGAACAGCAGGGGCATCTGCACTCAGCCATGTCTCTGTTAAAAATAAACACTGAAGGTTATTATCTAAAATCAAGTCATTTATTATAAAAGTTTTATTCAGCAGAGAGCGAACATTTAAAAGAGCCATATTAATAGTTGTTGGTGATGGACTGACTGTATGACTTACTGTAGGTGGGATTTTTAGTAACTGTTTATGATTATTTGGGTTGCATTTTCTTAGTTTATGATTATTTCTTCGCTCTCTGCTGACAATAACAGGTATGAATGAAGTAGGGTAAGGTCCAAGTCCGATATGTGAGTTACTGTTAAAATCAGGATTGGGTTCATAGGAACAAGGACCAGCTGCACATCAGGATGTTGTGGATGGGGCAGAGAGGACAGGAGCAGCTGGAGCCGGTGCAGGGGACAGGGGTGGGCGAGGGTATGCCAGGCTTAATGCCAGCATGCGGGTACCTTGTCTGTTTAAATGTAGTCCATCTGCCCCCAATAATTGACTCCTACCCCAGAAAATGTTAAAATTCTCTATAAAACCAATGTTGTGCATCACGGTAACAGAGGAAAGCCAAGTGTTGAGAGAGAGTAACCTGCTGAAGCGATTTATTCCTCTGTTTATGGTGGGAGTGGGGCCAGAAATAAAAACAGATAGGGGCTTGTCTTTTAAAAGATTAAAAAGATGAATAAAATCCTGCTTTAACAGCTCAGACTGCTGTTTACGGATGTCATTGGTTCCAGCATGAATTATAACTTTACTCACAGTAGGGAAACGTTGGATGGAGTCCAGAATCTGTTCAGATATATCCTTTACTGTAGCTCCAGGAAAACAAAGGGTGACAGCTCCTCTCATCCTAACATGCCGGATAATAGAATCTCCAATGATGAGAGTGCTGGGTGGATGGTGTGCTGGCTGCTGGGCAGGAAACCTCTCGTTATCCAGGACCTGCTGGATGTTGGGCAGCTTGGCATCCACAGGACTGCAGCGGTGTTTAGAGGGCGTCGAGGGCTCGTTCCGTGGATTCGGGGTGTAGTGAAGCACTCCTCGGCAGAGGAGTGCTTCACTAGAATTGATGCAGCAGAGGGGGCAGGTCTTTTTGACCTACCATTGCAGTGATGTATCTAGTCGACCACAGTTTATTTACTTCAGCTTGTAAACACACATCTACTTAAGGAGCATTGGCAGACAGAGAGTAAGTTTTGATTGAGCTGGTAAGCTTTTAAATGCAAGTGCATTCACGCAATACTCTAAAAATCAATGTAAACAAACAGTGGTCTGTGTACTTTGTTGTTCTCTACACCTTCTGGTGTTCAGAATCGCCAAAAGACCATATTAGATAAACTGGTCTCACAATATAAAACATCTATTGCCAAGCGTTGCACTGTCTACTAATTACATCAACTATAGACACCACTTTGGTGATATGATCTTGGGCTGATGTTGGGCTGACCAGTCAACGAGTGTGCTCTCAACTAGCATTCTCATCTTGCATTTAACAGATAGTAAAAAAATGACTCTACTCCATTTGTTTTTACTTTAATGTTGGAGAGCACTTGCATCGACACAATAGCGCTGTGTGTCTCCACACCACAACAGATGAAGAAGTAGGAAGGAGGCTTTACTCTAAAATGTCAGGATCCACTCTGTGTTTAATTGTCTCCAGGTGTTCCTTGTTCTGTTGATTTATCCCCTCTGTATATATGTTCCCTGCTCCCCTAGAGTTTTGCGGTGTCGTCGTCTGATGTTTTCTGGTGTCTAGTAACCTATCCTGATCCTGTCTGATCTGTTGTCGTGCTGAATTGCTTGTGCCTGTTCCTGATCTCGTTTGGATCCCTGATCAGCCAAATAAAGTGAGTTCATTTAACCTTTGGCCTGCGGAGTCTGTATTCAACTACCCACCAAATCATGACATAAAACAAATCTGAGGTAAATTAGGAATGTAAAAGATTATTTAAAACTTGTTATAGTATTGTCTCATAATTCTACTATGTTTTTTAAAAATTCAGGTTTAGGATAGCCAGTTATCAAAAAAGGTCTTTGTACGTTTTGAGTTAAGAAAACTCTGGGCTCCGGAACTGTGCTTTTGACATATCAGACATTCCAGATGGAAGGGTAGGAATACACGGCTACTACTCCCATAGTTCAGTCCTTCCCCAGTTTATTATTTAAGCATTTTTTTTCTCACATCTTCTCTTTTTTTTTACTTTTAAATTTATGTTCCAACTGTGACTCCTGCTTCACTTCAGTCTTACCATCCTTCATCTCTCCTGGCTCCCTCCATCTCTGCAGCTGGCTGGGCTGCCAGCAAGCTTGCTCTGTCAGCAAAATCAACAATGGAGGGGCCACTTTGCAATAGGTCCTATGCATAGCTAATAACCCTCTCATTCAGCATGGGTGTGATCAGGTAGAAAGACCACAGAGACCTCTGTTTTTGTGTATATCATGGCTCCAAATCTAAAGCAAAGCCACATATTACTCACCTACACATGTTTAAACGGGAGACTGTTGGACACACAAGCATATTTGCTCAGATAAAACGTAAAAAGACCATAAGAGCACAGATAACAGTCAAAGTTTAGCTAATGGGAGTTGAAATAGGTGACGTTTATTAGTCCATAAAATGGCTGATAGCCCCTCTCTGCTGGGAGAAGCTGCTTATAAATAGGTACAGGGGCTTTGTCACAGCAGGTTTGTCACAATGGATGCTGCAGGGCTTTTGTTCCTGTTGTGTTCTCTCTGTCGTGACATTTATTCTACAACAAAAAAACAAAGAAGACAATACCCCCTGCCACCCTCACAGAGCACCTAACACACCTCCAGGTTAGGCTTCCATCCCCAGTCAAGACTCAAATGTCAGTCTGTCATTACAAAGATCTCTTTACCACTAGGATATTGATGCAGTGAACCAGGAGCGAAAATCCCATGTCATTTTGTGGGAGGGACAACAAACAGTAACATTTTAGAGTGTCATTTTTTGGGGGGACATGGGAAATAATGCTTTCTCCTGCTCCTTTACAACTTTCCTTGCAGGGTTGGCCTTTAGCATGTTAAATAATGTTATGGAATATTACATAATGTTACATAGTCTATGTTCTATCTGTATAAAGATTTTTCTACATTCAACCAGCAATATAAATAAATGGTATTGGGTGGAATCTGCCATTGATGCAATGGCCACATCTAACATTTCTTTGCACCCTTCTCTACTTTTCACTATAGTCCATCAAAATAACTTAAGCTTAAAATAAAGTTAAAAAACTGAAAAATGTAAAATAAAATAAAAATAAAAAAATAAAAAATCAATGCCCTGAAATTACATATACGAGCAGAGCAATAGCTAGTGTGGACATATGATCAACCTAAACGTAAAGTAATACAACATCTCAGTAAGGGTATGCACAATAGAGATGACACCTTCTAAAATAAACCCATCCATCCATTTTCTGAACCGCTTTGTCCTGGAGGACTAAGCGGTTCAGAAAATGGATGGATGGATGGAATAATATGAGACTAAGTCCCATGATGTAGGAGCTATTAAATATCCACAAATTTTCCTCCAACATACCATTGAATCTCAAAAGATAAGCTGTATAGTCTAGTAGAATAACTGAACTGACCAGGGAAGTGATTTTACTCTGCTCTGAACAACACGTGAGATAGTCAAACCTTATGGATCAGTATCACAACTTAGGCCCCGTCCACACTACTGCATTTTCTAGGGATAGACCGATATGGATTTTTTTGTGCCAATACAGATACCAATTTTTTTCATTAGCCTTAGCCGATGACCGATACGGGCTGATTTTCTTAAGCCGATATTTGGAGCCAATAGTGATTCTGCTCCCTCAATATACATCACAAAATCAATGATGTTTACAAATGTAAAAATGTCCAATTTAACATTAATTGAACATTTATGCCACAATGCCTGGGGGGAATTGACGACTGCACACGATCAAACAACCCTTATCCAACTCATATTTAGAGAAACGGAAAACATTTTCTGAATGTATAAGCTTTGTGTAACAGCCAGTATTGCGTCATGGATGTTGTTGTAAAATGGCCTAGGAGTGTGCACAATATGCACATAAGAGAAATCAATGGAAATCTGTTTTTGAACTCAAGAATCACATTCATAATGTATGTGATGTCTTATATGAAAAATAATAAATACTCAAAGGTAGAATTAGCCAAAATATATGAATAAACCTAACATTTGTATATCACCTTTCTGTGTTAAATATCATATAAATCAAATGTAATATAAACTTAGTAATCAAATATCACAATTTATCATTTTATAATAAATAAACACACAGCAGATTAACTCCTAGTTCATCACATCAGGAAATGAATGCTCTTTTTGTGAAAATGTTCATAGCTACTTCCACTAATGAATTAGTACTAATTCAAGTCCAAAAACATCCCTTTGACAGAGTAACACACAGTTTAACGTAGCAGTAACTCACTATAAAATATACTGAAGTGAACCAACATGCATAAAATAACATAAATTTGTTGCATTGTACTCTGCACTGTGCAGAGCATAACCTTGCTCTGCAAGATGCATTCTCGCCAGATTTGGAGTTTTCCAAACTCAGGAGAATCCATCTTGTACTGCTCTAAACTAAACCGTCCGACCTCCCACACCGACCGGGCCAATCGTTTGTCAGCATTGTGCTTGGGGCGGGAGTTCAGTCATGACAATACAATCAAGGGCTTGGCTAAGTGAAACAAACATGGCCGCGCCGGTTGACGTTCGCATAGAGGCGGCTATTGAATCGGTTGAAGAGGAACTGGATACTATTTCTCCATTAAAAAATTAGTAAAGTGAAACTAGTGAAAGAAACATGGCCGTGCCGGTTGACACTCACGTACAGGCCAGTGCCAGCCGGGCACTATATTGCGCATCCTCCAATCAGCTCAAAATAATCTACCACATGGCCCTCCCTCTTTCAGACGGTTTCTGCTGCAAAGATTCCAGATCGAAATGTGTAGCCTGGACACGGGGCGAGCTACACATAGATCTGGCTGATGCCAGGTTACGCACAGCGAGGTGACATAAGGAGAGACAGACTGTAAGGAAAATTCTCACAGCTAACTTATGAATTTATAATCATATCAACTCAAAGCAAATACGCAAATAACAATATCATTTAAGAACACAATAATCCGCAGTTTGGCTGGTTAGGAAGGAGAGCTGATGTGGTGTGGGCTGAATTTTAAACAGGATGGTATTCTGTGCATGCATTAATTGCATTAAAAAAAAGGAGTTCGGTCCTGGTGCATGCCTAGCTGGTCCTGGGTGGGCCGGTGTGTCGGGCGGCCGCTGTTTCGGGCCGACATCCTCCTTGGATTGACTGGGGCACCTCTTATGGGGGTGCCGGGGTTGCAAGTAGGTTGGTGCTGTCCGGTGGATCGGTGGGGACCGTGCCCGGCGCCCAAGCTCCTGCCAGTTCCATGAGTTCTACTGCCTAGTCGGTTCATCTGGGGGGGCTGTCCGGTATTGGCTTGGCCTCAGATCTTGGCCCTCTGCATGGGGCGGGATCTGGACCCGGGAGCTGGTAGATCTGGATGTCCAGATGCTGGCTGGGCGCGGCCTGGGGAGGGCGTACATCCGCTGTGGCCTTACTGTGGCTCCCTGGGTGGGTGTGTGTGGGGGGGGCGGGTTGTTGGCGGTGGGTATTGGTCCGGGGTGGCGGCGGCGTGTATTGTCCGTCGATTGGCTGCAGGCGCCTCCTGCCCGGCGGCGGCGGCAGGGGACCCCTCTCGGCGGGTCCCTGGTCGGGGCCCTGTTGGGGGCGGGGTGCCCCTGAATATGTATATAATATGCCATTTTTGTCAGAACACCATAGACCTAATCTACACTTCAACATAAAATTTGACGGAAAAATTAATGATACTTCCACAACAGCTAAACATTAACTCAGGCTCTAAAAGGCTAATTATAATAATAATAACACATTTTATTTTAAAGTGCCTTTCAGATCTCTCAAGGTCACTTTACAGATACTAGAAGGTCATATAAAATAACGGATGTTATGATCACGGTAAAACAGCTGCAATAAAAACATTTATGTAGAGCAGGCCACTTTAAACAGATGAGTTTTGAGTTTCGATTTAAAAATGAAGAGAGAATCAATGTTTCTGGCAGGACTGAGTTCCAAAATTTGGGAGCAGAGCACCTAAATGCTCTGTCCCCCATGGTACTGAGATGGGTGAAGGGAACAGGCAGGTGAAATGAAGATGAGGATCTGAGGGAATGTGGGGATACAGTAATGTGGAGAAGGCTGGACAGGTATGAGGGGTCGAGGTTGTGGATGGCCTGAATGTGTACAGGAATTTGAAATCTATTCTGAATTTGACCGGAAGCCAGGTGTGACAAGTCAGATATGATGAAATGAGGTAGTTTAAGTGATTATACGTGCAGCTGTTTTCTGGACCACTTGAAGGTTGTTGAGGGATTTCAGAGGAATAGCTGAAGAGGAGAGAGTTGCAGTAACTGATGCGGCTGGTGACAAAACTGTGGACCAGGATGGTAGCAGTATGGGGTTGAAGGAGGGAGGCGATTAATATTCTGCAGATAGAAATATGCAGTCCTAATAATATTGTTGATGTGATTGCTGAATGATGTTTTGTTCAGAAATTTACTTTGGAGAGGGTGGACTTGGTGCAAACAAGATGAAGTTCTGTTTTATCACTTTAAACTGAAGGAAGTTAGAGGAAAACCAGAACCTAATTTTTGAGATACAGCTGGTGAGGAAAATAGGGGAGAGTGAAGAGTCAGGTTTGGTTGAGAGGCATAGCTGGGTGTCATCAGCATAGCATTCGAAGTGGATGTTAAATTTACAAAAGATCTTTCGCAGGTCAAGTAGATAGATAATGAAAATGAGTGGCCCCAGGACAGAGCTCTGGGGCACGCCTGAGGTGACTGGGGAGAAGTGGGATTGAAAGGCGTTTAGTTGAATTAACTGTGTGGGGTCTGAGAGGTCAGAGAGTTCAACAAGGGAATGTGGGTGATGGCTACGGCAGAGAGTCTGTGCTAAAGGATTGTGTGGGAAATGGTGTCAAAGGCAACACTAAGGTCAAGAATGATTTGTCATATTTGCAGGGTTTAGGACTCAAAGGCACCAACAAATTCAGAAAACCAGACAGTTTGTGGTATAATAAAATGACGTTTATTTTACAGAACGATTTAATGAGGGTTCTGTCAGGAAGTTCGCCAGGAACAGAACCAGGGAGGCGGAGAAAGGACTGTAGCAGTAAACAGAGATGTTAGAATATGAAGATGGGATAGAGAGTCAAATACTGGATTATTTACTCACAAGGAAGTGGATGGTTTGGATCTCAGAGGAGGTAAGTTGAATCCTATACCAGAGATTGATCAAAGAGGGGATCACCAGGACAATGGCACTGGTGAATATTTCAACTTTCTGGTTGAAAACATCCATTAAGTTTTCCAAAGAAAATCCATGAACAAAGAAATCCAGGTTGTTTTCTGTGATGGGGCTCATTGTCAGCCCTAGATTTTCATGCCTCAGTACGGCACACTTTATACCACAACAATTTTTTTATTATAATGAGGGATGTACCAATAACGTACCATGAACCGATCATTAAAATGTGGAAAATCTGCAATAATTTCACAGAAAATATATTTGTTTTGAAATTTAAGTTTGTTCATATTTTTGGTCATTTTTACTATATATATACATATATATATATATATATATATATATATATATATATATATATTATATTATAATATATATATATATATACAACAGTGGACAAAATTGTTGGTACCCTTCATTAAATAAAAGAAAAACTCATAATGGTCACAGAAATAACTTTAATCTGACAAAAGTAATAATAAATAAAAATTATATAAATGTTGACCAATGAAAGTCAGACATTGCTTTTCATCCATGCTTCAACAGAATTATTTAAAAAATAAATGCATGAAACAGGCCTGGACAAAAATGATGGTACCCCTAGAAAAGAATGAAAATAATGTGACCAAAGGGACATGTTAATCCAAGGTATGTCCACTAATCAGCATCCTAGGTGTCTACAATCCTGTAATCACTCAGTGGGCCTATATATAGGACTCCAGGTAGTCACTGTGTTGTTTGGTGACGTGGTGTGTACCACACTCAATATAAACCAGAGGAAGCAAAGGAAAGAGTTGTCTCAGGAGATGAGAAAGAAAATCATAGACAAGCATGTTAACTGTAAAGGCTATAAGACCATCTCCAAGCAGCTAGATGTTTCTGTGACTACAGCTGCACATGTCATTCAGTAATGTACGATCCATGGGACTGTAGCCAACCTCCCTGGACGTGGCTGCAGGAGGAAAATTGATGACAGATCAAAGAGACGGATAATCCAAATGGTAACAAAAGAGCCTAGAAAGACTTCAAAATAGATCCAAGCTGAACTTTATGCTCAAGGAACATCAGTGTCAGATCGGAACATCCTTCGCTGTTTGAGCCAGAGGACAAATCATTAAAAAAAACAGACTGGAGTATGCCAAACTACATGCTGACGAGCCACAAAGCTTCTGGGAGAATGTCCTGTGGACAGATGAGACAAAAATTTAACTTTTTGCCAAGGCACATCAGCTCTATGTTCACAGACGGAAAAATGAAGCATATCTAGAAAAGAACACGGTCCCTACTGTGAAACATGGGGGAGGCTCGGTTATGTTCTGGGGCTGATTTGCTGCATCTGACACAGGGTGTCTTGAATCTGTGCAGGGTACAATGAAATCTCAAGACTATCAGGGGATTCTAGAGAGAAATGTGCTGGCCAGTGTCAGAAAGCATGGTCTCAGTCGCAGGTCACGGGTCTTACAACAGGAAAATGAACCAAAACACACAGCTAAAAACACCCAAGAAGGGCTAAGAGGAAAACACTGGCCTTCTATGAGCCCTGATCTCAATCCTATTGAGCATCTTTGGAAGGAGCTGAAACGTGCTGTCTGGAAAAGGCGCCCTTCAAACCGGAAACAACTAGAACAGTTTGCTCATGAGGAGTGGGCCAAAATACCTGCTGAGAGGTGCAGAAGTCTCATTGACAGTTACAGGAATCATTTGATTGCAGTGATTGCCTCAAAAGGTTGTGCAACCAAATATTAAGTTGTGGGTACCATCATTTTTGTCCAGGCCTGTTTCATGCATTTATTTTTTAAATAATTTTGTTGAAGCATGGATGAAAAGCAATGTCTGACTTTCATTGGTCAACATTTATATAATTTTTATTTATTATTACTTCTGTCAGATTAAAGTTATTTCTGTGACCATTATGAGTTTTTCTTTGATTTAATGAAGGGTACCAACAATTTTGTCCACGTCTGTATATATATATGTATATAATTACATTAGCCATCATTTGTTGTAACAATCAGTGAAGAAAAATAAAACCTGCCTTCCAATCCATTGCACAACCTCACAACAATGACTCATCACAATCTGCTGGGATTCCTTACATAAAAAAACTTTTAACTGATTGGAATGTTTGTATAATTATATTGAATGATTTTTGTTGTAAATTGCCTTGAGATGACATTTGTTAAGAATTGCCGCTATATAAATAAAACTGAATAGAATTTTTTGTGTGGTAGAAGTATCAGCATTGGTACTTGGAACTGGCAAGTACTCAGATCCAAAGATTGGTACCATATTGGTTTGAAAAACGTGGTGTTGTTGCATCCCTAGTTAAAACTCGTAATTACAACTTTGCATGTTAAAACTATAACAGCACACTGTAAAGCATTTTAAAGCCACATTAAAGCCTTTTAATTTTGAGTATTTTTTCAACAACAAAAAAAGTCAAATTCAGTATAAATAAGAGTTATTGCTTCCAGAGGTGAATTTATTCCAGCATGCATTCACATCTACATTATTCTTCACAATACATGTATTAACAATTTCAGAATCTATATTTTAAGCTGATACCTATTTGTAATCAATCCCTGAGTAAACTGCTATCCCTTTCACACCTCCTCCAGTTAACCTAAACTCATCTGTTCCACCTGTGTCATCTGTACCCGACCTGGCTAGGCAGACCAACGTGTTGTGATCGACAGCTCAGCCAGTGTTCTTGGAATGACGGCAAGTGGTGGACCAGAAGGATTTTACTGTTGTGAGTCATTAAAGTGGAAGTTTCTGAGAGACCCAGGATGCTGGTATCCCCAACAGAGGGTGGGGGGGCGATATCATTGAGCAATAACAGAGGGGCAGGAGAGACCAGAGGAGTGGACACCAGATGGGAAGCTAAGTGGCTCACATAGCAGGAAACAGACAAAGTTGGATGTTCTGGTGAACAGCAGGTGGACTGAACCTGCTAGCTCCACAGAAACTGGAAACTGCAAATTATGTAGTGAAGCAATGATATGAGGTTGCAGACTTGCTAAAACAAAGTTTTACAGTCTATCACGGCAAGTCGCTCCAGCATCCACTCAACTGGAAAGGCAACATTAAATACAATGAAGCAAAAAAGCATCTGTCAGCCACTAATTGTGCAAGTTGTCCCACTTAAAAAGATGAGAGTGGTCTGTAATTTTCATAAGAGGTACACTTCAACTGTGAGAGACAGAACGTAAAATCAAATCCAGGAAATCACTTTGTTTGATTTACAAAGAATGTATTTGTATAATGATACACAAAACAATTAAATGAAATAATACACATCAGTCATCCTATCCCCTTTGCAGAAAAGCAGCCCGAAAGCATTATTTTTTTTTTTCATCATCATGGTTCTCAGTAGAATGTTGTTTTTGTGATGCAACACGGCAAGTGGCGTACATACCAAAGAGTTTCTATTTTGGTCTGACCTCACCAGATTGAACTCTGCTAATTCTCCTCTGGAAGATCCAGATTTAAAAAAAATAAGATATAAGAAACCCTGGTGATAAATCAATATTATTTATGTGTGGAATCCTAAACTGTTAGTTCCCATTCGTTAAACTGAACCGGAGAACTCATCCAAAACTAAAGTTAATTATACATGCTAATGGTGAGTAACTTGACTATAATTTAGACCATCAATATAGCATCCAAGCTGGATTTCCAGTTAAATAATCTTTGAGCATTTTTTCCTTTTTATGTTGGAGCTCCCCTTCATCATTTTTCTGAACTTAGCTGATTTAATTTCTTTTATAGACCCACTTGTAAAAGGTTGCATTGTTTTTTTATATGCTTTCATATCACATTGTCACATAAACCTTAGCAAAATAAAATGACCTTAAATCGTAATTTTAACATGACGACTGCTCAGATTTGGTTCTCACTACAAGAACACTTCTGCTTTTATTTTGGTGCTACAGTCCCATCCTGGGCCCTTTTAGCCTTTTGCTGAGGAGTTTAGGAGGTTAGGAATAGTCAGGGCTGGCCCTAGGCAAGATCTCATCAGAACCCCCCGACCACCCGGAAGCAACCAAGGGGCAAATGTACTTAATTGCTTCCAGTTTTGAATCTATTTAGATTTACTTCATTTTTGTAGATAATGTTTTATTGAACAAGAATAGATAGAAGAGACGAATAACTAATTATTTTATGGGTTTTGTGTATTTATGTTGATGCACATCTTTGTCTGACGCGATGTTGTGTACTCTGGTGTTTGTCAGTCAGTTTAGGCTTTTGTATTTCAGTCATGCTTTTATTTTAGTGGGACACCCAAAGATCATAACTGGCTCCCTTTTAAAAACGTTCTAGATCCACCCCTGCTCATCACTCAAAATGAAATATTTTAACTCTGTATAAAAATGTTTTGTAAACATTTAAATATACATAAAAAAAAATTTTTTGTCATTATTACTCATAATCATTGATTTGATTTATTTATTTAGCACATTAAGATGCATTACAGTGCACATTATATATATTAAAGAAACAAATTTTTCTAGAGTAGAGAGCAAACAAACCTATCTGGTATTGTCTGAGGCCTCAAAAAACATGAATTGTATTCTCCTTAAGATCGACTGATCTAAGGAAAAAAAACATTACTCTTAATTTAAAATCTGTTTCCATTCTCTATTCTCTTAGCCATTTTGAATATGAACTAGGTTGAATTAAACTAATTTCAAGGATAAATACAGCAGGTCTGACTCACATTATTAACACTAGAACTACCAGAGAGCAGCTATTTGGCTTTTCTACCTATAAAGCCCACAGGTAAGCCGAAAGGCTGGATGGCCCCCTGTGAACCTTCCTTTTGTTATGTAAACGGGGCAATCACTGGGACACCACAGGGGGGGGGATATGCCGAGCTCTCTTTTTTGGCTGAGGAGCAGTCTCCTCATCTGCAATGGGAACAAATTCAAATTATGAATTAATAATAATAATAATAATAATAATCATTCCAGTACATCTCAAATAGGTTGGCTAATGTGCTAAGGTGCAAGGACCTCAGGATAAGAACCAAAAGAAACAAACGGAGGCCTGCACTCAGAAACAAAAAGGAGGCTGTCTGATGAAAGAAGCCCCAAAACTCTATTCACATGGTGATATGTGCACCACTATTTCCACCTTCCTGCCTGAAATGAAATATAAAATAACAAATAATATGAAATTGAATCTTACCTGAAGACAGCTCAGAGTCCGAATCCGGCTGAACGTTTAGCCCAGTGTTGTAGGGTTCTGATAACGTCTACATCCTTCTACATATATTACATTTTGATTCAGCTCATATGTTCTGCTCAGACAGTCAGTTAGCAATCCTGCTCCTACCTGATTGTCCCCCTCCCCCATTTTATGTCAAGGTGTTTTGAGTGAAGTGGCTCTGCATATCCCCCCTCCTGTGGTGTCCCAGTGATTGCCCCGTTTACATAACAAAAGGAGGGTTCACAGGGGGCCATCCAGCCTTTCGGCTTACCTGTGGGCTTTATAGGTAGAGCAAAAAATCCTGGGTCTTCTAGTGTTAAATATAATTATTAATTCATACTCTAATCCAAGGGGAGACAGAGGCGGATGGAGTAGGCTACCTCTTATTTAAGATTTTTTAATCTGCCACTAGTCACTAAGTGAACAGAACCGCGCCTACCTGTGTTGATGCTGCGCCATGTCCAGTTCCTCTGGAGGGAAGGAAATGTGCTATCCCATTTCCCTGATATATTTACATGTCTTCTAGTTGGTTTTTGAGCGACTGTGTCTTCACCAGGTGCATCTTATTGTTGCTCCTGTTCTAGGAGCTGACTTTGTGAGACCTGCCACTGTAACTGCAGCAGGCAGAAGCTCTTGCACTTCTCTGAACTGAGAGGCAGAGGATTTCCTTATGATCATAAAATGCGGGAAATTTACAAATAACTTTAATACAGCAAGACGGCAGGAAAGAAAATACCCCCGTGCTGCTGTTCAACAGCATTTTGATTCAAAACGGCAACTTTCGCCAAATGTGATTGATTTTCATGTCCAGAATGAAGAAACTGTTCACGTATTTAGAATGTAACACGTTTTATTCTCGATCCCTCTCACATTAGAAACAGGGAGTGTACATGATATCAAATATCGGGAGAATTTCGGGAGAATGGTGGCCCCAGGAGTTTTTTTAAAAGTATGACTTACCATGGTATGGTTAGTATACATCCTAATAATTTAGCTTAAGGCTAGTGTTAGGTTATAGCCTTAATAACATTAGCCATCTTTTATATATAGCACCCTAAGAGGGAACCAGTTTGGGTGGGCACTAGACGTCTACTAGATTCTATCTATCAATATACATAGAAGGTGTAGAAGGTGGTCAGGATGGGTGGTCGGAATCTTCCTTGTTTGCACACAACCTTGTGGGGCCCCTGTGCTAAGAATAATGCTGTTCGAGGTGTTGTCAACACGTACTGCTGCAGAGGGAGGTGCTGAGGCCCAGTTTGGCTCAGAAGCTGAGAATAATGAATAAAGAGAATCAGAGAGAAATAGAGAACAAAAAGTCAAAACAAAGATGGAGAGAAAAACTGTGTTTAACAGAGATATCCTGGTGCTTGGAGACAGAGCCATATCGAATATAAACATGGACAGAATTGTTACAAGCATCTATCTGAGTGCCACAGTTTCTGATATCACAGATGTTCTAAACAAGGAAATTACAAATAACCCTGGGATTAAACAAATGGTAATACATGTTGGTGCAGTGGACGTAATAAATAAACAGTCACAAATCTTGAAAGAACACTTTGATAAACTTTTTGAGAGAATTGATTGTCTGGATAAAGAGGCTATACAAACTTTTATCAGTGGACCTATTCCAAACATTGACGGGAGGATAAACAAATTCTCACGGCTGTTTCAATTGAATACATGGCTGTCCACAGTATGTGAGTCAAGAAGACTGTATTTTATAGAAAAATTTAATCTGTCCTGGCAACGCGATGATCTGTTTAAAGCAAATGGCCCACATTTGAGCAGAGGTGGAGTGAGACGACTGACGGATAACCTCCTCCATGTTCTACGGAATCAGGGAAGGCTAAAGCTGCAGGAGAGAGCAGGGAGGAGCGAGAGAAGAGCTCCAGGCTAGCCAGCAAAGGCTTGGCCTGCATCCCCGACAAAAGATTCAGTCAAAACAGTGCCATCAGCATCTACAGCATTTACACCAAAGGACTCCGCCGCAGTTAAGGATTCAGCCACAGCAGCACCATCTGCACCAAAAGTAATGGACCCGGCCGCAGCAGCTGCATTACCTGCCCCTGTATCTCTGGGGAAAAATTCAGCACCGTCTGCATCAACAAGAAATGATTCAGCCACAGTAGCAGCACCACCTGCATCTGAATTTCTGGGAAAAACTCAGCTGCAGCACCACCTGTACCAACATTAAATAATTCAACCACAGGAACACTCGCATCTATTCCACCACCATCCTGGAACCCTACTGCTACATCTACACCTTCCAGAGACTTTTCAGGATCGTTCGTGTCTCCAGAGTCACTTATGAGATTTCCCAACCACTTTGAAAACTTGGTACAATATGGGATTAAAATGGTTCCCCACGCTCCAGCCATGTCAAAATCAAGGCCTTGTCCCCAAAGAAGTATCGTGCCCCACTCCCTCCTTTTTCACCAGCCAAGGTCTCCCCAGCTCGGCCCCTACCACCGGTGCCCACAGCTGTTACCTCCAGGAGCTTCACTGCTGCTGTCTAGGACGTTAAGGGCCTCTGCGTGGCTAGCATGCATAGCAAACTCAAACCCAATCAATCCAGAGAGGGGGTGTGCTCTTCTAAAACAATCAGTACTGTCAAACCACGTAGATTAGATAACAGAGGAACAGTCAGACTGAGTAACCAAAGACATTTAATCCATATCCTTTGCAAAAAGATTCCATCTATTCAAACACAGATAAATCTCAAACATGCTGTTATCAATGTTAGATCATTAAAACAACAAGTCATTTTTAGTAAATAGTTTAATTTCCCCTTATAATGTGAATTTTATGTTTTTAACTGTAACATGGCTCGACAGAAACACTGGCAATGCAGTTTTGAGTGAGTTTAGTCCATCTCACTTCAATTTTATGTCTGAAACACACCAAAACCAGAGGGGAGGGGGTGTTTGTGTCATTCTCAGGGACAATATATTGACCCACAAACTGTCATTTGGGTTTTTTCCATCGTTTGAGTATGTGTCATTCAAAATGGAGATCATTCAATCTTCCAATCTTTATATGACAATTTACAAACCACCACAGAATTGTTTTATTGAAGCTTTTATTGAATTACTTACATGTGTTTGCACGGAATTTGATTGTTTAGAAATTTCAGGTGATTTTAATGTGCATGTGGATGTAACCAATGATAGGCATTTCAAAGAACTTAGTGCTGTCCTTGAAATGTTTGGTTTAACTCAACACATGAGTGAAGTGACTCACAACCAAGGCCACACTCTAGATCTAGTCATTACAAAAGGTGTTAATATATCAAATGTCAATGTTGTTGATGTTGCTTTATCTGATAATTTCTTTGTCTTCTTTGACCAATCTGTTGTACCCAAACCAGTAGTTGGGCCTGGAGTTATTCAGAGAAGACACATAAATGATACAACAAGGACACAGTTTATGGACTTGATCAGATTTGAAAATCCCCCAAGCTCAAATGTTGATAATCTGTTGGACTCTTACACTTCAAGGGTTGTAAATGTTTTGGATACTATTGCTCCTGTTAAGGTTAAAATGGTTAACACTAAGCCAAAGGAACCTTGGAGAAATCAAGTTTTGGTCAGGACACAACAAAGGAAGTGCCGGAAAGCCGAACAGAAATGGCGCAAGTCAAAGCACCAGGTTCATTATGAGGTTTACAAAAAAGTGCTTTGTTTGTTTAACCAGATTTTACGTGGAGCAAGGGAGAAGTATTTCTCTGAAATAATCACAAACTGCAAAAACAATTCTCATGGTCTGTTTGCCACGGTGAACAGATTAACTAATCCTCAAGTTTCACTGCCCTTAGAACTAATTTCTGCATCTAACTGCAATGAGTTTGCAATATTTTTTAATGACAAAGTCCAAGGCATTAAAAACGCCATAATTGCCACAAAACGAATAGCAAGACTGTTTCCAGATAAACACCTTGAGCTGACACATTTTACACCTGTCAGTGACAAAACAACCGAAGGTTATCTCTGGTCTGAGTTCATGTACATGCTGCCTTGATGAATTACCCACTCGATTTCTAAAGTCTGTGCTGAGCAGCTTGTTACCACAACTTGGTCAGTTATTTAACATCTCAATTGAAACTGGAACATTCCCACATGCCTTAAAAACTGCGGTCATTAAGCCTCTTCTAAAGAAGAGCAGCCTTGATGCCACAGTACTGAGCAACTACCGGCCCATATGAAACCTACCATTCTTAGGAAAAGTCCTAGAGAAAGTAGTATATTAACAGCTAACTTACTTTCTTCTGTCTAACAATGTGTTTGATGCTTTCCCTTCAGGCTTTAGGCCCCACCACAGCACTAAGGCTACGTCCGCACTAAGCCGATAAGGTTATAAGGGGAGTTAGACGCCTCATGTTATCTACTCAACACGAGCATTTACGACCCGTTTAAGGTCCCGTGATTGCGCAATTCCATACTGACCTGTGCAAATACTGGACATGTGCGAAAATATGCACGAAAATTGCGTATAATCTACGTGATGCCAGCGCCTACATAATATATACAAGAAGCTCTACAGCACAGTACATATCTGCTTGTACCGTTAACCGAAGAGAACAATAGCTGCTCAGAAGAAGAGAGAGTTTTTGGTCTGGACAGACGACAAGATCGATTTATTATTCTTCTCTGTTGTCTTTGTCTGTAGTGTCGTATTGTTATTGACGCAGCATTCACTTCCTTTCATTATCCTGGGAAGCTGTCCACACTAGCTCGTTTAGCCGTTGAATTAAGATTTACACGGCTCTCTTACCCGGCTAATAGTTATCCGGCCTCAGACCTTAAACGACGCCGGGTTAGTGTAGACGATAGGGGGGTGTAGACTAAATAATTATACGTTTAAGGCATTACCCGGCTTAGTGTGGACGTGGCCTGCGACAGCTCTAATCAAGGTGACAAATGATATCCTTATGAACACCAACGCAGGCAAAGTCTCAGTTTTAGTTCTGCTGGACCTGAGTGCTTCCTGTGACACATTGGACCATGGAATCTTACTTCACAGGTTAGAAAACTGGGTAGGAATCTCTGGTACTGGTCTAAACTGGTTCAAGTCCTATCTCGAGGACTGGACGAGGACGTACTTTGTCGAAATTGGCAACTGTGTCTCAGACAAAATTCCCATGACCTGTGGAGTCCCCCAGGGGTCAATCTTGGGACCACTTTTATTCACCTTGTACATGCTTCCATTGGGTCAGCTAATTAACAACAATAATGTGTCTTCCCATAACTACGCAGATTACACTCAGATCTGCGTGTCACTGACAGCAGGTGAACATGGGCCTATAGATACACTCTGTCAATGTATTGAACAGATCAGTGTGTTGATGTAAAACAACTTTCTCCAGTTAAACTCAGAGAAAATTGAGATCATTGTTTTTGGTCCACAGAAAAAAACAGACAGTTTTATCAGTCATCTTGAGTCTCTCTGTCTTCAACCTAAAAATCAGGTTAGAAATCTAGGGGTGATCATGGACTCAGACCTGAACTTAAACAGCCACATCAAAGCAATAACATCAACAGCTTTATACCATCTGAAAAAACATTGCTAAGATCAGAGGAATAGTGTGGAAACCAGACTTAGAGAGAATTATCCATGCATTTGTCTCCAGCAGGTTAGACTACTGTAATGGCCTGTCTCACTGGCCTCTCTAAACGAGCTGTTATACAGCTGCAGTACATCCAGGACGCTGCTGCTCGAGTCCTGACAAGAACCAGGAAATCCGACCATATTAGTCCAGTGCTCCGGTCTCTGCACTGGCTTCCTGTCGCTCAGAGAATAGAATTTAAAACAGCTCTGCTTGTGTACAAGTCTTTTCATGGTTTGGCACCAAAGTACTTCTCTGACATGTTAGAGACATATGAACAATCTCAGGCCCTGAGAACTTCAGGGAGGGGTCTCCTGGTGGTTCCCAGAGTCAACAATAAACACAGTGAGGCTGCATTTCAGTTTCAGGCAGCTAAAATATGGAACAGTCTTCATGACGATGTGAGACAAGCCTCAACTCTAACAATGTTTAAATCCAGGCTGAAAACAGTTATTTTTACCCGTGCATATGAAAATTGAAAGTATTTTATCTGCACTCTTGCTTTTTATTGTAACTAATTATTTTTTCTGTTGATGTTTTTTTTCTGTTTATCTGTTTCTTAATTTATGCAACTGTGAAGCACTTTGAATTGCCTTGTGTATGAATTGTGCTCTACAAATAAACTTGCCTTGCCTTCACCTACAGCATGCACTTTTACTGTTGATGATTTTAACTGCAGGCTAAAGGCAGTTATTGATTCAGCAGCCTCACTAAAAAAACAATGACTATGAAAACAAAGCCAACAATATCATGGTTAAAATATGAACTGAGAGACCTGAAATAGAAATACAGGAGAGACTAGTGAAAAAGGAGAAAAACAAAGCTGCTTATACATTTTAAAATATATGGTGACAACCTAAAATCTATAATAATACTGTTAACAGAGCTAGAACGATTCACTTTTCAAACCTCATTGAAGACAATAAGAACATTTTTGAATTCCTTTTTAAAACAATTTATCTTTTAATAATGATTTTTTTTAAAACGTCATACCTCCTTGCAACACTGATGACTGATTCAGAAACAAAATTAGTGCTATCAGATGCAACCTGTTATATTATTAAAATGTTTACATAAACATGTCTAAGCACAGTTTTCTCCCAACGACACACTGGAAACTTTAGTCCTAGCTGATTCAAAGACACTTAATATCATTTCCTCTCAAGTTAACCCAACTAGCTGTCTTTTAGATCCAATTCCCACATTACTTTTAAGAGATTGTATGCCTTCTTTGGATGTGAGCTTTTAAACATTGTGAATTGTTTTATTCAAATGGGTGTTTTCTAAACTGCCTTTATAACGCTGGTGAAGCCCCCTCTGAAGAAGAGGAGCTTAGATCCTTGTATTCTTGGTCAGTATCCAATTTAGCTTCTTCAAGTCAATTATAGAAAAAGTTGTTTTTAATTCAGTTTAATTTGTTTTTTTATTAACATAATATTTTATAAAAAATAAATCTGATTTTAGGACCAAGCAGAGTACCAAGACACTTATTTTGACGATTGTTAATGACCTCTGGTGAATTTTTTTATGTGCAGAAAATTTCAGTTTTGGTTCTAATGGATCTCAGTGCAGCTATTGATACAGATTACCTCCACATTTTATTACACAGACTTAAATGCCTCGTAGTTCTCTGAGGTAATTATCTCACCATGTAAATATGCATACTCACTCCGAAGGAACTCATGTCATTCAGTTTGGGTTCCCAATACTTTTTAATCTTTACATGCT
Organism: Apricaphanius iberus; assembly: GCA_028564705.1. Classification (NCBI taxonomy): domain Eukaryota; kingdom Metazoa; phylum Chordata; class Actinopteri; order Cyprinodontiformes; family Aphaniidae; genus Apricaphanius; species Apricaphanius iberus. The sequence goes on along the minus strand of JAPXFQ010002673.1, from coordinate 127,820 downwards.
GCCACTTGGAGATGTCATAAAGAGGCAGGGAATTGATTTCCACTGCTATGCTGATGATACACAGCTTTACATTGCGTGTCTCCTGAATAAATTGTAAATGTATTTTAGATATAAGTCATGGATAGTAGAGAACTTCTTACAGCTCAACTAGGACAAAGAGACAGAGACCCACCGCCAACAACCCGGCCCGCCCCCACACACCCACACGCCAGGGAACCACTGCAAGAGCCACAACGGATGTACGCCCTCCCCAGGCCGCGCCCAGCCAGCACCCGGACATCCAGATCTTCCAGCTCCTGGGTCCAGATCCCGCCCCAAGTAGGGCGCCAAGATCAGGGGCCCAGCCAATGCCGGAAAGAGCCCCCCAGATGAACCGACCAGCCAGCAGAAGTCCTGGAACCGGCAGGAGGCCTGGGCGCCAGGCACGGCACCAACCTACTCTACAACTCCGCCACCCCCATAAGAGGTGCCCCAGTCAATCCAAGGAGGACGTTGGCCTGAAACAGCGGCCGCCCGACACACCGGACCACCCAGGACCCGCCAGACATGCACCAGGACCGAGCCGGGCCGCAACCGGGACCCCCGGCCCCAGGCATCGAGAGCCAACATCAACCAGGGGGCAGGAGCATCCATCACTGACGGGGAGTAACTGAGGGGAAGAAGACGCATCAGGCCAGAGGGAAGCCAAACACCCAACCTGACAGGTAGACATAGACAGACAGAGACACTCATACGTACCCTCCCTCTCATGCGTACACATTCTTACAAATACAGGACATACGAAAAAAGGACGCTATACACTCATTCATACCCCCCATACATACACTATACTCCATACTCCCAGGCCCAGGGACAGACGCCCCAATAGAGCACCCCGCCCCTGCACCCGGGAGACAGACCCCTTTGCCCACCAGGATGAGGACAAGCAGACTGCCAAGCCCCCACACCGGCAAGAGCAGCCCACTGCTGAGTTCTCACGAGAGCTGTGCATAGGTGAACATGTCGGTTATGTGGTAAAGTATACAATCAAAGTCAGATAAAACAAGACAATCATTTTGAACCAAACGCAGCTTCTAAAGTAACCATCAAGTTACTTTTTTTTTTTCTCTTCTAAACAACCTGGACGAGGAAACATTGGATTCGCTGGAGTGCTACCTAGACGAGTGCTTTGATAACATCGTTATGGGTAAGTCACGGAAACCTGCTTCGGATACACCAACGAGCACACCGTCGCAGAAGCGCACTCATTTGGAGGCTAGCACATCCACCGACTCGCCAGATAGAAGCTACGGCGACATCCTGGACTCAATAGACAAGAAGCTAACCAGCCTGGACACCCGTCTCGCGCTGGTGGAGGTTCTGCATAAAGAATTTCAGGCTCTGAGGGAATCGCTGGACTTCAGCCAACAACAAGTAGCTTCGCTAGTTACAGAAAACCAAACACTAAAAGAAGATGTCAAGAAACTCACCGAGGGGATGAAGCAGCTGTCTGGAGAAAACAAAAGTTTCAAGGAGTCTATTCTAGACATCCAGACCCGATCAATGAGGGACAATCTTGTTTTTTCTGGGATACCAGAGCAGGCTGAGAAAGATGCTGAAGTAGCCGTGCGAAAGTTCATTCAACACCAGCTGAAACTGCCAGGCGACACGGTTAAAAACATAACCTTCCATCGGGTTCACCGGCTCGGAGGTAAGAAACCCAACAACACCCGCTCGCGACCAATTGTTGCAAAATTTGAACATTTTAAACAAAAAGAATACGTTAAAGGACGCTGGAGAGAGCTGCGGGGGACGAATTACAGCGTTAATGATCAATTTCTGAAAGAAATCCTGGACAGAAGACGCGTGTTATTTCCAATTAGAAAAAAACATATTAGTGAGGGCTGTAAGGCTACGGTTAGTGTGGATAAACTATATGTTAACGGTCAGCTGTTTAGGGACCCTCAGGTTACTCCTTGGCTTTATTAGTCATATTTAACAGAGCCAAGATAGAATTAGTTTTATCAGACAACTATAGTTTAAAGAAGCACAGCACAGCAGGCTGTTTTTGTTTGTTAATGTGGGTAGGGGCAGAGCTGTGCACTAGATTGCTTTTTTTCGTTTTTTTTTCTTTTTCTCTTTTTTCTTTCTCACATTTGTACCACCAAATCTCTTTATCACCTTTTTTCATTTTTCTCTCACGCACACAGACTTTTATCATGGCATATTCATGTTTTTCCGTCATACTTTCATTCTGTACACACCTGTATGGTGCATTATTTCCCTCGCTTTATCTCTGCTTCTGGTTTTTTCAATCTGGCAACTTCATGGACAAACCAAAATTACACCTATATTCATCCTTGGCGATAGTAAATGTCTAAGGTTTATCTTAGCTCTATGAATCCTGTAAAATTTCTAACATGGAATATTCGTGGCTCTAGCTCCAGAGATAAAACGATTAAGCTTTTCAACCATCTTACAAGATTGAAGGCAGATGTCGTCTTACTGCAGGAGACTCATAAATCAAGTTCAAAAGCTAATGATTTAAAAACACCAGAGTATCCTAATATATTTACTTCATGCTATAACTCTAGACAATGAGGAGTAGCAATATTAATGAATAGAAATACTAATTTTAAAGTAATAGACACAGCTACAGATCCAGAAGGTAGATTTATAATATTAAAACTATTTATAAATAACCAAAAGTTATGTATACTTAGTATATATGGTCCAAATGTTGACGACCCCTCATTCTTTCATACTTTCTTCTCGCGATTATGGACTCTGCGATGCATGGCGATCGCTTCATCCCAACGACAGAAAATAGACTTTTTATTCAAAATATATCATTCTTATTCTAGATTGGACTATTTGTTAGTCAGCAGCTCACTGTTGAAAGACATTTCAGACACTGAGATACATCCTATAGTTATCAGCGATCACGCTCCTGTTTCTTTAAATTTAGCAAATAAAATTGCAACCCTTCAATATAAAAATTGGAGATTTAATATATAAATACTTAAGGATAAAGAATTTATTAAATATATTGAAAAAGAATGGGCTTCATACATGGAATTTAATGATCTCCCTGGTATGTCGCCATCCACTCTATGGGAAGCAGGGAAAGCTGTGATTAGAGGTAAAATAATTTCATTCTCATCAAATAAAAAGAGAACAGAAAATAAACATGTTCAGGAATTAGAAGAAACTATTAAATCATTAGAACCTTCCCTGGATAAAGAGAGCTTAAGTAAAATAAGGAAAGCAAAATTAGAGTTAAATGAAATTATTAATAAAAGGACGCAGTTCTTAATCCAAAGACTTAGAATAGAAAACTTTGAACATAGTAATAAATCAGGTAGCTTCTTAGCTAATCAGTTAAAAATAAAGAAAGAAAAAACAACTATATCTGCAATCAAAGACAAAATTGGGAATATAATATATGACCCTGAAAAAATAAACAACACTTTCAAAGAATTTTATGTTCTATAAAGAATTCTGGAATATTCTGGCACCAACATTTTACAAAATGTTACAGGAAACAAAGGAAAATGGTCGAATACCACCAAACATGAATTCTGCCTACATCAATCTTCTATTAAAACCAGGAAAAGACCCTATGTCTCCTACCAGTTATCGTCCCATTTCTCTTATCAATGTGGATCTGAAAATAATTTGCAAAGCTCTTGCAAGAAGGATAGAGAAAATAACACCTCTAATAATCCACCCTGATCAAACAGGTTTTATAAAAGGTAGGCTCTCTTCAACAAATTCACGTAGATTAATAGATTTAATAGATTATTCCCACTGTAAAAACGTCCAAACCAATATATTATCTTTAGATGCAGAAAAGGCATTTGATAGAGTTAACTGGAAATTTTTATTTGCAGCCTTAAATAAATTCGGATTCAGTAATTCTTTTGTAAACTGGTTAAAAATATTATACAGCTCACCAACAGCATGTATTAGGACCAATAATCAAACATCATCAAGGTTCTTTCTTCAGAGAGGTACCAGGCAGGGATGTCCACTTTCTCCCTCCCACTTTGCTATTTTTATTGAACCATTAGCAGCAGCAATCAGGCAAAATAATAATGTTAAAGGTATACATTGCAACAAAATAGAACATAAAATCAGTTTATACGCAGATGATGTACTACTTTTTCTACAGCATTCACAAACTTCCTTCTCTCAGGCAATTGAGTTAATAAAATCTTACTCAAGAGTTTCAGACTATTCCATAAATTGGTTAAAATCTACAGTCCTTCCAATCAACTGTTCTTACCAGAGTCCTGTTGCTTTACAGCTCCGGTCGGGAAATATTACATATCTAGGTATCCATATCTCACCAAGACTGTCAGATTTATCTAAGCTAAACTACGTCCCACTTTTAAAAAAAGTGGAAGATGATCTGGCAAGATGGAAATCCCTTCCAATATCACTTATTGGAAGGGTAGCTACAATAAAAATGATGGTTTTGCCTAGAATCAATTATTTATTCTCAATGATCCCAAGCAAACCATCACCAGATTGGTTTAGATCTCTGGACTCTTCTGTTTCTAAATTTCTTTGGGAAGATAAACCCCCACGTATCATCTTAAAAACACTACAAAGATAAAAGAGGTCTAGACCTACCAAACTTTCGTCATAATTTCTTAGCTAACAGGCTCCAATACACATCAAGATGGGTAAAACAGTTATATCGATGAGTGCTGGGTAGATATTAAACAGACACTATGCAATAAGATAAAACTTTCTAATCTACCTTTTGTTAGCTCAAATATAAAACAAAATTAATGTTTTAAAAGTATTAATATCAGCTCCTCTCTGACAGCTTGGTGGGAATTTCTTAAAATGACAAAGACCTCACTAGTCCCATGCAGGCGTACACCCATCTGGAATAACCCGGATATCTTACAAAAAAAATGCATGATCAACTTTCCAAGCTGGAGCTGTAAAGGTATTGAATACCTGGAGCATATATTTGATGGAACAGACCTTATCCAATTTAATACATTGGTTACACAATTCGTAATTAACAAGAATAAATTCTTAGAATACCAACAAATTAAATCAATTATAAAAAAAATGTTTATGCTCAATACAGTTGATTTACAAATTCCAGGAAAAGTTTTAGACTTCCTTAATCTTAACCCTCCCAAACTGCTATCTAAAATATACAAAACATTAAATAGAATAGATGAATCAATAGCCCTTCCTATTTCAAAATTGGAGATGGACTTGTCCATCTCAATAGACCAAAACCTCTGGTCTCAAATTTCATTAAGAACCTTTAAATTTCTTAAAAATCCTAATCTACGATTAATACAATATAAAATCCTTCATAGAGTGCATTATACAGGGCAACGGATGTTCAAGATGGGTTATACGTCGTCTGATACCTGTTTACAATGTACAAGCAATCTACCAGACAATTATATTCATGCTCTTTGGTTCTGCCCACCTGTTAAGAAATATTGGTACCAGATATGTGAAGACCTATCAAAGTGTCTGAAATGTAATATCACACCTGCTCCCACAGTTTGCTTGCTGGGAAATTTAGATGAAGTTATCATGGATACAAAGTCTATGCAATTATTTCACATCGCCTTATGCATCGCTAAGAAAAATATCCTCTTGAACTGGAAAAATAAAATGAATATTAATCAATATAGAGATCTCCTTCTGGATTACATTTGTCTAGAAACGGCATGTGGCTCCACATCTGATCAATCTTTCTGGTCACCCTTGATCAGTTCCATCACCTAGTGGGGTCGGGCCCTTGATTCTGTTCTGTGGGACACGGTTGCCGATGTGGAGCTTAAGGGTTGGTGGTGACTGCAGGGGGGTCCTTGGGGGTGGGTCCGCTTGCGGTTGGGGCGGTAGGTGCCGTGACTCTCGCCTGGGGTGGGACTTTGGGGGCTTTGTGTGGTGACTCCTAGTGGCTGCATGCGGCGCCTTAGAGGGGTCGTGCTGGCGGACACGGGTTACTGGCCTGGTGCTGTGCTGCTCTGGGGGGGTCTGGGCTGGGCCTGGGGCTCGGGGTTCTGGGGCGGCGTGCCCCCCGGCTGGGGCCCTGGCTGGGGCTTGGCCGGGGGGGGCCGCTGCCGTCGGTGCCGGCTGGGGGGTGGGCTGTGGTCGGCCGATGGTTGGCGGGCGCTGCTGCCCTTTCCATCTCCCCGGGCTGGTTCTTGTTGCTTGCTCCCCGGTAGCCGCGTCTGGGCTTCGGCGAGAGTGCGCGGCGGGTGGCCGGCATCTCCAGGCCCGATCGGCTATATTGACACTGGACATGGCTCCTGGGTCTTGGTCTTAGCCCTCGCGGGGGTGCTGAGGTGGGGGCCTCTGGCCGGTGTTGGTCGGCCTCCACGGTGACTGACCGGTTGGTGGGGTGTGGGCTGGTGGGTGGAGGTGCTGGGTTCTGTTGCCTCCCGGCCATCGGGCGGTAGTAGCAAGGCTGGAGGATGTCGGCCTGGGGGTTGGCCGCCTGGGGCTTCGGTCTGCTCACGGGCCTGGTGCGACGTGTCCGGGGTACCCGAGTCGCTGGTGCGCCTGGTTCCAGCCTCGGCGCGGGGGCCCTCGGATGCTGGCGGTGCCTGGGGCTTCTCTTATTGGCGGGGAGGCTTTTTACCATCTAGCACAGGCGTTCTTTTTAACGGGGTGCGCTTGGGACGGGAGGGCATGGAGGGGGAGGGGGGGGCTAAACTCAACCTGGGTGTCTAGTGACATGTGTTTTGTTAGCAGTGTGAATGTTGGGAAGGATTTAGGTGTGCCCCTGGGGTGGGGGCTGGTGGATTGGGGCTCGGGGGTGCCGCTGCCGTGGGCCCCGACTTGACGTGCTGGGGCCTCCCACCCCTGGTGGATCGGGCCGAACAGGGGTGCCTATTGGAGTCAGCAGGGGAGCTGGCTCCCTGGGGTTGGCAATGGTCACCCCAGTTATTTTCTCCCCATCCCCATGCCTCTGTCCACCTGCTCCTTCATTCTACCATTCACAAGGCCTTGGGACGTGGACACGTCACTGGGGTGCGGGATGGAGCTTCCGTCTTCGCTACCCGGTGGCGGCCTGGGTCCCGATTTTATTGAGCAACTTAGACACTTACACTAGCAACATTTACATGGAATGCACATGTAGGGACCTGGCGGTGGGGCGCTTTGGCGCTGGTTCCTGCCGGTTCCAGGACTTCTGCTGGCTGGTCGGTTCATCTGGGGGGGGCTGTCCGGCATTGGCTGGGCCCCTGATCTTGGCGCCCTGCGTGGGGCGGGATCTGGACCCAGGAGCTGGAAGATCTGGATGTCCAGGTGCCTGCTGTGCGCGGCCTGGGGAGGGCGTACATCCGCTGTGGCTCTTGCCGTGGCTCCCTGGCGTGTGGGTGTGTGGGGGCGGGCCGGGTTGTTGGCGATGGGTATTGGTCCGGGGTGGCGGCGGCGTGTGTTGTCCGTCGGTTGGCTGCGGATCCCCCTTGCCTGCGGCGGCAGCGGGGGACCCTTGTCGGCTGGTCCCTGGTTGGGGCCCCGCTGGGGGGCGGGGTGCCTCTGGTCCCCGTGGCCTCCGGGTCCTGGTCCGGGCTCGCCCTGGTGTAGCCGGTTTCCGGCTGAGCCCGTGGAATCGTCACTGCGATCTCTCGGGCCCCAGCATTGCGGCTGGTGGGTGTTCCCCTGGGGCTTCCATCTGTTCCACTCTTGGTGGGTGATCGACCCTGCGCTGATCCGCCTGTGGCCTTTGTTCTCTGTGGGACCCTGGATGCATACATGTCTTGCCTCCTCCATGTCTGTGTCGATTCCTGTAGGACGGATTGACTGTTCCTTACACCAGCTATCAATCACTTGCATGGGGAAACCTTAATCAGACCTGCATGCTCGCAGACACATAGGTGTGGGGACATTGGTGTGGACGGACATATCTCAAGCTGAGGTTATCATCAGTAGTTAGTTGTTCACAGGAGCTTACCAGAAACATTTGAATTATGTTCATTAATCCATGCTTGTGTGTAATGAATGTGTAATTCTTAGTTTATTCTACTAGATCCGAACTATTGGTTTGGTTCTGTACAGTTTGTTGTTTTTGTTTTGTATTACTGTTTCTCTGCCGTCCGGCAGAGGTGGAGGACTGGGATGTTTTCTTATGTTCTTTGTTTGCCTCCCTGTCTTGTGTCATCGGTTCGTGCCTCTGCTGGTCCGGTTACTTTTCTTCACCTTCTTCCTTTCTCCATTCTTGTCTCGGTTTAGTGTCCATGACGTCAGGAAATTGAACCCACAGTAAACACTAATAAAGATTTTTCATACATATACATCAAGTGGCTAACTACAGCGAAGCTGCAATACTCTGCTTGGGAAAGTAAAACTGTTGGGCTTGTACTTGGTACTCAGACACCAATTCTGAGTAGCATACTGCTAGACAGGACACGTTAAAAAAAAATAAAAGAGCAGCCCACCAGCCCAGGACCCCGACCAGACGGCCTGATGTTCTACCCGGGCTTCGACCCCTGATGGTCCAACGAACAGGGGTGTGGAAAGACCCCCCAGCCTCCCATCCCCCCCTTAATGTGGTGTTGTTGCGTGTTGTTCTAATGTGCACTTAAAACAGAGGGGTGGGGCATGGGAATACTGCCGGGTACCCCATTCTCCCCCGGGCCCTCAGTGTCTAGATGTATTTAAACAGTGGGTGCCGGCACCACAGGCGAGGCCCCCCACAACGGGCCCCCTATAAGGGCCCCCCATAAAGGGTCCCGCCCCCAGCGCCAATGCACCCCACCGCCAGGTCCCTACATGTGCGTTCCATGTAAATGTTGCAAGTGTAAGTGTCTAAGTTGCTCAATAAATCGTGACCCAGGCCGCCACCGGGTAGCGAAGACGGAAGCTCCATCCCGCACCCCAGTGACGTGCCCACGTCCCAAGGCCTTGTGAATGGTAGAATGAAGGAGCAGGTGGACAGAGGCAATGGGGGTGGGGAGAAAATAACTGGGGTGACCATTGCCAACCCCAGGGAGCCAGCTCCCCTGCTGACTCCAATAGGCACCCCCGTTCGGCCCGATCCACCAGGGGTGGGAGGCCCCAGCACGTCAAGTCGGGGCCCACAGCAGCGGCACCCCCGAGCCCCATGGGGGCTCCGGCAATCCACCAGCCCCCACCCCAGGGGCACACCTACATCCTTCCCAACATTCACACTGCTAACAAAACACATGTCACTAGACACCCAGGTTGAGTTTAGCTCACCCTCCCCGTCCCCGCCCTCCACCCTCCCGTCCCAAGCGCACCCCGTTAAAAAGAACGCCTGTGCTAGATGGTAAAAAGCCTCCCCGCCAATAAGAGACGCCCCAGGCACCGCCAGCGTCCGAGGGCCCCCGCGCCGAGGCTGGAACCCGGCGCACCACCGACTCGGGTACCCCGGACACGTCGCGCCAGGCCCGTGAGCAGACCGAAGCCCCAGGCGGCCAACCCCCAGGCCGACATCCTCCAGCCTTGCTACTACGGCCCGATGGCCGGGAGGGAACAGAACCCAGCACCTCCACCCACCAGTCCACACCCCACCAACCGGTCAGTCACCGCAGAGGCCGACCAACACCGGCCAGAGGCCCCCACCTCAGCATCACCCCCGAGCGCTAAGACCAAGACCCAGGAGCCATGTCTAGTGCCAATATAGCCGATCGGGCCCGGAGACGCCGGCCACCCGCCGCGGCTGCTCGCCGACGCCCCGACGCGCAGTCGAGGCAAGGGGCCACCGGGGAGCAAGCGACAAGAACCAGCCCGGGGAGATTACAGTACGTTTTTAATTAATACCTTATTTTGTGAACATTTTTTCTTCCACTTAACTTTAACATATGGGCAGTTTCATGCCCCGGTTCCATTGGACACTCAGCTGTCACAGACCTCAGGTTGCTCTCATTCGATGCATCCGGCCTCTGAATTCTCCACGTGCTCAGCTGGAGATAGCGCCCTCTTGTGCTCAGTGACTGAAAGTGACTTTAAAGGTTTGATAAAAATGTTCTAGAATAGTCCCAGTGTGTTGAGGATTATTCTTGAACAGTATGAGGATTTAATTCAGATAAAACTGCAAAAATGTGATTTTTGTTTGAGGATAATACTCAAGCTTTATTTAATTCCCGGCCTATGGACTTCATTTCCGGATCTGAGTCGTCAGAGAATATTTAGGAATTCAAATTACCAGAGACAATTTCAGAGTGAGACTTCAGAGCCTGTGTTCTCAGGGACTGTATTAGAACCCGGGACTGTCATCTTTGGTTGCTTTCGGACCCAAGATTCAAAACAACACCAGACAGGGAGACAGATTCAAGTTTCAAATAAGTCATGTTTATTTTAAAAAATAACAGAAAAGATGGTCATCTTGGGAACATCAGGAAGTGAGAATGGGAACAGGTGAGTGTCTGTAAAAGGTAAGTTTCTGTTTCAGAACGGTTAAGTAGAATTTAGGAAAGCTGATGCAGGTAAGAATCTTAGTGGTCATATGGTTGGGGAAAGGGTAATGGGCTCAGGCGTCTGAGGATGGCTGGCCATAGCTGAATGAACCCTGACCTCCATTTATTTTGGGCAGGTTGAGATCTGGATTGGCTCCGACCGAGGAAATAGACAGGTGAGTGATGAGACTGGCTAAAGTTCCAATGCGATCCAGAACTTACTGAACATACTTTTGTTTTTTTGTTTAAATTGGATTGTTTGTTGGAGGATGGGCAGATGAGCAGCAGGTGAGTCTAGATATGATTGCCAGAGAGGAGCAATGCAGAGGATAACCAGGAAGGTAATCAGAGCATGGAGAGAATAACTATAATTAAGACAAAATAACAGATGTAAAAGTACCACAAACATAACATTTAAAGTGAAAAATGTCCTTGATGGTTATTGTTAGCTCTTCTTTAGTTTTAGCTCTGGTACCCCTCATTATCCTCTTGGTAATACTCTATAGATTCCCAATGATGTTTACGGACAGCGAGTTGGCTGGCCAGTCATGCACTGTGAAGGCATGAGCATCAGAATTTGGTGGTATGGCAGAGGCCAGGTCCTGCTGCAAGATGAAATCTGCATCTACATACATGTTTTGAATGCCTGTTTTTGTGGGTTTTATGAGCTGGAAGCCCAAGTTATGTGCAAATAAACAACTAAATACTGAAAATAGTTTAAGTTGTGGGCCATGGATCAATAATCTATGAAAGTTTAACGTTTTGAATGGAATTATAGAAATAACAAAAAAATTTCATGACGTTCAAATTTTTGGAAAGTGTCTGTGAAACTAGAAACGTTTTAAACTTTAAGATGTTTGCTTGTGACCCATTCTTTCAATTATAACGTTCATAGGAGTGATTATTTATGAAGAAAAAAAATAGATCCTGTGTATTTTGCTCTCAGATCTGTTCTTCCTCAGTAAAGCAAGAAACGTATAGGCAAGTGCTGGAATGTTGTTTTTCTTTTCATTAAAATCAGAAATGGTCCCACTTGAGCATACATATCTTGGCTTATCAGGGAGAACAGATACAAAAAAAGACAAAAATAGGTCATCTTTCCTCAGTCCTCTTCTGCACGTCGCTCCAACTTGTGAAACACTCCTCCCACGAAAGTCGTTGCTCTCCCTGTGTACAGTATGACTAAAGCATCTAAGATCAAGTAAAGGATGACAAAAGGCAGAGAAAAAAGGAGACTGTTTCACTGCAACATATCAAGGGAGTTGCTTTGTTTACCTGAGTGGGCTTATTATTCCATGGTAAATAAGGCAGAGGAACAACATGGGGGCCTACAAAGAACAGAGCTTTATTCTCTACAATCATCCTCCTCACGCTCTTTTCAAATGTGTAATTAGAGCTTGTTTATACATAGGCTTACTTATCTGTTTTTCTGCTGGAGTATTAGTTTTTGTTTTCAGAGTATTCTCTGGAGGTTTGAATAATTGAAGTGATTTGTATTCTCTTAAAGGCGGTAAAAGAAAGACTCAGGGGAATGGCTGAGATTGAAAATAAGCAAGGTCTTAAGTTTATCTCCATCTGCCTGTTTAAACACCCTGTTTACTGATTTAATATTTCTTAAGTTTGCTTTTTAATATAGACAGAAAGAGGGGAGAGAGTAAATGGAATCAACTGACATGTTTTTCAAAAGCTCACATGATAAAAGGAATAATAAACATTTGTTTTAAAATAAATATATGATTTTCCCTTAAACCCTAAATATAGACAGTCTTTTTGATGTTGTAATGTGCATATCATCAGCTGCCTGCAGCCTCTCGCTGTACAGATGGTAAAGTGTTGGCAGAGACAGTATTATTCAAATGTGGCTCGCTGCCTCGGCAGCATTTTGAAAGGTTAAATAGCACTTTAAACGTAGGCTGTCCAAATGTTAAAAGCACAAAAATAATGCTTACTGCAGCATGCAAGATGAAAGGCATAAAACAGACAAGTGTGCCCACGCAAACAGGCTCTGTGGTGAAAGCTGGGGAGTTAATAAAGTAATGGTAACCAAAATGTTTTTCAGCCTCCTACATTACTCTACTTGACCCTGTCTACCTTAAAAGATAACCCAATGAGGTCTTGCATCATAGCAGGATGATGACAATAAATACGCTTCCAGCTGTGACTAAAATCATTTACCTTGCAGTGATAGATGGCTATGGGAATATTTATTTCCATCTACAAAAAAAACCACACCATAATCGTAACTAATATTCATCCCAACATGTCTCCTGTGCTAGAAAGTGCTAGATAGAAAAAAAAAACATTTTGTAAATACTGCACTGTTTGATTGTATTACACTTGTGGCTGCTGTGTTGTTGTCCTACTGGTGTTATTATTCCCTCTTCCATCTCATCACTAACAGAAAGGTGAATAAAAAGAGCCATGACTGGCTCCCAGGCTAACATTATACTACTTTCTTTTTATACAAGCCAGCTTAAAACGTAAACAGTCAGAGCACTCCCCCCTCCCGTTGGTCATCACCCCTAGGCCACGCCCCACTAATATGGGAACATGCATCACCACAGCAGATCAGAGAGCACACGTTAAGTGCTAGCAGCCGGCTGGAGAACCTCTCAGCAGTGGTATTCTGTTGCAGAATGTGGCAGCGTGTAATGAGTAGAAGAGCTATGTATACGTGTTAGTGCGCTGGTCTGGTGTGTCAGATAAACAGATGTGGATTTGGACCAAGCCATGTTATTGGCTGAGGGTTTTAGACAAATGCGACAGAACCAATATATTTTGTCTTTAATCTCCACCAAGTATTTTTAGCTATGTTGTGTTAAATTGTTGTGAAGGTGCATTAAAAAAATGTTTTAGCTAGTTTGGTTTGGAAATTCAATATAACTGTCATGTTTGCAGGTTATTAGACACTGATGTGTTTGATATAGAATAAAATTATTTCTTTTTGGTAAGATGGTTATTGTGGGAGGGAACCAGGAAGGAACAACTGGAATGGACTGTGGTGAGAACAGAGAGCATGTTAGTGGAGGAAGAGAGGAACAGAGATGTGATGGATGAACTCAGCTTACTTGGAGATCAGGAGGAGTGAGCGTCGGAGAAGGTAAGTGGGATCCTGTTTCCTATGGTCGGCTGGAGATGGTGTTGATCTTGGTTTTTGTGTTTTTGCAGATGGATGGGCCGGCGAGCAGACTTGTGATGACTGGTAGTATGACAAACCAGATGGAGAACCGGTGCAGAGTCCATGGAACATGAGACGAAGGCAGTGGGAGTGGAGTGGGACCCGGAGGGAAAACAAGCAGTGAAGGATCTGGAGGCACGAAAAAAACGTAATATCGGCCTGAAATATCTTTCCAGCATTAGTGGTTGTTTGGATCATATTTACCCAGGATGCCCTGTACAATAGTCCCCTTCCTGCTTTTGGTGCGGCTCTGCTCCGTTTACCATTCACACATGCAACGGAACCGAGACTGAGTTTGTTTGGTTGATCCGAATCAGAGTTTGATTGCCCATTCACACCTCCCCAAACGAACCGGACTTTCCAGGCAAACGAGCTAGAGTTCGTTTAAAGCTGACTAAACGGGGGTGGTGTGAATGTAAGACCCGTAAGACAATAATTCCGTTTTTTCTCACTACATGTAAACTCAAAGCCCTACCTTTAGGGTTTTCTTCATGCAAGATATATAAGCAAGGCAATTTTATTTGTATAGCACACTTTCAACACAAGGCAATTCAATGTGCTTTACATGATTCAGTGATAATGAAACCAGATAATTACAAACAAAACATATAAGTTTAACCGTAATCAATCAGTAGGAAAAGATAATGTAAGGAACAAATTTATGTAATTAATACACAATCACTTAAAAAATAAATAAATCATTCACTTGTGGTCTATGTAAAGTAGAACCACAGTGGTTTGGTCTGAATTCCATGTTATTGTAGCCCCACAGATCCTCCTTATACCGTTCTGAGGAGCATCTTTAGAGCAACTCATTTGTGTGCGGTCCCTTTAAATGTAAGCGAAACATTTTATGCCCCGCCCCTCCAGGTTACAGAGCGTTCCGCTCCACCCCGTTCAGAGATTTTTTTATAGTCTGATAGCAGCGGTACGATTACTACAGAGTTCGCTAGCGCAAGCGTCAAAAACGTCGCTAAATTCCTGTACATCATGTGTACCCCACGACAAAAACCGGCAAAAAAAAAGCCCACTCATTTTATTCAAAGCATGCAGTACAGTTATATCCTCAGCTAAAAGCTAGCACACATCGCTAACAGAAGCAGAATGTACAATGCTACAACTATCAAAACAATCGCTTGTACGACATATCAACACACAACATTCATGTCTAAAATAAAGTTTACTGTCATTTTAGTGTTATTTGAAGCATACCGCTTTGCTTTGTCCATCGTTTCCGTGGAGAGAACGAACTGACCCCTCAATCAGATGAAGTCTTTCTGCAAATCCCTCCTGATACAGACCAAGGTTGCTAAAGCACCCATCCTCGAAGTGCTTCGTGCAAAAGAGGAGAACTTTCCCCACGGATGTCGGTATATTTCCCCTACTAATAAAATTTAACCAGGCATTCCTCAGAGTCTCTGATGCTGGGGGTCAATGTAGGGATTTGTGTGGGTTAATACACCCAATAACTGAACATTTTGACTTGCTTTCTTGTAACTTCGACATGACTGACCTTGGACTACCAAATCGCTGTGGGGGGGAAATGGCGGCTTCACGAATTTGGTTACCCGGAAGTCCATTACCTTATTTGGCAGTTCAACAACAAATGCTGTGACGTAATAGACGAGAAAACGTAACAGCGAATAGAGAAAACTAAACAGACGGAAAAATAAGAGCAAAAAAGAATTTAAAGATATAAACCCAGCACCAGAAGAGAATAAATGTAAGTTGTCTGCACTCCTAAACACCCAAAATACACATTTACATGCATTTAAGGGATAAAAAAGTGGATTTTCCATGATATGTCTCCTTTAAGAACCTTTCAATTTCTTAAAAATCCTAATCTACGATTAATACAATATAAATTGCTTCATAGAGTACATTATACAGGCCAACGGACGTTCAAGATGGGTTTTATGACGTCTAGTACCTGTTTGCAATGTACAAGCAATATACCAGACAACTATATTCATGCTCTTTGGTTCTGCCCACCTGTTAAGAAATTTTGGCACCAGATTTGTGAAGACCTATCAAAGTGTCTGCAATGTAATATCACATCTTTAGATTAAGTTACCATAGATACAAAGTCGATGCATCCATCCATCATCTTCCGCTTATCCGGGGTCGGGTCGCGGGGGCAGTAGCCTAAGCAAAGAGGCCCAGACTTCCCTCTCCCCGGCTACTTGGGCCAGCTCCTCGGGAGGAATCCCGAGGCGTTCCCAGGCCAGCTGGGAGACATAATCCCTCCAGCGGGTCCTGGGTCTTCCCCTGGGTCTCCTCCCGGTGGGACGTGCCCAGAACACCTCACCAGGGAGGCGTCCAGGAGGCATCCTGACCAGATGCCCAAGCCACCTCAACTGGCTCCTCTCGATGTGGAGGAGCAGCGGCTCTACTCTGAGCCCCCTCCGGATGACCGAGCTTCTCACCCTATCTCTAAGGGAGAGCCCGCCACCCTACGGAGGAAACTCATTTCAGCCGCCTGTATCCGCGATCTCGTTCTTTCGGTCACCACCCATTGTTCGTGACCATAGATGAGGGTAGGAACGTAGATCGACCGGTAAATTGAGAGCTTTGCCTTTCAGCTCAGCTCTCTCTTCACCACGACAGACCGGTACAGCGCCCGCATAACTGCAGACGCCTTACCAATCCGTCCATCTATCTCCCGCTCCATTTTTCCCTCATTCGTGAACAAGACCCCCAGATACCTAAACTCCCCCACTTGAGGAAGGACCTCATCCCCGACCTGGAGAAGGCACTCTACCCTTTTCCGGCTCAAGACCATGGTCTCGGATTTGGAGGTGCTGATCCTCATCCCAGCCGCTTCACACTCGGCTGCGAACCGCTCCAACGAGAGCTGTAGATCACATTCAGATGAAGCCAACAAGACCACATCATCTGCGAAGAGCAGAGACCCGATCCTGAGGTCACCAAAACGGATCGCCTCAACACCTTGGCTGCGCCTAGAAATCCTGTCCATAAACATTATGAACAGGACCGTTGACAAAGGGCAACCTTGGCGGAGTCCAGCTCTCACCGGAAATGAGTCCGACTTACTGCCGGCAATGCGAACCAGACTCTGACACCGTTCATATAGGGACCTAACAGCCCGTATCAAAGGGTCTGGTACCCCATACTCCCGGAGTACCCTCCACAGGACACCCCGAGGGACACGGTCGAATGCCTTCTCCAAGTCCACAAAGCACATGTAGACCGGTTGGGCAAACTCCCACGCACCCTCCAGGACCCTGCCGAGGGTGTAGAGCTGGTCCAGTGTTCCACGGCCAGGACGAAAACCGCATTGTTCCTCCTGAATCCGAGGTTCGACTATCCGTCGGACCCTCCTCTCCAGAACCCCTTGAATAGACCTTACCAGGGAGGCTCAGAAGTGTGATCCCCCTATAGTTGGAACACACTCTGTGGTCCCCCTTTTTAAAGAGGGGGACCACCACCCCGGTCTGCCAATCCAAGGGAACTGCCCCCGATGTCCACGCAATATTGCAGAGCCGTGTCAACCAACACAGCCCTACAACATCCAGAGCCTTGAGGAACTCCGGCCGAATCTCATCAACCCCCGGTGCCTAGCCACCAAGGAGCTTTTTAACAACCTCAGTGACTTCAGCACCAGAGATTGGAGAGCCCGTACCAGAGTCCTCAGAATCTGCTTCCAAACAGGAAGGCGTGTCGGTGGGATTGAGGAGGTCTTCGAAGTATTCCATCCACCGACCCAAAACGTCCCGCGTTGAGGTCAGCAGCTCACCGCCCCCACTGTAAACAGTGTTGGTGGCAGACCGTTTCCCCCCCCTGAGATGCCGGATGGTGGACCAGAATCGCTTCGAAGCCATATGGAAGTCGTTCTCCATGGTCTCTCCAAACTCCTCCCACGCCCGAGTTTTTGCCTCAGCGACCATCCGAGCCGCACTCCCCTTGGCCTGTCGGTACCTATCAGCTGCTTCCGGAGTCCCACAGGCTAAAAAGGCCCGATAGGACTCCTTCTTTAGCTTGACAGCATACCTCACCGCTGGTGTCCACCATCGGGTTCGAGGGTTGCCGCTGCGACAGGCACCGACTACCTTACGGCCACAACTACGGTCAGCCGCTTCGACAATGGAGGCACAGAACATGGCCCATTCAGACTCAATGTCCCCCACCTCCCCCGGGACGTGTTTGAAGTTCTGCCGGAGGTGAGAGTTGAAACCCCTTCTGACAGGAGACTCCGCCAGACGTTCCCAGCAGACCTTCACAACACGTTTGGGCCTGCCAGGTCTGTCCGGCGTCCTCCCCCACCACCGGAGCCGACTCACCACCAGGTAGTGGTCGGTGGATAGCTCCGCCCCTCTCTTCACCCGAGTGTCCAAAACATGCGGCCGCAGGTCCAATGAAACGACAACCAGGTCGATCATCGAGCTGCGGCCTAGGGTGTCCTGGTGCCAAGTACACACAGGAACACCCTAACCACGCCTCTCCAGGTCTCACTGTCACTGCCCACGTGAGCGTTGAAATCCCCCAGCAGAATGAGGGAGTCCCCAAAAGGAGCACTCTCCAGCACCCCCTCCAAGGACTCCAAGAAGGGTGGGTAATCTGCACTACCGTTTGGTGCATAAACACAAACAATAGTCAGAATCCGTCCCCCCACCCGCAGGCGGAGGGAGGCTACCCTCTCATTCACCGGGGTAAACCCCAACGTATAGGCGCCGAGATGGGGGGCAACAAGTATGCCCACCCCAGCTCGGCGCCTCTCACCGGGGGAAACGCCAGAGTGGAAGAGAGTCCAACCCCTCTCGAGGAGACGGGTTCCAGAGCCAGAGCCATGCATCGAGGCAAGGCCGACGATGTCCAGTCGGAACCTTTCAACCTCGCACACCAGCTCCGGCTCCTTCCCCGCCAGAGAGGTGACGTTCCACGTCCCAAGAGCCAGCTTCTGCAGCCGAGGATCGGACCGCCAAGGTCCCCGCCTTCGGCCACCGCCCATCTTGCATTGCACCCGACCCCTATGGCCCCTCCCACAGGTGTTGAGCTCATGGGAAGGGGGGCCCATGTTTCCTCTTCGGGCTAAGCCCGGCCGGGCCCCATAGGTAAAGGCCCGGCCACCAGGCGCTCGCCAACGTGCCCCACCTCCAGGCCTGGCTCCAGAGTGGGGCCCCGGTGACCCGCGTCCGGGCGAGAGAACACTTGGTCCAACGCTGTCATTCATCATAGGGGTTTTTGGGCTGCACTTTGTCTGATCCCTCACCTAGGACCAGTTTGCCAAGGGTGACCCTACCAGGGGCATAAAGCCCCAGACAACATAGCTCCTAGGATCATTGGGACACTCAAACCCCTCCACCGCGGTAAGGTGGCAGCCTAAGTCGATGCAATTAGTTCAAATTACCTTATGCATCGCTAAGAAAAATATCCTCTTGAACTGGAAAAAATAAAAACGCTCTTAATATTAATCAGTATAGAGATCTCCTTCTGGATTACATTGGTTTAGAAATGGCTGCTGCCTCCACATCTGATCAATCTTTCTGGTCTCCCGTAATCAGCTCCAACACCTAGTAGGGGCGGGCTCTTGATTTAGTTCTGTGGGACGCAGTCGCTGATGTGGAGCTTTAGGGTCAGGTGCATCTAAGGGGGGTCCTTTGGGGTGGGTCCGCTTGCGGTTGGGGCTCTAGGTGCCATGATCCTCACCTGGGTAGGGACTTTGGGTGGTGACTCCTAGTGGCTGCATGCGGCGCCTTAGGGGGGTTGCGCTGGCGGACACAAGTTAATGGCCTGGTGCTGTGCTGCTCTGGGGTGGGTCTGGGGTGGGCCTGGGGCTCGGGCTCTGGGGCCCTGCGCCCCCATAGCTGTGGTACTGACTGGGTCTTGACCGGTCGGGGGCCCTCTGCCACCGGTGCTGGGGGATCTGTGGTAGGTCTGCGGTTGGCCAGCGGGCGCTGTCCCCTTGCCATCTATAGTGGTTGTTTTACCAGTGTTTTACTCAGTGTTTTACCAATCACTGTGTCAAAATTCTGGATCAGGTGGCACCTGTTAAATCAAGCTGGTCAGTTCAGAAAAAAGTGTGCCCTTGGATAAATGAAGACACCATGAGTCTAAGGAGACTTTGTCGTAAGACTGAACGTCTATGGAAATCCACCAACCTTGAGGTGCACAGACTCCATCTAAGGGATCTTGTGGCCTAATACAATGAGATGGTGGAAAATGCCAGATCAGACTTTATTCGTCAACTGGTAACAGCTAATAAGAAAAATCCCAAAGTGCTGTTTAACACAATCAATTCTCTTGTATGTCCTGCTGCGCCAGTTATTCCTGTTTTTTGTGAAGCGGACAGCAATGCATTATTGGGATTTTTTTACTGACAAAATTAAGTTGATCAAGGAGAAAATCCCTCCCCTTTTGTGTGGAACCCCTGCTGTCGCTGAGCCTGTCTCCAGCTTGTGGTCCTCTTTTAGGTCTGTGACTCTTGCTGATATCTCAGCACTGGTGACCAAGATGAAACTCTCCTCTTGCTCATCGGATGTCCTTCCGTGTAGGCTTTTTGTGAAAGTGTTTGAGGTAATTGGCCTTGGGTGACCAAAATGGTTAACCTTTCTCTGTCCTCCGGTGTGTTTCCCAATGCATTTAAGCATGCTATAGTGGAGCCCTTACTCAAAAAGACAGGCTTAGACCCGACTGTCCTCAGTAACTTCAGGCCGATCTCTAAGCTACCAATCTTGTCCAAGATCCTAGAAAAGGTGGTCTCTGAGAAGCTGTCATTATTCCTGGATCAAAACAACATCCATGAGACATTTCAGTCTGGTTTCCGCAAACATCACTCTACGGAGACAGCTTTGCTGAAAGTGTCCAGTGACATTATGATGTCTGCTGATTCGGGAAAGTGCACTGTTCTAGTTCTCTTAGATCTGTCCTCAGCCTTTGACACTGTCAACCACCAAATCCTGATGAGAAGGCTGAGGGAGGAAGTAGGACTGTCAGGTTCAGTTCTTCATTGGTTCTCGTCATACCTCTCTGGGCGCAGCTTTAGTGTCATAGCTAACCAAATAAGGTCTGGATCAGCAGATCTGTTGTGTGGAGTCCCCCAAGGTTCTGTTTTGGGTCCTTTATTATTTTTGTTGTACTTGATCCCCTTGGAAAAAATCATCCAGAGATTTCCTGATGTCTCCTACCACATGTTTGCGGATGATATTCAGCTGTACTGCTCTTTTAAGTCTTCTGAGCTCCACAGGTTAAATTCCTTAGTTTATTGCTTGGTGGAGATTAATCAATGGCTAAGTGTGAACACCTTGCAGCTAAACGTGGACAAAACTGAAACCCTGGTTATTGCCCCTGATGGCTCCATTTCTGGGATTAACCAGTATTTGGGTGACTTGGGCCAGTCTGTTAAACCGAGCCTAAGAAACCTGGGTGTTGTGTTCGACAAAGACATGTCATTAGTGCAACACTGCAAACAGTTGACAAGGAATTGCTTCTTTCATCTGAGGAATATTTCTAAACTCAGGAAAATGTTGTCGAAAAATTATTTGGAACTGGTCATTCACGCATTTGTGTCTTCGCGTTTGGACTATTGTAATAGTTTGTTCTCTTGTCTAAACAAGAAGGAGCTGTCTCGCCTGCAGCTGGTGCAAAACTGCGCAGCAAGAATTCTGACCCACTCTAATAGGAGGTCACACATAACACCTACTCTCAAAGCTTTTCATTGGCTGCCAGTTTCTTTTAGGATCAATTTTAAAATTCTGGTTTTAACTTTTAGAGCTTTGCATGGTCAGGCCCCACCCTACATCAGCGATCTGATCCAGCCGTACACCCCAGCTCGGGCGCTGAGGTCTGTGGATCAGAATCTGCTGATGGTTCCTCGTACTCGCTTCCGGACCAGAGGAGACCGATCCTTCCAGGCCGTTGCCCCCAGGCTTTGGAACGATCTTCCGCTCTCTCTGCGTTCCATGGAGTCTGTTGACTCCTTCAAAAGGCAACTAAAGACCTTTTTATTTGTACAGGCTTTTGCCTAATTGTTTTGGGGCTGTTATGATTGTAAATGTGTTGTCTTGAGCTTTTAACTTGTATGTATCTCTTACTGTGTTTTTATTGTAACTGTGAAGCGCTCTGTGACCATTGTCTGTGAAGGGCGCTGTATAAATAAACTTTACTTACTTATTTACTTACTTACCTACGCGTCAGAGTGTCGGCGGGTGGGTCATATTGGAACTAGACGTTGCTCCTGGGACTTGGCCCAAGTACTCTGCAGGATGCTGGGGTCGGGCCAATTGGCCAGTGTCGGTCGGCCTCTGCGGTGGGCTGGCCGGGTGGTGGGGTGTGGACTAGTGGGTGGGGGCGCTGGGTTCGGTTGCTTCCCTTTAAAGAGCCTCGCCTCTGGTGCCGGTGCCCACTGCTTAATTGCATCTAGACACTGAGCGCCCAGGGAGGTAGATGGGGGTGCCTGGCAGCATTCCTATGTCCCGCCCCTCTGTTTTAAGTGCACATTTGAACAACATGTTGGCAGTGGGGATTGGCCCGGGGTGTTGGTGGCGTCTGTCGGCTGGCTGCTGGTCCTTCCAGGCCGATGCCTGGTTGGGGCCCTGCTGGGGTGCGGGGCGGCTCTGATCCCCGTGGCCTCCATGTTCTGGGCGGTGCCTTCCCTGGCGTAGCGGGTTACTGGCAGAGCCTGTGGGCTCGTCCCTCCGACCTTCCGGGCCCCAGCCTTGCAGCTCCTGGGTAATTCCTCTGGTGCTTCCATCTGTTCCTGTCTTGGTGGGCGGTCGGCCCTGCGCTGGTCCGCTTGTGGCTCCTGCGCTCTGGGGGCTCTGGACGTATACGTCTCAGACCTTCTTCATGTCTGCGTCGATTCCTGTAGGACTATCAATCACTTGCATGGAGAAACTTTATTTACACGTGCATGTCTTGGTCAAAAATTACACAGAGGTTCTTTACATTATTACCAGAGGCCAAATTAATGCCATCCAGATGAACTGATTAATTTAGCAGTTTCCTTTTTAAAGTCTCTGCTCCAAAAGACAAAACCTTCTGTCTTGTCTGAATTTAAAAGTAGAAAATTCTGAGTAATCCAGGTTTTTATGTCTTCGAGACATGCTTGTAATCTACCTAACCGATTGGTTTCATCAGGTTTTATGGATAAATATAATTGTGTATCATCAGCATAACTGTGGAAATTCATTCCATGTTGTCTAATTGTTTTACCAATTCGAAGCATATATGTACTAAAGAGAATCGGTCCAAGCACAGAACCCAGTGGCACTCCACAAGTAACCCTTGAGTGTGAAGAACATTTATCATTGACATGAACAAACTGGAATCTGTTGGACAGATATGATTTAAACCAGCCTAGTGCTGTTCCCTTGATCCCTACAACATGTTCAAGTATTTCTAAGAGAATATTTTGATCGACTGTGTCAAAAGCAGCACTGAGATCTAACAAGACCAGAACAGTCACAAATCCATTATCTGAGGCCATAAAAATATCATTGGTAACTTTCACCAGTGCTGTTTCAGTGCTCAGTGATCAGCTCTAAAACCTGACTGAAATTCTTCAAATAGGTTATTGCTGTTTAGATGCTTACATACTTGATTAGCAACTATTTTCTCAAGAATGTTGGATAAGAAAGGAAGGTTAGATATAGGTCTGTAGTTAGCTAAGTCATCTTGATCTAGCGAGGGTTTAATGTAAAGGTTTAATTACAGAAACCTTAAATTCCTGAGGCACATATCCATTTATTAAAGATAGATTCATCATGTCCAGAATAGGGCCAGTAACCAGAGGGAATACTTCCTTAAATAATTTGGTTGGTATTGGGTCTAACATTCAAGTTGAGGGTTTAGATTAAGCTAATTTTGTGATAATTCCTAAACTTAGACATAGACATTGTTCTACAGTTCTCTCTGATACTGCCTCATTTACTGATAGAGAGTTAATCATGTTTGGGAGAATACCAGTGATTTTATTTTTAATATAATATATTTTACTTATGAAGAATCCCATAAAGTCATCACTACTGAGAGAAGGGGGAATAGTAGGCTCAACAGAGCTATGACTCTGTGTAAGTTTAGCAACTGTACTAAAAAGAAAAGAAACTTAGAATTGTTTTTATTTACCTCTATTAATGATGAGAAATATGCTGTTCCAGCTTGTCGAAGGGTTTATTTTATAAAATAGTAGACTATTTTTCTAGGTTATAAAGGAATCATTTAAGTGTGTAGAGTGCCATTTGCTCTCCAGTTTCCTAGGATTCTGCTTTAAAGTACGCAACTCTGTATTAAACCAGGGAGTCAGCCTCCCATGGCTGTTTACCTTCTTTTTTAAGGGGGCTACACTGTCTAGTGCCAAACGCAGTGAGGAAGTAATACTTTGAACCAGACCATCAATTTCTGAAGGGTGAGTGTTGGAATTACTGCCATCCACTGTGGTATTCTGAGATGAATAGGGAAGCAAGAATGGAACAGATTCTTTAAAAAATTGTTACAGCAGTGTCTGATAAAGATCTGGTCCAAGAAATGAGAATAAGGGACTGGTAGGCGATACAAAACCACAAACACAAGTGGTTTTAATGTTTTGCAGCTTGGATTAGGAAAAGTAAGTATTAGATGTTCAAAAGAGCTGTAGTTAATAATTGGTCTCGGGCGAATTTGCAAATCTGAATGAAAGATGGTTGCAACTCCTCCTCCTTGCCCAGTACTTCTAGGAATGTGAAAATGTTGATAATTGGAAGGAGTTGACTCATTTATATTTACAAAATCATCCTGCTTAGTTTGCTTTTGTCAGTTTAACTTTTAGTCTATTTGATTTTGGCCGTGGGCAAGGCACTGTCTCAATGGGGTATTGAGTGGGTAACAGTACAGAAGCTGCACAGAGGTGGGTTAAACTACAACTCTGCTTCCTGGTCTGGACCTTGGTTTGTCAGTGCTTTGAAGGACTAATAAATCTGCTCCATCCAAAGTGGGATGGATGCCGTCTCTCCGGATCAGACTAGGTTTTCCTCAAGAAGTTTCCAATTATCAATGTAGCCCACGTTGTTTGCTGGACACCAATCAGACAACCATCGATGAAATGACAGCATGTGGCTAAACATGTAGTCACTGGTCTGATCAGGCAGGGGACCAGAAAAGGTTACACAGTCGGACATCTTTTTAGCAAACTTACACACCGAAGCAACACTAATTTTAGTGACAGCTAGGTGATTCTATCGTTGTTGGCTCCGCGCTGGTTAACGGGCCTCGACTATTTACTGGATTCTAAACAGCATGGAGCCAGGCCTCTAACTCTGAAACCCTCGCCTTCAAAACTACGAAAATGCTACATTTATTGCACTTACCATTATAACTAAGGGAGGCGGGAGAGTAACTAAGAAAAATTCCTAGTTGTGAACTTGTTCTCAAACAATGGCAATAAAACCTATTCTGATACTGATCTGACACAGAGAACAGGAGAGAGGAGTCACAGAAGTAGAAAGAGAGCTAGATGGAAGAGAATTTGCCATAGTTCAATTCAATTCAGTTTATTTATATAGCGCCGTTTCACAACAGATGTCATCTCAAGGCACTTTACAAGAAGAGTTATTACAATACAATGTTTAATGTAGAAATTAGAGAACCACAGAGGATTGCGTTGTTTAATTCTCAGCAATCCCTCACACTGAGAAAGCATGAAGCGACAGTGGAAAGGAAAACTCCCTTTTAACAGGAAGAAACCTCCGGCAGAACCAGGCTCAGCACAAGCAATCATCTGCCGAGACCGTCTGGGGTTTGGAGAATACAGAACAGAGATACAGAACAGAGACACAGAAAGAGCAACAGAACTGATGCAGAAGTTTGTTGCAGGACGTGGAGAATTTTCTGTCACTGCAATGCAAAGAGAAAACAGGTTAGCGCTTGAACTGACAGCACATCATGCAGTTGGGGAGAAGTAGGAGAGAAAGTAGGAATAGACTCTAATAATGTCCTCCAACAGCCTAGCATAAAGCAGCATAGCTACTAACATTAACCTGTCTCCTAGCTACTAGGAGACCTAGCTACTAACACTCTCTACCTGGCTTACATTAATCTATCTCTACGTAGCTACTCCACCTCTTCCTATCTCTTCCTAGCTTTTGACACTCTACCTGACTACTAAGTTTAACCTGTCTCTTCCTAGCTACCTGTCTAACCTGTCTCTAACTGCCTATTAACATATCTCTAACTGTAAGCTTTGTCAAAGAGGAAAGTTTTAAGCCTAGTTTTAAAGATATACAAATTGTCCACTTCACGAACCAACCCTGGGAGCTGGTTCCATAGGAGGGGAGCATGATAGCTGAAAGATCTGCCACCCATTCTACTTTTAGAAATCCTAGGAACTACCAGTAAACCTGCAGTCTGAGAGCGAAGGGCCCTGTTAGGAACATATGGAACAATCAGGTCTCTTATGTATGATGGAGCTAGATTATTAAGAGTTTTATATGTCAGAAGGAGGATCTTGAATTCTATTCTAGATTTTACTGGGAGCCAGTGAAGAGAAGCTAAAACAGGGGAAATGTGATCTCTTCTTTTAATATTCATCAGAATCCTAGCAGCAGCATTTTGGACTAACTGAAGACTTTTAATTGTATTCTGTGGACTACCTGATAATAAAGAGTTACAGTAATCCAGCCTTGAAGTAATAAAGGCATGGACTAGTTTTTCAGCATCACTCCTGGACAGGATGGTTCTAATTTTTGCAATATTCCTAAGGTGAAAAAAGGAAATCCTAGAGACTTCTTTAATGTGACATCTAAATGGTCAAATATAACACTGGGGGACTTTGTTAGTTGTTCGAAGCTAAGCTAACGAGCTAGCGAGATCTTAGCATACCAAGAACCGTGTGAAACACAAAGGGTTCCCAAAACGTAAAGTACACCAACAATATCACCTAGCAGCCTATCAGCTACAACAGTCTATCAGTTATCAGTTTATAAGCCTATTGTTCTGAGCTGCTCCAAAAACACCAGAGAACATTTTAAAATAGGCAGATTCTGAATAAACTGAGTGTATAGATGACGTTTAAAGGTCTACTTTCTCATCTAAAAACATCTTAAAACTGTTTTTGTGCCGAATTGTTAGTGGAATAAAAGTGATTTATTTCAGCGCTCACCTTCTCTGTTTACTACTGCTGGTAGCGAAGGCATTCAATTCAATTCAGTTAAAAAATACTTTATTGATCCCAGAGGGAAATTCAGTGCTGTTGTAGCTCATTAATAATTCTTTTTCAAGGAGTTGTTGTAGACCATGATGGGTGTGGGGAGAAACAATTTTCTGTTGCGGCCTGTGTTGGAGCGAAACTGAAGAAGCCTCCGACTGAAGATACTCTGTTGCTATTGGATAGTCTCATGAAGAGTATGCTCAGGGTTGTCCATAATCTTTTTAATTTTATGAAGAATCCTTCTTTGCATAATTATATCCAGTTGTCCCACAGGTGACCTCAGAACTGGACCAGCCTTCTTTATCAGGTTGTTGAGCCTTTATAAGTCCCTGGCTCTGATGCTGCTACCCCAACAGATGATGGACAAAGAGATGACACTCTCCACCACAGACTTGTAGAAGATTTGCAGCATCGTGCTGCATTCTTTGACAAGCAGTCCTGTTATGTTTATTACCTGATTTATTTGACCTCAGTTTTTCAAGAGATATGTCTACAGCTGCAGCAGTTAGGAATTTTTGTAAATTTGAACTTCTAAATAAAGAAAATGTGTATTACATAACTGTAGTGTGTTTTATCAACTTCCTCAAAAAGTAAAGTATGCTCTGTCCCTTTTTGTAGATGCTTCACTGTTGATCTCCAGTCCAGTCTGTTGTCCAGGTGAACTCCGAGGTATCTGTACTCCTCAACCACTTCCACTTCTTCTCCCTTGATAGAGATAGTCTTGGACTAATCCTTTTTTCTTCTGAAATCTACAATCATCTCCTTTGTTTTGTTCACATTCAAGGCAAGATGATTGTTTCCACACCATGCCAAAAGCGCTCCACCAGCTCTCTGTATTCAGCTTCTTCTCCATCTCTGATACACCCGACAATTGCAGAGTTGTTAGGGAAAAATAAGAATGTATTATTATTTTCTTAGGGTGTATTTCTTTATCACATAGTTTAAATGTACTTTTTAAATGTCATTTGGTTTCAACCGTATGTTGCTTTGTATACACCCTGTTCTTTTAAGATGCTAATGAATTTTGACCAAATAAAGAGAGACTGCAGTGGGAGGGCCCTTTGAGACCAGGTGACAGAGCTGTGTGATCAGGACACAGAGCTGGGAGACTGTCTGAGAAGCTGAGAGGAGAACAGACACACGATCAACCAGAGTATCTTCCTGGTCTCCCTCTGCAGAACTTTACTTTATTTTATCTCCCATTGCAGAGCTCATTTAACTTCAATTTCTCTCCGACCCCTGTGTGTGATTCTTTCGAGGTTAAACCACTATTTTTTACCCTAACAAGAGTTGTCTTAGTATTTCTGCAGATGACAGGTATCCGTCTTATACTGGAAGTCTGATGTGTACAGAGTGAAAATGAGTGGTGAGAGTATAGTCCCTTGTGGTGCTCCTGTGCTGCTGACCAGCTGGTTTGACACACAGTCCTTCAGTCTCACAAACGGTGGTCTGTTTGTCAGGTAGTCGTTGATCCAGCTGATTGTTGAAGCCTCCACCTGTGTCTTCAGGAGTTTCAGACAAAGCAAATCATCTGCAGCTGCATTGTGTTAAATGGACTTGAGAAATCAAAGAACATGATTCTCACAGTAATGCTTTGTTGAGATGACAGTGAGTTGGTTAAAGGTTGTTGATGATTGCATCTTCCACCCCAACTCCATGGCGATAAGCAAACTGCAGGGGGTCCTAATAGAATTTAATTTGCTTAGACAGGTGGGGCAACAGGAGTCTCTCCAGGACCTTCATGATGTGGGATGTCAGGGCAACAGGTCTATAGTCATTGATGACTGATGGGTGAGTGTTCTTTGGTACTGGAACAAGGCAGGATGTCTTCCACAACACTGGAACCTTCTCCTGGGTCAGGCTAAGGTTGAAGAGGTGCTACAGAATCCCACAGAGCTGCTCTGCACAGGTCTTCAGGACTTTGGGGCTGGCACCATCTGGACCTGCAGTCTTGCTCCAGTTCAGTTTCTCCAACTGCCTCTTCACCTGATTTCTAGAGACAGACAGGTGGGAGACTGAGATAAAGGGGGCAGCAGCATCTCCTGACTTGGTTGAAGACAAAGTTGTGGAAGTAGAAGAGTTATTGACTAAGGGGGAAGATAAAACATCTGAGGTGTAACAGGACAAGTGTGGGTCAGAGGAGAGGAGGATGCTGAGCTTGTTCCTGAACTGAACCTATTGAAGAATGTGTTCAGTTCATTGGCTCTATCATGACTTCCATCTATCTAGTCCTTCCTGTGCTTAAAGCCTGTGATCTTTTTCATTCCAGACCAGACATCTCGGATATGGTTCCTCTGTAGTTTGTTCTCTAGCTTCTTCCTGTAAGCCTCTTTGCTGTCTCTGATCTTGACTTTTAGTTGCTTCTGTATACTCCTGAATAACTCCCTATGTCCCTTCTTGAAGGCTCTTTTTTTCTTGTTTAGCAGTTGTTGTCCACTCAGTCATGGCATTGATGTCCTCTCCATGTGGCAAAGAGTCGTTCCAGTTTGTGGACTCATAGCAAAGAGAACTTTTAGAAAATGGTCACATTAAGCTGAAGAAGCCCTAAAGGGTTGTTTTATTATTTCTTTGTTATATTCAGAGCAGAGAAAGATAAGATTATGATCTGATTGTCCCAAGGAGGTTTGGTTTGGACATATAAGATTCATTTACATTTGCATAAAACAAATCCATGGTCTTGTTTTCTCTTGTGGAGCATCTGACAAACTGTTGAAATGTTGGAATTGTAGGAGAGAGTGAGGCATAATTAAAATCACCAGATATTTCCACAAATTGAGGTGCTGGGTCTGTAGCATAGCGACAACAGAACTAATGACATGATATGCCTGGTCGGCAACGGCTGAAGGTGGAATGTAAACACCTGACAAAATAGCATTGGTGAACACTCTTTATTAATAATTTGGACATAAGCGTACTGCCAAGAGTTCAATATCTGGTCTGCAGAGAAAACACTTCACAGTAACATGTCCTGGATGACACCATCTGTTATTAACAAGCTGCTACTCCACCTCCTTTTCTTTTCCCGCTCCTCTTTAGATCGCTGTCTGCTTGTACAATCAGAAAGCCTGGCAGAGAGACGTTAGATTCGGGGATATAATCCTGTAACCATGTCTCAGTGAAGCACATAATACTGCATTCCCGATACTCAGGCTGAGTCCTTCTCAGGGCTTAGAGTTCATCCATCTTGATAGCTAGTGATCTCACATTTACCATTATGATTGATGGAAGAGATGGTTTGAATTTCCTCTTTCTCCGTCTCCTTTGCGCTCCTGCTCTGCATCCTCGCCTTCTCCTTCTCAACTCATCAGGGATTTGTGGCTTCAGTTGAAAGTCAATATGTAGCCACTCCAATATCCAGCCACCCAGAGCAGCGCAGTTCTAGAATTGTGGGATACCTTGCTGGCTGAAGTACGCAGAAGGACACTTTGATGAATCTTCGATAAAATGGGCGGAGCCACAACACTTCCGGTAACGTTGAGCGTACTTGCCTTGTTATGTACTTAAGAATTGGAACAGTACTTGGGCTGCTGATGATGACATTTCTCAATTACTCAAGTACACAAATACAACCGGGGTACGCCTATTGAGTAACGGCCAAGTATTAATATCTTTCATCCTCACTTTTTGCAATATCAGATACTGTTTGCCCTTTTTAATTCCCACCACTATCACATCCGAATAAATACATTTTATGTCACCACTGCAGCTTTCAAATGTCTTCAACATGCTGACTGTTTATTCTCTAATTTTGTTCTGAACACTTCAGGCAGTGTTAAGTAAAATTAATAGATTATTGTGTGAGCTGAATGCTGTTTAGGTTAGTGCCTATTTGGTCATTGTGATGATGACTAAACCAAAATGTTTTTTTTTTGGTGTTTATTGCAAGTTATAAGAAAATCAGTAAGTAATTATACATTCTTTGACAAGCAGTCCTGTTATGTTTATTACCTGATTTATTTGACCTCAGTTTTTCACGAGATATGTCTATGGCCGCAGCAGTTAGGAATTTTGGTAAATTTGAACTTCTAAATAAAGAAAATGTGTATTATATAACTGTAGTGTGTTTTATCACAGATACAATAAGAAAGCTTATGGGATTTTTTTTTATTTTACATGAGTCCACTGTGAATTTTATACTACAAAGTGTATCTTCAAGTTGTCAGGAAGTCTGGAATGTCTGTTGTGAGCTCCTGCCTTTCTCCACCGGGTGGCACCACTAAGTTTCATCTATCTTGGTTGGAAGGTGGAGTTTTGCGGCTGCAGTCACCTGCGCACCTACAGGCCAGTCAAGCTAATCAAGCAGGATTCTTATGGAGCTGGCTGGGTGACGTTCAGTGCCACAGTGCCTAGTGTTAGCATCCTATGGTAACCGCTGTGTTTAAGTGAATTTCCTGAGCTTTATTTATTCTTTATGTTCCTGCCTTTGACTAACATACTTGTTTTCTCTCTCCAAGGTTCCTACCTGCTCATCTCAAAGTTGTACAGGAGCCAGGGCCAGCCAATAGGCAACATGTGCCGCCACTACCCTGGGCCAATGCCCATGACCGACAATCCAACCCCCCTTCCGCCCTTACATCAAAGCACCACCATTAATAGCTTCAACCAGCTCCCTAATCTCAATCTGGCACACCCTAGAGCACCAAGACCAGGCATCCAACAAAAGCCAATCAAATCCACCAATAAACCGACTAAGCATGAAACAAAGAACATGTGGACACCCAACCCAACCCTTGCCGAGCATACCGACAGCTCCACAGCTAACCACACCAAGATGGGAAGGTTATACCTAGGGTCTGTAGGCCTAATGAGGTCACTAGTGATGGCTTGTACAGGAGTTATGAGTTCAAAGTAAATGATCAAACGCAAGCTATTTGATTGATAATGAGAAATGAATACAAAGTAAAGTTAATCATCCATCTTGATAGCTAGTTACAGTAATATATTTTGAATAATTCTAGTTGCCCACAATAATAACTCAGTGCATTTCATCTTAATATCTTCAATATAAAAAATTGAAATATTCTCTAAAAGACTTTTCATGGTAGCATAGCACAACTGCAATACTTCAGTAGAATTTCTGAATTTTAAGAAACTACTACAGAAAAATGATACCATAGACAAACTACTGATAGTTCATATAGACCCTTTACAATTATTGTATTATCCAATATTATTTAGTAAATAAAATTATTGTTCTTTGATACATAATTTAGTTAATCAATTATGTACAGTAAATGGAGAACCTAAACACCATTAACATGTTAAGAATTATTTCCGTAGTTTAACAATTTAATTAAATAAACAATCCCCTAAATTGTCAAATTAATTATTTCCTCACTGCATCCCACACTTCTACTCTTTAATTTATTTTTGAAAAAACAAAAATACATATTTAAGTAGGGGTAAAGTACCCCACTAAGAACATGTCGGCTTCTCCAAACTGCAGCTACACATCATCTCAAGGTTTTGCTTGTCAATATCTCACTCACTCTGGATTTGATAACGTTATGATTATATGTGGAGAGGTCTGATGGTGGATGTCCAACAATTGTTCTCCTTGCTTAACTTTTAACCAGACATTTTTCCTGCTTTATCAGACCCCGTCCTTTAAGCACTTAGCCTGTATTTTATCGAGTCAGCATCAACTCCTTTATCTTAAATTAGCTTCCAACTTAGTTTCCCTTAACATGTGTCCTTATGACCATTAGCCCTTTAGTAGCCAGTATACATCTCAAGTTGCTGCTTGGAATTTCTCATCCAACACTACCAGCTCAGTTGGATTCTGTTGGAGTATAGGCCCCTAAACATTCCCTAATAACCATTCATTACACTTAGAGTCTATGTTTACATTTCCAACACCACTTTTACCTCTTTGAGGGACCAGCTTCCAGTTTCTCAAGCTTGGGAGCAAATCTGCACATATTCGGCTGCTCTGCAGCACATGTAGACACATGTAGTCAATCTGCTTATAATGCACCATTATCAAATCCCTTTTTCTTTTCTTTTTTTTTTTTTACTATAGGAGACATCTCTTAGACATTCCATAAATATTATCCTAATTATTAGCTGACTCAGGTTCCAGCTGTTCAACCCTTGAAGCCTTACTTTTTTTAAACAGACAAGGTACTCTTCACGGCTCTGCCCTATGTTATTTTTCCTGGGGAAAACCCATAAAACATTAAACAAATAATTAAATAATAAAAGTTTCCTACCCCATGTTCTTCACCTTTATTTTTTTAAAACTAGCAGTTGGCAAACTACTTTGGTTTAAATCATATCTGTCCAAAACATTCCAGTTTGTTCGTGTCAATGATACATCTTCTTCACACTCAATGGTTACTTGTGGAGTACAACAGGGTTCTGTGCTTGGACCGATTCTCTTTACTATATATTTGCTTCGAATTGGTAAAATAATTAGACAACATGGTATGAATGCTGATGATACACAATTATATTTATCCATAAAACCTGATGAAACCAATCAGTTAGATAGATTACAAGCATGTGTGGAAGACATAAAAACCTGGATGACTCTGAATTTTCTACTTTTAAATTCAGACAAGACAGAAGTTGTTGTCTTTGGACCAGAACCTTTAAAAAGAAAACTGCTAGGTCAATCACTTCATCTGGATGGCATTAATTTGGCCTCTGGTAATAATGTTAAGAACCTCGGTGTAATTTTTGACCAAGACATGACATTTAAATCCCATATTAAACAGGCTTCTAGGATTTCTTTCTTTCACCTCCGGAATATTGCTAAAATTAGAAACATCCTGTACAGGAGTGATGCAGAGAAACTAGTCCATGCATTTGTTACTTCAAGGCTGGACTACTGTAATTCTTCTTCTTCTTCGTCTTCTTCTTCTTTTTATTATTATTATTATTATTATTATTATTATTATTATCAGGAAGTCCACAAAATGCAATTAAAAGCCTTCAGTTGATCCAAAATGCTGCGGCAAGAGTTCTGATGAATATTAAAAAGAAACATCGCATTTCTCCTGTTTTGGCTTCTCTCCACTGGCTCCCTGTTAAATCCAGAATAGAGTTTAAAATCTTCCTCCTTACTTATAAAGCCCTTAATAATCAAGCTTCATCCTACATCAGAGGTCTGATAGTTCCATATGTTCCTAATAGAGCACTTTGTTCTCAGAATGCAGGTCTACTGGTAGTTCCTAGGATTTCTAAAAGTAGAACAGTAGGCAGATCTTTTAGTTATCAGGCTCCTCTCCTGTGGAACCAGCTCCCAGTTTTAGTCCGTGAGGCAGATACTCTGTCTGTTTTTAAGACTAGGCTTAAAACCTTCCTTTTTGATAAAGCTTATAGTTAGTGGCTTAGGTTATCCTGAGTTATTTTTGTAGTTATGCTGCTATAGGTTTAGAATGTTGGAGGACAGACTGACCACTTTTCTTCTCTGTTCAACTTTTTTTTTCTTCTACTACTCTCCAGATATATTTTTTTCTGCTGTTATTGTGATTGTTAACCCAGTTTTCTCTCAGTATTTTTCTCCCCATAGAAGCTCCACATGGTCTGGTACCCTGCTCAACTAAAGTATCCCCTGCTGATTGGGGAACATCGGTCCAGATGATGCTCAAAGTCCCCGAGTATCCTCCATGCTGTCTCTTCTCTGTCTTTTCAGACCCCCAGACAGTCGTGGCAGATGACCACTTGTACTGAGCCAGGTTCCGGTTCTGGTTCTGCCGGAGGTTTTTTTCTGTTAAAGGGGAGTTTTTCCTCTCCACTGTCGCTACATGCTTGCTCAGTATGAGGGATTGCTGTAGTTGGAGTCTGCATGATGATTCATTGCAATCTGCTGCGATTCCTTACATAGAAAACTTTTAACTGATTGGAAAACATTTATATAATTTTTATTTATTATTACTTTTGTCAGATTAAAGTTATTTCTGTGACCATTATGAGTTTTTCTTTTATTTAATGAAGGGTACCAACAATTTTGTCCACGTCTGTATGTTAATATATATATATATATATATATATATATATATATATATATATATATATGGGAAGTATTTGTATCTAGCATTTCTAACAGTTTTTTGATAAAGGGACCAGGTATTTCATAGCATCACAAGGGAAATCCGTCAGGCAGGACACACAGGTCATTTATTTAAGTCACTAACAATGAGTCCTTGATAAAGTCAATGTTATATTTCGGAGGGCGATAAATTACCATACATAGCAAGTTGGGAGAACTAGACAGTTCAAATGCATGGAATTCAAAGGGAGAACAACATCAAAAGCTAGACTTAGAAATAGTCAAGAGACTGGCAACCCAGCCAAACTCTCTAGGTGAGTTAAAATAGGAGCAGTCAGGTGGAATTAACTGAATACGAACAGCAGACTCATCCTGTGACATCCAGGACTCTGTGATACAGAGGAATGCCAGCACTTATCACCGACCGATCTGGCGTTGATCAATGAGAAGCGAACCGGCTGCTTCTTAGAGGTCGGTCATGTAAGATGCTCTGAGAAGTAGGTATCACAGGACGAAGATTTCTCGTGTTGATGGTCCACGTAAGCTGAAGCCACCACAAACCTCAGGAAGAACAGGAATAAGGTAACGATCAATCCAATTCCGGTCAACTATGAGAGGTCAAATCCAGGACCATGTCGGTCCTATGCTGGCAAAGTCCCGCTGAACGCGCATTCGAAATCCTCACCCTCACCAAGCGACACCCACATCCACCATGTCAGTGAGGCCGCTTCCAAAGCCGAGGTGGGCGTAATCCACAGAACAAACAGGCAGGTACATTCGAAAACAGCAGGCGTGCAGAATTTTTGTTATTTTGGGAATAATGATATAATATGACCACAAATACAGCAACGTAGATCTGTCGTACGTCACCAGAGCACTTGTTGCAAGAAGAAGACCAACAATCCAGAGAAATAGAATACCAATGAGCAGAGACAGATGGAAAGCTGACCACACTGGCGCCTTTTTGAAAATCTATTGCATACTATTGTAAATGTATACTACTTACTTTTGGAAATCATTTTGTTCGGTTTGACACTACCTTCCTTAGATAGATGATTTGCTTTTCTTTAATTGCCGTGTTCCAGCCAAAAGGGGTTGTGGTTTTCATTTTGGGAAAACACCCACCCACCAAAAAACGTGAAATGCATCATATTATCCTGCCTAACGCCAGCTGATAGCTGGGATAAGCTCCAGCCCCCCCTCCATGCGACCCTGAATTGGATGAAAGCGGTATAGATAATGGATGGATGCATCATATTAAGGGAGTGATTGGAAGTAGGCTGTAAACAATTAGGCTGTCTAATGAGCACA
Source organism: Apricaphanius iberus (assembly GCA_028564705.1). NCBI lineage: Eukaryota > Metazoa > Chordata > Actinopteri > Cyprinodontiformes > Aphaniidae > Apricaphanius > Apricaphanius iberus. The sequence goes on along the minus strand of JAPXFQ010002673.1, from coordinate 91,806 downwards.
TCAGCCACATCTTACATAGACCCCCCAACTGCCATGAAAAGCACCTCGTGAACTGAAAATGAGTGGCGAGAAAAGGACAAGGAAACCTAACTGGTCGCAGGACCAATTATTACTACTGACACAGTTGGTACTGGAGAGGAGGATGGTCCTCAAAGGTCGATTCGGGGCCGGGATTACTAATAAGAAGAAAAAGGAGGCATGGGTGGAAATTAGCAGAAACATAAATGCATCTTATCCAGCGGTATCTCGAACGTCAGAAGACTGTGAGAAGAGATGGTATTCTCTACTGTCCCAGTGTCGGCTCGAGATCGCCGTTTATAAAAAGGATGCTGCTGCAACAAGTAGTCAATGTGCGTCATATAGGCATCCCTACATGTTGCATAAATTGGAAGACGTGCACGTTATCTTCTTTGTGCATCCCCGGCATACCTGCAATCGCCATGAGATTGGCTTAAATTCGATTCAGTTGCTGGATGTCTAATGGGAAACGGATGAATTGTTGGATAATGTGTGGTCGACAGAGCGCTTTAAGAGTTTGGTGGATTGATCGGTTGATAGATGCTTCTGATATACCCAAGTCGTCCGCGTTGCAAAGTTGCATTTTCCCTGTGGCTAAATATCTTAGTTTCGCTAAACTTTTAATTTCTGGACTGATCGGGTTGTTACGTTTAGTTGGAGACGTGATTGCATCCCACACTACATCTGCAATAATTGATTTAGTCGGTATCGTCTGGTTAATTCCGAATCATCCAGAGTGTCCAACACATTGCGTCCGGCTGCAGCCATTTTAGGAGTCTTTGTGAATAGATCTTAGGGAGTTAGGAGTCCTCTTGACTTCTTTTAAGGACTCACAGACTTAGGAGCTACTTTTAGGCCTAAAAGTGGTTGTGAATTACTTTAATTTTAAGAAACTAGGAGTCCTAAATTTAAGAGTGACACGCTTAGGAGTTACTCCTAAATTCGGCAGGTAGGACCTACTTTTAGCCCTAAGATTCTTTGTGAATACGGCCCCAAATGTATGGTCTATACTTCAGCGCAGTACCCACTATCAAAGTAATCCTCAATCAACACCAACTGGGAGAAAATCTGTGTATTCCATGAGTTAAACCAGTGCTTCTCAAATGGTGGGGGAGGGGTGGCCAGGGAGCCAGATCAGCCCCCCCACGCCTCCCGGGAGCCGAGGCTATTATTCATACTTTAACAGTGATTAAGCCTCCAGTCACTATGTGGCAGCAGTGCTCAAACTTATCAACAGGCTTCCTGTTAAGCCCAGCAGAAGAAGTCTACACAGAGAGCTGACAGATGAAGCAGCTCTCTTATCCAGGCTGCAGGAAAGGGAGATGGAATCGCAGAATATAACTAAAAACGGACAACACAAATGCTGTTCCTGTAGTGATCTGGTGGCTCCAGATCCTGTAAGGCTGTCTGTTTGCTGTTTCCAGGCGGTTGGCCCTCCTCTCAATGCAGACAGACTAAACCTCACCACGATAGCGAGAAAACTCACAGAAACACAGACGCCCCCATCCCCGAAAAACAAACAAACAAGTTGATGCTTACCGATAGGCTCAGAGACAAGGGAGTAGGTTTGAGTTTGAGATTGGTGGGGACACAAAAGTGCTCCAAGGCAGCACTCGTGAAAGTTGAAGTTTTTTGCATTAGCAATCATAATTTCACATGATGCAGATGTTATAGGTTAAAGTAACTAATGCAAGACAAGAAGACACATTCAAAAGGTTCTAATCTTTACTCTTTAGTCCTTGTCCAGACTATCCTCCTGATTACTGCCACTCTCCCTGCTGCTCTCTCCAGGTGGATCAGATTCCTTAGGAATCAACCTCAATATAAATCTGACCAATGTATAGTACTGTAAAGTCATACACACTAGTAATACATGATGAGGCCTCTTAGATATAAGGATCTGATTTTTAAACCACTTGGGGGAATCATTGTTATTCAGATCATCATCTTACTAACATTTTTTTAACTGCTATGTTATATTCTGTGTGTGAGGGCTTGTTTTATTCTAATGTTTAAACTTGTTTTTTTTTCCTTTAAAGCAGTTTGTGTTTCTGCTTGCATGAAAAGCTCTTTATAATTACATTTGATTTGATCTGTCATCTATTGACTAACACATCCAGCATTATTTAACCTCACCTGTGAATTTCCAGCCTCTTTTTCAGATTCTCCTTATAATCTACAGCCTCTAAAATTTCATTTAGTCCAGGCTCAATAAAATCCATCTAGCTGACGTCACCCTGACAGAACAAATCCCAAGCATTTTGAAAACATTTGCAGATGCCTCTCATGCCCAACTAGCAGTTGTAGCTTGTCAAGTTAACAGTCAGATGGAATGACAGCGGGGACGGCCAATCACATGTAAGTTAGCGAGAACCCTTCAACCAATCAGGAAGTGATATTTAGGTTAGAGACGGGATTTCTAGCAGAGACTGACATTTAACCCTTTGTGTGTCATGATCATTGACTAAACACTACGGACAGCGGTTGTATTGATAATGACGACACATCAGTGGCTGAATATTGGTAGGGACCTACCGTCCCTACCCAATTCTACACCCTAGGTCAGAGGTATTTATGAATCAGGACAACAAAATTTCTAGAAGATTTGTAAGCTCACGGTGACGACCAGTGACAGCAAGGTTTGAATTAGAAACAAGAAGAAATGAGAGCTCAGTCAGGGAAAAAACGCAAACCGCGGTAAAGTTAGTTTTAAGTTGGATATTCGACAGACATTTGTTTCATTAAAGTGGAGACTCCCTCAAATGTCTCACCAACAACCATGTTCATGGAGCAGATACATCGCTCCTGATAGCTCGCTCCTGAAGGCGGTGGTTTCGGTTAGGGACCGTCATTAAATTTCTCTACAGCAAAAAAAAAAATCGTTTTTAAAGAACTAAAAACATCCTATGTGCAAAACAAATAATCTCATATTTTTCATAGGCCCTATTACAAACCATCTCTTACCGACTGATCAAGTCTCATAGAGACCTGGAAACAGTAATTACTTCCATATTTATCTAAACCTGTGTTCATTTGTATTTCCTAGTCCTTCCCAGACTCCAGTGAAATAAATGTATGTCAGTGCTTTTACGTTTAACGGGCTTTCTGCAGCGGTTCGTTACCGCAGTGAAGTTAGTTTTAAGTTGGATATTCAACAGAAATTCGTTTTATTAAAGTGGAGTCTCCCTCCAATGTCTCACCGACAACTGTGCGTATGGAGCGGATACATCGCTGCTGATAGCTTGTTCCTGGAGGCGGTGGTTTCGGTTAGGGACCGTCGTTAAATTTCTCTACAGCAAAGAAAGTAAATCAATATGCCAACCTATGTGATCTGCTGACAAAGTAACCCAAAATATTGCTAAGTTGATGATCGACACCCGAGGAACATGACACATCGATTTCTGTTCTCTGGGGGGGGGGGGGGCATGGCAGAAAATAATTGATAAACACTGAGTTAAACCAAATAAACTTTGATAAAATCATTAAGCAATGAAGCTCCTCCTCTTGCTGTCTTGATGTATTACCCACAGCTTTTCAATTCCATTCACTTTTATTTATTTAGCGCATCTTCACTTTTCTAAAAACAGTTTTTAATTAAGTCTGATCTGATTCAAATAGTTAACTCATCCCTCCTGTCAAGTGTCTTCCCCCAGGCTTTCAAAAAAGAAGTTATCAAGCCACTAGTAACGAACAACCTGAACAACACACTGATGAAGGTTGAATTGATATGCATATTTTACTCAACAACTCAATCATATTCGTTTTCATAACCTCAATACTTTGAGTAAAGTATTATCTGCTGTATTGTATAGAATCACCAACATGATTCAGTAGCAGCTGACCAGATAGGTCCATTGAAAACCCCAAGATAAACGGCACAACATCTTTATATAGACGAACAATCAGCATGAGGTTCCAGATTGTTTAAATTTGACATCTGTGATGAATGACTGAGCACACACTTTAATTAGTGTCTCTTTCCCATTTCTTTTGGCATATAATAGCTAATTCCCTTCCTGTGTTTGCACTGTACAGAGAACATCCAGTTTCATCCAATGACAGCTCCGGAACTTTGAGACCAAACTGAAAACACTTTCAATCAGGCTACATGAACTACCAACAGTTTTGAAAAAATATGATTAATTGGGCTTTGGAGTGAACCAGAAACTGCCATTTTTGTCAAGTCTATCATATCTGAAAAAAAAATGAAATGATAAATAACAGCTTTAGACGGATGAATCTGTGGTAACAGTTATCAATGCATTTACAATATTCTCAACATTGTAAAAGAATATGGTATAAATGCTGCTCAGATAGAGATAGAGTCCCACAGATTGTCTTACAAAAAGCTGAAAGACTAATTGGCTATTTCGTCTTTTCTGTAGATGACATCTCTAGCTTCTGAAGCTGTGGCAGAGCTTCAACAGTAGAGGACCGCTCCAATTTTTGTTCCAAAAACAACTCACCCTGTGAAAAAGCGTGACAGAGCATTAACGCCTTAAAGTCTAAAGCTTCCTTTGTTGGGTCATGTGACCTGCAGTCATCTTAACGATCCAGTCCACTGTGATCAGTTCAGTGCACTCTAACCTAAAATACCTCAATATATCTCTAACTGATGTTTGTTTTTATTGTTTCTCATAAGATCTTACAGAGCATATGTCATCATATTCTATTCTCAGGAAAACTTAAATGTTCTTTTTTTAAATGTACCTATATTTTGTATATATATAATTAACCAAAGCTGTTTCTAGTAAGGAATAGAGTGGGATACCTCATCGTATCCCATCATGGCCACATGATGATGATGATGAAGAGAATGACATTGCTCAGCAGCTTAATGGAGACGTGAACTATTTAAACCTCAGACATTCGGTTTGGGCTGCTGAATGCTGAACACACCTCCATAGTGAGATGCAACCAGCTATTTGAGGCCTTCAGAAAAAAATGTCTGTAGCAGCTTCTGAGAATCTGAAATCCCCAATTCCACAGCACAGAAAATTGTTTCCGAGGGACGGTTATTCAAAACAGCAGTGTTTCCCGGTCTGGCATTCCAAGCGATTAACCTGCAAGCAGACCACAAGATGCTAAAAGATGTCTAGAACCCTTACATTGGGCTATTTCTCCTGTTGACATCGATTGTATGTCCATATATATATTACTCTTAGCTGCCGCAGGAGGAGCAGCTCTCTCTGAGCTCTCCTGATCTCTCCTGTTCTATCCAAAATTTTCCCTTATTTTCCCCTTAAGATTTCGGTTTAGACTTTGGTTTTTTGCAGTTTTCCTCTTAACTTATGTGCCGAGCCTCTGGAACTACACTATTAAACAAAACTTTTTTAGTGGATCGCTTCCAAAGGACCTCTGTAAGACTGTGGATCAACATCATGGCATTTTACTAAGCTCAAGACTTGTGCCCAGCTACCTACTAAACCAGATAACCTTTTCCGGACACCTCTGAAATGACTGTGAAAAACTGTGATTAACAACATGGCACACTGCTCAGCCGAGAACTTTGATAAGCTACTCCAAAGACAGAATGCCCTGGAGGAAAAGCTCCGGAATATGGTGTAATGGCATTTAAGACTCTTAATAAAGATGAGAGAGATTCCTTTAAGAGTTTGGAGGTTTTAATAAAAGTTGAATTGATCATACAGGAGAACAGCACAGATCACCGTGAATGCCGAATGCTGCCCCCCTCCTAACTCCCCAACTACCTACTACCCCACTACCCAACTACCTAACAAGCTCATATGAAAATAAGTATTTATAAAGTTCAGCAACCTTGCCTCTATAACTTTGAAGACACAACTATTAACCTCAGGGTGGGGATATCTCCGGATGAAGACATCTGGTTCTTTAGCTGTGAATAAGTGACTTTTGACATATACAAAACAATGGCAATAGCTTGGGTTATATGTAACACAATAAGAGAAACTCTCAAAACTAAGTTTGTAAGAAGAATCAATATTTTCTCAAGCAGTGATGTCTTCTCTAACCTCGAACTCAACACCTGTTGTCTGGCTCCTCTGCTCTCAGTGTTAATAATACTAAAAGATTAATCATAATAATACATTTATCGATCACAGTCTCCTACCCATTTATCTAATCTCAAAGATAAATCAAAATACTAAGAAAAATTAACAATCACCAATTACAATTACTAACCTAAGAGACGGGCAGCATTCAAAAAGAAAGACAATAAAAGTGGTTCAAATAATTTCAATTATTACATGTCACATTGAATCATATCTAACAAAATTATCTAATCTAAGCATCCATCTTAATGACATTATCTGAACTTCATAACAGCATCCCATACAAAAATCCCGCTAGGGAGTAAGATAAGCAACCTCCCAACTATGGTCGTGTTGTCCTTGTGCACGACAGGCGGGCAAAAGTATGAGACGGCCCCTAGCCCCAAGGTGGCACTCCTGTTTGGTTCTTCATTAGTCAGGATGCATTAACATAACTGCAAAACAAAGAAAAGGGGCACAATGTTAGGCAGTATCAATCCAGTTAACAACAAAAATCAAAACAATTCTAAATATAAATTGAAACATGTACTCTTCCCTTAAATGAGTCAGGCATCCACAGCGTGAACCTCAAAATCAAGATCAGTCACTCTTTGCTCAGCACCACAGTGACCCTTTAAGAGGTTATACAAAAGAACAAATCAGTAGTAATCAACCATAATATAAAACAAACAGGGGAAAATATTGTATTCAATAATGATTCTAATGATTAGACATGTTAAAAACCAAGACAAAAAAAATAAAAATCTGTCATCCCCCTTTTTCATTCTTAACTAACAACTAAGTATGAAAAACTAAAGAACAAAACAAATATCAAAACTTAACTGATTAAGGACTAAAACTAAAAAAAACATTACTGTAAATGAAATTGATTTGAATAAATGAAATGGAATAATAAATTAATAATACAAATTTAAAATGTAACTGAAAAATGAATAAATGATAAAAATGAAAAATCAAATCAAACCCCTCTTTTCTCTGTCATCTCTGGGATGAATCCGCTGAACCTCCTTAGAAAAATACAATACATCAATCACAGGGAAAAAAACATCAGACAACCTAATTCACATAAATACAGACAGCGGTAAAACTACAGTGGTGGTTCTGTTGGACCTCAGTGCAGCATTTAACACTGTTGATCATACAATATTAATGGAAAGATTAGAGAGCTGGGTCGGACTCACTGGTACAGCTCTTCAATGGTTAGAATCTTACCTCAAAAATAGGAACAAACAGAAATCACATGTGGGGTCCCCCAGGGCTCCTTCCAGGGGCCCCTCCTTTTCAATATTTACATGCTCCCACTAACCAAGATTATAGCAGCCAATCAGATTAGCTACCATAACTATGCAGACGATACACAGCTATACATTACATTATCACCAGGTGACTTTTATTCTATCCAGACCTTAAATGAATGCATTGAACAAATCAAAGACTGGATGTCCCATAACTTTGTCCAGCTAAACAGAAACAAAACAGAAGTAATTATTTTTGGACCTAAGGACGAACGATCCAAAGTCAGCACACAGCTTCAGCTAATACAACTAAAAACTACTCATAAGGCTCGTAATCTAGGTGTAATAATGGACTCAGAACCTGAACCTCCAGGGTCACATAAAGGCAATAACAAGGTCAGCTTTCTATGACCTGAGGAACATTTCTAGGATTTAAGGACTGATGTTACAGAAGGACCGTGAAAAACTGATCCATGCGTTTATCTTTAGTTGGATCGATTACTGCAACAGCGTCCTCACAGGTCTACCTAAAAAAATCAATCAAACAGCTGCAGCTGATCCAGGACGCTGCTGCTCATGTTCTCTAGAACCAGGAAAGTAGAATCACCCCAGTTCTTAAGTCCTTACACTGGCTCCCTGTAGCTCAGAGAATAGACTTTAAAATACTCCTACTTGTTTTTAAATCATTGAACGGCTTAGCAACAAAGTACATTGAAGATATGCTGTCACTATATCAACCCAGCAGACCACTCAGGTCCTCCAACTCTAGCCTACTAATCATCCCTAGAATCAGAACTAAACAGGGAGAGGCAGCTTTCAGCTTCTATGCTCCACAAATGTGGTATAAATAATAATATCTAATAAAAAAGAGGCTTCCATGGTTTGATGAATCCCTCTGGGAAACAATGAAACAGAGAGATAAAGCTCTTAAGTCTGCTTTAAAAACTAAATTAAACACTGATCATTACATTTATAAATCTTTAAGAAACAAAGTTACCATGCAACTACGAAAAGCAAAAGCAAACTTCTTTCTAAATTTAATTAAGGAGGCAAAGGGTAACTGTAAACTCTTATGGAGGAGCATGGATAAATTACTGGGTAGGGAAAAGCACCCCCAGGAACATCTGCAGCTCAAAATCGATGGAATTATTCAAAAAGAGAGTTCCACTTTAGCTAAATATTATAATGATTATTTCTTGGATTCTGTGACAGAGTTGGCTAAGACCTTTCCTGAAAGAAACTATTGTGTCCCTAACTACGTTGAAGATGACAATTTACCCATATTGTAGGTTACTGAGTGTAGATGAAGGCAAAATTCTCAAAATAATATCAAATTTGAAAAATAGTAAAGCAAAGGATATATATGGGCTTGACACATGTATTTTAAAAGAACACAAACAAACTCTAACTCCAGCACTAACAAAAGCTGTGAATCAAGCCATAAGTGAAAATTATTTTCCAATGGCATTCAAAAAAGCAGTTGTCAAGCCGATATTCAAGTCAGGAGACAAGCTTTGTGTCTCACGTTATCGGCCTATTAGTATCCTTCCAGCCTTCTCCAAGGTGTTTGAGAAGGTGGTAGCAGAGCAGCTAGTGTAGCATCTGGACCACACTGATGCATTACATCCTTACCAGTTTGGTTTTAGGAAAAGATACTCCACAGAGTCTGCGTGCTGCTACTTACTGGAACACATTAAATCCAGTCTTGATGGAGGAGGAATAGTTGGGGCAGTCTTTCTAGACATGAGAAAGGCTTTTGACACTGTGAACCATGAGCTTCTCATCAGCAAACTGTCTAATTTTTCTCTTGACATAAATACTAAAACTTGGATTCAATCTTACCTCAAAGACAGGCACCAATGTGTTGCTGTTAACAATATAAATTCACCTTTAAGACCTTGCAGCATGGGAGTTCCACAAGGGTCCATTCTGGGCCCCCTGCTGTTCACGCTTTACATAAATGATCTACCGACTGTGTGTAAGAGTAAGATTATAATGTATGCTGATGACACTGTGGTGTATGCTCATGGCAAAACTGCAGAGGAGGTCGCAGAAAAACTGACCAATGAAATGAAAAAAGTTACACAGTGGCTTAAAAATTCATGTCTCACCCTAAATTTAGACAAGACTGTATCTATGTACTTCAAAATTCGTAAAATTCCCAATTGTCCAAGCATTTTAATTGATGGACAAAAAATTGCAATAGCTGAACAGGTAAAGTATTCAGGAGTCATATTGGATCAAAATTTAGGGTTTAAAAAACACTTAAGGAAATTATCAAATACAGTTAAATTTAACATGATACAGTTTCGACACATTAGAAATTCACTTACAACAGAGGCCTCAGGAGCCTATCTTAATGCAATGATTGTTCCCCATTTTCTTTATTGTATGACATGTTGGTCTCAAGCTACTAAATCTGTCCTGAGGCCACTTCAGTCACTTTATAAAAACTCGTTAAAAATTCACGATAAAAAAGGCAGACGTTTCCATCACTGTCATATCCTTACTAAACATAAAATCTTAAGTTTTGACAACTTAGTTAAACACACAAATCTTTGCTTCCTGTATAAGATCCTGCATGACACCGCTGCTTGAAGGATTTTATTTATTATTCAATTTAAACCTTAACTCTATAAATTCCATGCGTGTTCATTTTTATCAGAGAGGAGACGAGAGTAATTTAATTTTCTTTAGATTTTAATACAATAAATCAAATACTGGTTCACGGGGTTGCTTAAAACAAATCAAATATTTAGTTTACAGAGTGGTATAAATTATTTACACTCTGGGTCACCCTACCTATGAGGAATGACAACGTATATCACAGAAACATTAAGTTTTATATTTTAACACAAAGTTAGAGAACCTCCCCCCTAACATTAAATATGGGACACAAAACATGATTGGTTCATTCAAACTTTTGCCAAGACCAGCCTCCTTACAACCATGCATGCATAACTAATGACCTTCCTGTTATTCTGACTTTACAACCCAGCTCTAACTAGATTTTCTGCTGATAAAGAGTGTGGTGTCTTATCTGCATCCTTCCATTGTCAAGCCATAAATCTGCCTGGGCTTTCCTGCTCAATGTCCTGTTTTTCTGTGACCCAAACAAGAGCTGACTCTGCAAAATACCTCTAAAACAATCTTAAAAGTATAATTAAAAAGTATGGTAACTAAAACACCATAATCAAACATTAATAAACGTTTAATATACTTCATGCTCCTCCACTGAAAGAGTTTATCTCTTTAGACTCGGACATAACAACACGAGCCACGAGATCCACCGAGCGCGGCGAGGACAGTTTTTGGAAACTCAGCCTTTTCCTGTGTAACCACTCGTCAGTGGAACATGCTGCCCACAGAGCTGATAGCAAGCACCAACTACTACATGTTCTCATGCCTTTTAAAGAAATGGTTATTATCAAACCAAACGTGCACTCATGTGTAGCTTGTGTAAGTGTGTGAGTGAGAGAGAAAGGGGGAGGGGGGGAGTGTGTGTTTTTGACCCGTATAAATGAGTGATATGGATGTGAGTTTTTAACAAATTGTGCACGTAAAGACTTGTATCTTGGCCGAATGTAAACTACATAGATGAATGTGTGTTATTTTTAATGTAATATAACATCAGCCTGCCCAGGGACTACAGGTGGAAATTAGCTCTTGAGCTATAACCTGGCACAATGCATCTTTCCCTGTGAGGTTAATGTTGATTGTGCACTGTCCCTGTCATCTTAAATAAATAAACTAAACTAAACTAAACTAATAAACTTCCAGACCAATGCAGAAACCAACATTAAGCTCTTTTAAATCAAAGATAAAAACTCTACTATTCAGAGCTGCATTTGAATCTTAAATTGCGCTTTCTGATCACTTCTTGTTTTGTTTTGTTTACCCGATTGTGTTTGATCTGTTTTAATTGCATAAAATTGTTCCTTAAATTATTTTTTAATGTGGTTTAATTTCTAAAAGCATGATATATCTCCTTTAAAGAAATCTGAGACCAGAGGTTTTGGCCAAAAGTCGATCTCTCATTTTGAAATAGGAAGGGCTATTGATTTGTCTAATGTATTTAATGTTTTATATATTTTAGATAGCAGTTTGGGGGAGTTAAGATTAAGAAAGTCTTAAACTTTGACTGGAATTTGTAATTCATCCGTATTGAGCCTAAACTTATCTTCTATAATCAATTTAATTTGTTGATATTCTAAGAATTTATTCTTGTTAATACCATGTTGTATAACCAGTGTATTGAATGGGATAAAGACTGTTCCGTCAAATATGTGTTCCAGGTATTCAATTCCATTACAACATATTAAACAGGTTTCTAAGTCTTATTTATTTCACCTCCGGAATATTGCTAAAATTAGAAACATCCTGTACAGGAGTGATGCAGAGAAACTCGTCGATGCATTTGTTACTTCAAGGCTGGACTACTGTAATTCCTTATTATCAGGAAGTCCACGAAATGCACTTAAAAGCCTTCAGTTGATCCAAAATGCTGCAGAATCAGAATCAGAATCAGCTTTAATGGCCAAGTATGACGCATACAAGGAATTTACAGATGTAGTACAACCTGTCCAAGATCATTACAAAACAACAACAACAACAAACAGATCCAGGTCACTGTTGGGCATGCAGCCACCGAGCGGCGCTCCCGTTTATGAAACATAGAGAAATACACATCTGGGTAGGGGAGAGTTCCACTGTGAGGGGAAAAAACGATCAACTGTGTTGTGGGTCCGTACAGCACTCACAACGCAGGTAATAGAAAAAACCACACCAACAAACATTTAAGCACATATTCACACAATAACAATGACACATCAGGAAGGATGGGCAGGTATGAGCAAGAGTTGTGATGAATTTTTAAAGAGAGATCACATTTCTCTTGTTTTTGGCTTTTCTCAATTGGCTTCCTGTTAAATAGAATAGAGTTTAAGAACTTCCTCCTTACTTATAAAGCCCTTAATAATCAGCTCCATCGTACATCAGAGATCTGATAGTTCCATATGTTCCTAACAGAGCACTTCGTTCTCCGAATGCAGGTCTACTGGTAGTTCCTAGGATTTCTAAAAGTAGAACAGTTGGCAAATCATTTAGTTATCAGGCTCCTCTCCTGTGGAACCAGCTCCCAGTTTTAGTCCATGAGGCAGATACTCTGTGTTTTTAAGAGTAGGCTTAAAACCTTCCTTTTTGATAAAGTTATAGTTAGAATGACTTAGGTTATCCTGAGTTATTTTTGTAGTTATGCTGCTATAGGTTTAGACTGTTGGAGGACAGACTGACCACTTTTCTTCTCTCTTCTACTTTTGTCTTCTACCACTCTCCAGATTTAGTTTTTCTGCTGTTATTGCGATTGTTAACCCAGTTTTCTCTCAGACTGCTGTATCTGATACACTGACAGCTGATAGATTTATGTTACTAATAGGCTGATAGCTGATAGACTTCTGTTACTAATAGGCTGATAGCTGATAGGCTGTTGTAGCTGATAGGCTGCTGTCGATGATAGGCTGATAGCTGATAGACTGCCGTAGCTGATAGACTTCACTTACTGATAGGATGATAGCTGATACGCTGCTGTAGTTGATAGGCTGAGAGCTGATAGCTGATAGGCTGGTAGCTGATAGACTGTTGTAGGTGATAGACTGATAGCTGAAAGGCTGATAGCTGATAGGCCACTGTAGCTGATAGACTGATAGCTGATTGGCTGCTGTAGCTGATAGGCTGCAGTAGATGATAAACTGATAGCTCATAGGCTGCTGCAGCTGAAATAATTCTGTTACTGATAGGCTAATAGCTGATAGGCTGCTATAGCTTATAGGATGCTGTAGCTGATAGGCTGCTAGCTGATAGACTGCTGTAGCTAATAGGCTGATAGCTGATAGGCTGGTAGCTGATAGAATGATAGCTGATAGACTGTTGTAGCTGATAGGCTGATGGCTGATATGAGTTAACCTCATATCAAATAGCTACAACATGATAAAAACATGAAGATGATAAAAGACCATAAGTTTGTTAATCTGTCTTTAGTAGTTTTGTAAATAAATCACACAGTTGTAAAGAAACAATCTGGCCCAGGTTGTAAAATATTCAATACCTTTAACTTTTAGTGCTTATGGACTGGCGCAAACTATAATCATAATTAATCAATTAACTGTATACATATATAATCCCGACATGTCGATTTGCCACCAGTCCAACTCGCCAGCCCATCCTGGACCTTCTACATCTCTGAGTGGACGAAGGAACAGCTGAGAGCAGGGGGTTTCCCCTACCCACGAAAGTCAAAAAGGACGTGCGCCAATCCTCTCTGGTTTGATTCTGAACTAAACGAGGTCTCCCTGTTTTGCCCAAAGTCCTGACCCAGTCTAGGACATGTGCACAACCCTTCCTCATGCTAGCAAACCTTCCTTAAGCTGAGACTGGAAATCAAAGCTTTTACCATTTGTTCCTTGACTTTTCCCGTCACTCCCCTTTTTCCCTTTGCGTTTTTCCGCCCTGAAAGGACCTTACTCTGCCGCAACTAACGATCGGACGCCTCAAAGTAAGAGATTTCCAGTTTAATCAACCTGGGTGGAGTCAATTACGATCTTTTAATTTCTTGTATTTTTTTTAAATGCATGCATGTTCTCTTAACGTTCCTTAATCAGATTTTTTTCAACGTTTTTTTCCACATGTATTTATTAGGTTTTTAACACATTTACAAAACAAAACAGGTGGCCCATGTATCCAAAAATAATAGAGATAAAATTGATGTGCATGGAGTCATGTTCAAACCATACAGCAAAAAGAAAAAGAAGCAAAAAGAATATCAGTATAAATCATCACTCGGAATCAAAATACAAATGCTCTTCGTAGTGCAGTTGACCGGTTAAGAAGTCCAGGGAGATGTAGTTGAGCACGACTTTGAGCCACTACGACTTGGAAGGAATGTCCTCAGAGATCCAGTTCAGAAGGAGACACCTCCTGACACAGAAAGTCAGCATCCTATAAAGCTGTCTGTGGTGTTTACCTTGAACGACAGGATCAACCAAACCGAGTAACAAGAACAGGGGATTATTATTTAAGTCAGCAGAGAAAATCAGATTCATTTCCCGTTTTCAGTTTTACACTTCAAGCACAGTGGAGAGGAGGCAGGCTTGAACGTTTGGCGCTGATAGGGAGAAATATGAGCCCTGTGAAGGATCATCAGCTGAGTCGCTTTGACTCTGTTACAGACACTCAATGTTTGAACATTTCTCCAAGCATGTTCCCAATCATCACCATCAATCTCAACACCCAACTCTCTCTCCCACACGCCCTTCAAATGTGAGGTCTCTTCTTTATGTTCTTTAAGGAGATTGTAAAATTTACTGAGAGAGCATGCTGATTTGGTCTGAAAAAGCTGTCTTTCAGTGTTTGATAAGTCCTGGGATGCTAGGTGAGTAACATCTTTTCCAACGAGGTCCCTCACCTGTAAATACTGGTAAAAGTCTGTTCTGTAAACATTGTATTTTTTAATCAGTTCTGAAAATGACATTAAAGAGGATCCCTCCAACAAATATTGCAATTTGGTCAATCCCTTAGATGCCCAAATATGAAATTGATTATCCATCATTCCCAGCAAGAAATCTGGGTTATTACACAAGGAAGTAAATGCAGAGGTGATTTGAGACCTGCCCTCCAGTTTTCTTATTGCTCGCCATGCTGTAACAGTTGCGAGTGTGATGGGATCGATGCAGGTAGATTTGAGGGATTTAGCTTTTGTAAGAAAAAGTAAAGTTGTCAAAGGACACTTAGACATTGAGCTTTCTATGTCAATCCAGAGCGATGTTGGGCTACTAGACACCCAATCAGCTATTACACACAAGTGAGCACTGACTTGATAATGTCTGATGTTCGGGAGGTCGAGCCCACCTTCAGACGATTAACGAAAAAGTGTGGCCATTTTGAGGCGTGGTTTTCTTTTGGACCATATAAAAGAACTGAGCCAACTATTTAGTTGTTTGATGGTTTTGTGGGGTAACATAACAGGAATCATCCGCAAGGGATAGAGCAGCCTGGGGAGGATGTTCATTTCTAATAAAGCAACTCGACCTATCCAGGAAATCGGGAGGGCGTGCCACCTCTCCAAGTCTAGCCGGATGCGTTCAAGTAAGGTTGGGAAATTAGCTTTATACATTCGAACAAATGTAGGTGTTATATTAATTCCTAGGTAGTCACAGCCCTCAGGTGCCCACTTAAAAGGAAAAGGTTCCACAGGTACTTGTTTTAAAGTGCCCAAAGGCATTGCCTCTGATTTTGTCAAATTTATTTTATAATCAGAGAAGTTACTAAATGCATCAATTGTCTGAATAAGACAGGGGATAGACACATCTGGTTTTGTAACTACAATCAGGACGTCGTCAGCGTAAAGAGTAATGTTATGCTCTTTATCCCCTATTTTAAGACCGCATATGTCCTTATGGGACCTGATAGCCTCAGGTAAGGGTTCCATCACAAGCAAGAAGAGGAGTGGAGACAGAGGAGATCCTTGTCTAGTTCCTCTGAAAAGAGATCGCAATCCATTTGTAAGCACCGCCTAGAGAGTATCCGTGTACAACAGTTTAATCCAGCCCATAAAGGTTGCCCCAAGGCCAAATCTGCATAAAACATAAAGCAAATATGACAACTCCACACGGTCATAGGCTTTCTCCGCATCTAGAGAAAGCCCAAGACCACTGCGGGAGTGCTGGTGAAAATACTGAATCGTATTTAATAACCGGCGCATATTATTGTGTGAACTAAAACCTTTAACAAACCCAGTGCGATCATTGTTTACTAATATACACTACCGTTCAAAAGTTTGGGGTCACATTGAAATGTCCTTATTTTTGAAGGAAAAGCACTGTACTTTTCAATGAAGATAACTTTAAACTAGTCTTAACTTTAAAGAAACACACGCTATACATTGCTAATGTGGTAAATGACTATTCTAGCTGCAAATGTCTGGTTTTTGGTGCAATATCTACATAGGTGTATAGAGGCCCATTTCCAGCAACTATCACTCCAGTGTTCTAATGGTACAATGTGTTTGCTCATTGGCTCAGAAGGCTAATTGATGATTAGAAAACCCTTGTGCAATCATGTTCACACATCTGAAAACAGTTTAGCTCGGTACAGAAGCTACAAAACTGACCTTCCTTTGAGCAGATTGAGTTTCTGGAGCATCACATTTGTGGGGTCAATTAAACGCTCAAAATGGCCAGAAAAAGAGAACTTTCATCTGAAACTCGACAGTCTATTCTTGTTCTTAGAAATGAAGGCTATTCCATGCGAGAAATTGCTAAGAAATTGAAGATTTCCTACAACGGTGTGTACTACTCCCTTCAGAGGACAGCACAAACAGGCTCTAACCAGAGTAGAAAAAGAAGTGGGAGGCCGCGTTGCACAACTGAGCAAGAAGATAAGTACATTAGAGTCTCTAGTTTGAGAAACAGACGCCTCACAGGTCCCAAACTGGCATCTTCATTAAATAGTACCCGCAAAACACCAGTGTCAACATCTACAGTGAAGAGGCGGCTGCGGGATTCTGGGCTTCAGGGCAGAGTGGCAAAGAAAAAGCCATATCTGAGACTGGCCAATAAAAGAAAAAGATTAAGATGGGCAAAAGAACACAGACATTGGACAGAGGAAGACTGGAAAAAAGTGCTGTGGACGGATGAATCCAAGTTTGAGGTGTTTGGATCACAAAGAAGAACGTTTGTGAGACGCAGAACAACTGAAAAGATGCTGGAAGAATGCCTGACGCCATCTGTTAAGCATGGTGGAGGTAATGTGATGGTCTGGGGTTGCTTTGGTGCTGGTAAGGTGGGAGATTTGTACAGGGTAAAAGGGATTCTGAATAAGGAAGGCTATCACTCCATTTTGCAACGCCATGCCATACCCAGTGGACAGCGCTTGATTGGAGCCAATTTCATCCTACAACAGGACAATGACCCAAAACACACCTCGAAATTGTGCAAGAACTATTTAGAGAAGAAGCAGGCAGCTGGTATTCTATCGGTAATGGAGTGGCCAGCGCAGTCACCAGATTTGAACCCCGTTGAGCTGTTGTGGGAGCAGCTTGACCGTATGGTACGCAAGAAGTGCCCATCCAACCAATCCAAATTGTGGGAGCTGCTTCTAGAAGCGTGGGGTGCAATTTCTCCAGATTACCTCAACAAATTAACAGCTAGAATGCCAAAGGTCTGCAATGCTGTAATTGCTGCAAATGGAGGATTCTTTGATGAAAGCAAAGTTTGATGTAAAAACAATCTTATTTCAAATAAAAATCATTATTTCTAACCTTGTCAATGTCTTGACTCTATTTTTTATTCATTTCACAACGTATAGTGGTGAATAAGTGTGACTTTTCATGGAAAACACAAAATTGTTTGGGTGACCCCAAACTTTTGAACGGTAGTGTAGGTAGTAGACGTTCCAATCTCATAGCTAGAATTTTAGAGAGAATTTTCAAGTCCACATTTCATTAAGAAATAGGCCGATAGGATGTACAATCTTGGGGGTTCTTAACTTTTTTCAAAATTAAAGATATATTTGCATCTCTGAAAGATTGTGGTAATTTTCCCTTGATAAGAGAATCATTAAACATATTCAATAAGGGATCGATTAGTCTATCGTGAAATTATTTGTAAAATTCTACACTAAGGCCATCAGGTCCTGGCGATTTGCCTGATCGTAGCCCTTTTAATGCAGTAAGCAGTTCCTTTTTTGATATGGGTGCATCAAGGCTAGTTCTCTGATCTTCTGACAAACAGGGGAAGCTTGATAGAGGAGAAGAAACATTCAATTTTCTCAAATGAATCACTCTGTTGTTCAGACAAATACAGATTCTCATAGAATTCTTTAAAAGTATTGTTAATACTCAAAGCATCAAACACTTGTTTGCCCCGAAGATCCATAACAGAAGTGATAGTCTGGTAATCAGATTTCCATCCATCTATCCATCCATCTTCTTCCGCTTTATCCGAGGTCGGGTCGCGGGGGCAGTAGCCTAAGCAGAGAGACTTCCCTCTCCCCGGCCACTTGGGCCAGCTCCTCTGGAGGGATCCCGAGGCGTTCCCAGGCCAGCCGGGAGACATAATCCCTCTAGCGAGTCCTGAGTCTTCTTCTGGGCCTCCTTCCAGTCGGACGTGCCTGGAACACCTCACCAGGGAGGCATCCAGGAGGTATCCTGACCAGATACCTGAGCCACCTCAACTGGCTCCTCTCGCTGTGGAGGAGCAGCGACTCTACTCTGAGCCCCCTCCGGATCACCGAGCTCCTCACCCTATCTCTAAGGGAGAGCCCAGCCACTCTGCGGAGTAAACTCATTCCAGCCCCCTGTATCCGTGATCTTGTTATTTCGGTCACCACCCAAAGTTCGTGACCACAGGTGAGGTTAGGAATGTAGATCGACCGGTAAATCAAGAGCTTTGCCTTTTGGCTCAGCTCTCTCTTTACCACGACAGACCGGTACAGCGCCCAATTAACTTCATACGCCTTACCAATCCGCCTATCAATCTCCCGCTCCATTTTTCCCTCATTCATGAACAAGACCCGCAGATACTTTAACTCCTCCACTTGAGGAAGGACCCCATCCCCGACCCGGAGAAGGCACCCTACCCTTTTTGCGGCTCAAGACCATGGTCTCCGATTTGGAGGTGCTGATCCTCATCCCAGCCGCTTCACAGTCGGCTGCGAACCGCTCCAGCGAAAGCTATAGATCACGTTCAGATGCAGCCAACAGGACCACATCATCTGCGAAAAGCAGCGACCCGATCCTGAGGTCACCAAAACGGACCCCCTCAACACCTTGGCTGCGCCTATAAATCCTGTCCATAAATGTTATGAACAGGATCGGTGACAAAGGGCAACCTTGGCGGAGTCCAACTGTCACTGGAAACGAGTCCGACTTACTGCTGGCAATGCGAACCAGAACTGACACCAGTCATACAGGGACCTAACAGCCCTTATCAAACGGTCTGGTACCCCATACTCCCGGAGTACTCCCCAAAGGACTCCCTGAGGGACACGGTCAAACGCCTTCCCCAAGTCCACAAAACACATGTAGACCAGTTGGGCGAACTCCCAGTCCAGTGTTCCACGGCCAGGACGAAAACCGCATTGATTCTCCTGAATCCGAGGTTCGACTATCCGTCGGACCCTCCTCTCCAGAACTCCTGAATAGACCTTACCAGGGAGGCTCAGAAGTATGATTCCCCTATAGTTGGAACACACTCTGTGGTCCCCCCTTTTAAAGAGGGGGACCACCACCACAGTCGACGTCCACAGAATATTACAGAGCCAACAGAGCCCTAAAACATCCAGAGCTTTAAGGAAATCCGGGCGAATCTCATCCACCCCCAGAGCCTTGCCACCAAGGAGCTTTTTAACAACCTCAGTGACCTCAGCACCAGAGATTGGAGAGTCCATCCCAAAGTCCCCAGCCTCTGCTTCCAAACAGGAAGGCGTGTCGGTGGGATTGAGGAGGTCTTCAAAGCATTCCATCCACCGACCCAAAACGTCCCGCGTAGAGGTCAGCAGCACACCACCCCCGCTGTAAACAGTTTTGGTGGCAGATCGCTTCCCCCCCCTCAGGCGCCGGATGGTGGACCAGAATCGGTCCGAAGCCACACAGAAGTCGTTCTCCATGGTCTCTCCAAACTCCTCCCACGCCAGAGTTTTTGCCTCAGCGACCATCCGAGCCGCACTCCGCTTGGCCTGTCAGTACCTATAAGCTGCTTCTGGGGTCCCGCAGGCCAGAAAGGCCCGATAGGACTCCTTCTTCAGCCTGACAGCATCCCTCACTGCCGGTGTCCACCAGCGGGTTCTAGGGTTGCCGCTGCGACAGGCACCGACCACCTTGCGGCCACAACTATGGTCAGCTGCTTCGATAATGGAGGCACGGAACATGGCCCACTCGGACTCGATGTCCACCGCCTCCCCTGAGATGCGTTAGAAGTTCTGCCGGAGGTGAGAGTTGAAACTCCTTCTGACAGGGGACTCTGCCAGACGTTCCCAGCAGACCCTCACTGCGCGTTTGGGCCTGCAAGGCCTGTCCTGTGTCCTCCCCCACCACCGGAGCCAATTCACCACCAGGTAGTGGTCGGTGGACAGCTCCGCCCCTCTCTTCGCCCGAGTGTCCAAAACATGCGGGCGCAGATGAGATGAAACAACAACCAGGTTGATCATGTCCTGGTGCCAAGTATACACATGACGACCACAGAAGTCCAACAACAACACCGCTCGGGTTCAGATCGGGGGGGCCATTCCGCCCAACCACGTCTTTCTAGGTCTCACTGTCATTACCCACATGAGCGTTGAAGTCCCTCAGCAGAATGAGGGAGTCCCCGGAAGGACCAATCTACGGCACCCCCTCCAGGGCCTCCAGAAACAGTGGGTAATCTGATCTACCGCTTGGCGCATAAGCACAAACAATAGTCAAAACCCGTCCCCCCACCCGTAGGCGGAGGGAGGCTACCCTCTTATTCACCGGGGTGAACCCCAACGTACAGGCGCCGAAATGGGGGGCAACAAAGTATGCCCACCCCAGCTCGCCGCCTCTCAACGGGAGCAACTCCAGAGTGGAAAAGAGTCCAACCGCTCTCGAGGAGACCAGAGTCCAGAGCAAGTGCGTCGAGGCAAGGCCGGCAATGTCCAATCGGAACCTCTCGACCTCGCACACCAGTGCCGGCTCCTTCACCACCAGAGAGGTGACGTTCCACGTCCCAAGAGCCAGCTTCTGCTGCCGAGGATCGGACCGCCAAGGTCCCCGCCTTCGGCGACCGCCCATCTTACATTGCACCCGACCCCTATGGCCCCTCCCAGAAGTGGTGAGCTCATGGGAAGGGGGGCCCATGTTATCTCTTCGGGCTGAGCCCGGCCGGGTCCCATGGGTAAAGTCCCGGCCACCAGGCGCTCGCCAATGTGCCCCACCTCCAGGCCTGGCTCCAGAGTGGGGCCCCGGTGACCCGAGTCCGGGCAAGGGAACACTGGATCCAATAATGTAACTCGTCATAGGGGTCTTCGGTCTGCGCTTTGTCTGATCCCTCACCTAGGACCAGTTTGCCAAGGGTGACCCTACAAGGGGCTTAGCTTCCCCGACAACTTAGCTCCTAGGATCATTGGGACACTCAAACCCCTCCACTGCGATTAAGGTGGCAGCCCAGGGAGGAATCAGATTTGTTCTTCGTTAAATAAGCTAAGTATTTCCCGGTCTTAACTCCATGTTCGTATAATTTTTGTTTGGCAAGCCTAATTTGATTCTCTGCTCTTCCTGTCAGAATAATATTGAGGGCGCATCTAAGTGCAGAGATCTCCTTAAGCTTACAAGCAGATGTCTGTTTAACGTACTCTCTCTCAGCGCGCTTTAACAGATATTCAAGGATTCTCTGTTGTTCGGTTTGTCTGCGTCTCTTCGTAGATGTATAAGATATAATGATGCCGCGGGAGAAGGCTTTAGAAGTTTAGAAGTCCTCCGAGCTGTGAACGGGACACGGGTGAAGCAGTTCCCTATGCTAAGTAGCTTGTTAGCAACTTTTAAGAAAGCAAACATTCACTTACTGTTTGTTTCACCGACCTCCGCTGTCACTGTCCCCGACTCCTCACTGTCCACAGATGTGGAGACTCTGGCACGTGTCTGAATGCCTTTCCGACTTGAATTTTTCATACCTGAACTTACACCTTTCTTATGGAGGACCAAAACTGACATAATTAAAAATAAAAGCAGAAATATATACATATTGCTTTTCCTTTTCCTTAAACGTGCATTTCTGCTTTCGCTTTCTGCTCAGCTCTCAGCGAGGACGGTCGCTTTTTTCCCTCCCTCCTCCTCCTGTGTCTTATCCCACAGCTCTCTGTCTCCTGTGCCTCTATCTGGAGTATCTTTTGGCAATTTTCTCCGAAACCAAACTGAATAAGCGAAGATGGAAATGGTCAGCTGGTCTCTGAATGCTATTGATAAAATCTACTCAACTCTACGAAGCACCGGTAAGGGTCAACCGGGGTGTCCTGCGGAGACGTATCCGGCGGGCTACGTGCTGGACGCTTGGACAAAGTTTCAGCCCGTGTGTCTGTCAATACTCTCCCAAGAGGATGCTGAAGATATATATCTATTCGCAATCATGGTGATCGGGTTTCTGCTGATTGGAATGGGCAGTTACTGGAACTACCGTAAAATGGAGCAACAAAGATCTGAAACACGGTCGAGATTGGTTACTGTTCTGGAAGCGATTGGACGGCTGAAGGAACAGCTGGATGCGTTGACTCGTACTGATGGGACTCAGAACCAAATGCTGGGGGAGCTGGGACGCAGAACAGACGCTGTAAGAGGCGATCTGGCCGGCGCTCTGGGACTCATCCGCAATTTGTCATCGGACTTGGAGAAACTGTCGGTGCGGATTGGGGCAACTGGAAATTAATTGGATTTGGAACTATTAATCTGGGAATTAATTTGGATTTGGAACTTTAATTTGAACTACAATTTGGCTGAATTAGACTAAAAAAGAAACCACTGACAGACTGAAGGGACAGAGAGGAATATTTGATCTCTCCCTGAAATCCAAACAATTTATATTTTGGCTCCCATGAAGACCTTCAACCTGGTTCTTATCAAATGTCCCTGAGAAGAATATCAACAGAGTCTCCTCTCCCCCGTACACGTGCATCTACTGACGCACACACTGACATGGTTACACACACTCACATTCACACACACCGTCTCGCTGTATCCTCATTTTCTCTCCTGCAACATGAAGCTGGATAACAGCGCGCCTCGACGGCAGCGCGTTAACCTGTGGACTGGAGCTCATACCTGCCCATCCTTCCTGATGTGTCATTGTTAATGTCTGAATATGTGCTTAAATGTTTGTTGGTGTGGTTTTTTTCTATCACCTGCGTTGTGAGTGCTGTACGGACCCACAACACAGTTGAGCGTTTTTTCCCACTCACCGTGGAACCCTCCCCTACCAGATGTTTACTTCTCTATGTTTCATAAACGGGAGCGCCGCTTGGTGGCTGCATGCCCAACAGTGACCTGGATCTGTTTGTTGTTGTTGTTGTTTGTAATGATCTTGGACAGGTTGTACTGTATCTGTAAATTCCTTGTATGCATCATACTTGTATGTGTCATACTTGGCGATTAAAGCTGATTCTGATTCTGATTCTGATTTTTGTAAAGAAATGTATATATATTGTTTTTTTCATATTCTTTTTACATTCATTTCTGTCAAGAAAAAAAAAAAAAAATAATTTTTCTTATTACGTGCATTTTTGTCAAATATAATAATACATGTGTTTTTCCTTTACCTTGTACATTAATTTCTTTATATATATATATATATATATATATATATAAATATATAATATTATAATATATATATAATATATATATTGTTTTTTCCTTTTCCTTATTACGTGCATTTTTGTCATATGTATATATAAATATATATAAATATATATATATATATATATATATATATATATATTGTTTTTTCCTTTTCCTTTTCAATGCAGTTCTGCCAAGTAAAATATATATTTTGTTTTTCTTTTTCCTTCTACATGCATTCGTTGTTTTTACATTCCCTTGTCCTCTCTTTTACATTACCGTATGCATTTCTGCTTCATTATGCAAAAGAGGAGGACGGCCCTTCTCGGTCCAACTCCTCTACTATTGGTCAATAGCCAGGAAGAATCAGGATCCATAAGCAGAATGATTGTGCATGCCAGGTCAGCTACTATAAACCACGCCCCCAGTCGACTCGAGATATATATATATATATATATTGACATAAATGAATGTACAAGGTAAAGGAAAAACAAAGGTATTATTTTTTGCAATGGAAATGCATGTACAAGTATTATTTTATTTGACAAAAATGCACGTAATAAGAAAAATAAAAAAATATATATTTTTTTTTCTTGACAGAAATGTATGTAAAAAGAATAGGAAAAAACAATATATATATATATTTCTTGACAATATGCACGTAAAAAGGAAAGAGAAAATATATACATTTCTTTACAAAAATGCACGTTTAAGGAAAATGAATATCAATATGTATATATTTCTGCTTTTATTTTTAATTATGTCAGTTTTGGTCCTCCATACATTCTAGCCCACTTTTGCACTCATGGATACTTGCAATGAAGAGTGCGTCACATGTTCGTGACGTAACAAAAATGAGACGGGGAGCGTTCCAGCGGGACTTCTTCACAGAGCATGTGCAGTAAGCAGCGCCAGCAAGTGCTTGGTATAATACGAAAGATCTAAAAATGTAACAATTTACGGACAGAAATGACCCAATTCACGCAACTGAGGAGGATTATAAACGGTGAAATGACTGAAAGAAAGTCACTAAAACTAATCAACTGGCTCCAGAAGAATAAGTTGCTGAAGAAAAAAATGAAAAATACATACACACGCACACACACACACATATATATATATATATATATATATATTAGTAAAGAAATGTAAAAAAAATACTTTACAGTTAGAAACATTTAAAGCATGTAATATGTCAACTGTTACTGTCTATCTATCTATCTATCTATCTATCTATCTGTGGTGCTCTTTTTATACGATTTGCTGCCATCCAGTACATCAGGGGAGGCCTAAACAGACATCAGTCAGGGAGAATTCACACTTCTCAAGATCCAAAGTATCTTTTTGAAAATTGATTATTTTCATGTACAGGTTTGTAAAACTATGACTGCAATATGTATTGTTCTTAAAACTAATTTGATCAATTAATACATTTTGTTTTTTCAGATTTTCACAGGGCCTAAGGTTTAGGCAAATTGACATGATGGATGACTCCATTGCAGCCAGTTCTGCAACACTGAGCCGAATGGCCAAAAAAATAAGGGACATCTGTGTAAGAAGACGCACTGGTCAACTTATTGGAGGAACAAGAGAATTTGGGGTAATTGATGAAAGTCATTTTCGGCACAAAAGAAAGGTGCATTTATGTTTATGGTTAATGTAACCATGAGCAAAATAATAGAGTAATATTGTATTTTTGACATCCTTAATTATTTTTTTCAGTATGGAAGAGGACGAATGACTGGTGGCTGGAAGAGAAAACAGCGGGTCTTTGGAATGTTAGGTGTAGGACAGGACCATAGAAACCACAAGCCAGTTTTGCGTGTTGTGGAAAAAAGGTCCAGGAGGCATCTAGTCCCTTTGATTTGTCATCATGTACGGTTGGGGTCATCAATAATTAGTGACGAGTGGCGTGCATACCGCCACTTAGTACTTTAGGATACACCCATCATACGGTTAGCCACAGCAGGTCCTATGTAGACACATACACAACACATTGAACGAGCATGGGGGACACACAAAGAGCAAGTTTGGAGGCTTCAGGGTAATCGGAATGAAACTTTACTTTCTGACCATCTTGATGTCATAGAATTGAATGAATGAATGAAAGAAACATCCAGGTAGGGCATTTGGAAGGTTAATACATGTCATTGCTAAAAAATATAAATAATGTGAAGCAGTGTTTCACAAACTTTTTACATAGTACCATTAACAAAAATGTGTGGCTACTGTGGTACTGAATTTAAACTAGCCCACTAGACCTTTTGTAACTATGACCAAACATGAACAAACACAAGTAGGTCAATATACACTAAATTGTGACTTATTTAGAGATATACACTTTTAAAATGAAGGGTTAACTAATGAGTACCACCACTGATGCCTGTTCTTTCATGTAAGAACCATTGTTCCTATGGTCAGCATATATTTTCAGTGTTTTCCAAAAGTATTTCAAAGTTCCGTTTACAATGGTTATTTTCACTGATAAGCCTGTTGATTAATATTTTATATTAACCAATGCAGGTACTCTGCATGTTGTGGGACATGTTCAGTTGTAGCTGATTGATTTCAGCACTGTTAAAATGTTTTGCATATCAAAAATATACTTGTTGTGGGTCATGTTTATATATTTTTTACATATTTTATATTGCAATTTTTTTGCACTGTGAAAATATTTTTGTCAAATATTTTATGTAAATCACTGCAGGTGCATTGCAGATTATGTGTTGATTTTCTTTGTACACAAAACAATATGAATTGATAAAATGTTAATATTTTGTGTAAATCGTTGCAGATACTATGCAGGTGGATGTGGTTCATGTTATGACTTTGTGTTATCAAGTTAAAAAAAAATTAAACACACAATATGTTCTTCGTTCCAGTGCTATGTATTGTTTCAGGTATTTTGTCATTCAAAGTTTTATTAGGGACACCAGTTCCATGAGAAGCATATATACATTAATAAATATATAATAAAGTATAAACAGTTTTAACTTTATAAAGATTCACAAAAAATACTTAACCAGCTATTAGTAAACCAATTAATTAACAATAATTTCAGAATTAGTAAATCATGTATTAAATACTTCCAAATCATTAATGGATGTCAAAATCAAAGTATTGAATTGAATTGAAAAATCTTTTATTTTCCCACGAGGGGAAATTCAGTTTTACAGTACAACCTGTCCAAGATCATTACAAACAAACAGACAATCAACAAACAGATCCAGGTCACTGTTGGACAATGCAGCCGCTTGTAGGCGGCACTCCCATGTAATCAGAGCAAGAAGAGAATATTTCAAACAACAGTGCATTAATAAATACACTTACAAATAGTTTTTTTGTGGATTGCTAAGTATAAATAAGCTATGGGTAAACTGCTTATACAGGGAACTATTCACTAGATACAAATCATTAATTAATGTATGGATGGATTGCTTACAAATAGTTTTTTTGTTGTTTAATACGTATAAATTAGCAATAAATTAACAGCTTATACAAGGGACTATTCAGTAGAAGTAAAGCATTAATTATTGTATTAGTTAGTGGCTTAATAAGTAAGAGTAATTTTCAATTAACTACTTGTTACTAATTAATTACATATTTATTCATGTGTAATTAAGGCTAAATAAGGTGTAGTTAATATAAAGTGCTACCAATACTTTTTTCCGTTTTACAGGTGTCTGTAGCCCAAGTGCACAATTTCAAAACATACATAGTAAACTAGAGAGTAAAATGTTGTCATGACAACCGTACATTAAAAGTACAAAATGCAGTAAACATTAAAAAAAAAACGCAAAACAAACAAGTAGAACAAAAAAACAACAAAAAAAGCCTGTACGTGGGTACACTTTGCCTAAAAGTGGCATAGAACTTTAAAATAAACCCTGTCCTTCTCCTGTCTCAGAGGAGTTTGAGTGAACGGGAACAGCAAAAAGATAAATCAACCGGGGATGCTGGGAAGCTGTGCACAGAATTGTCCCTAAAAAAGTACAACAAAGTTAAAGTTCCAGGTCAGACACGGTCAGCATCAGTTTTTGTACTCACGAATAGATGTAAGTCTGTGAAGAAGAAAACAGCGAAAGAACCGAGCAGCCATTGAAGGCGTCTTCACTCGCTAACGGAATGAGTCTTCATCAATGAGTCGGCGTATCGTTCTGCCTCCTAAGGGTTTTTGAACTTTTGGAGGAGCCACGAAAATTAAACTTCAACAGAGCCCGGTAGATGAGCCTGTACTACACGCCAAGTGACTTCAGTTGCTTCTTCAGAGCTTGTGAATATTCTCATTCATCCAGGTCATGGTTATCTCAAGGAAATTTCAATCAAACGCAACTGGACTTGGTAATTTGTCTTGGAAGACGTTTCACCTCTTATCCAAGAGGCTTCATCAGTTCATGCTCGCTGCTGACCAGGCTGGGACAGGCTTCTTCAGAGTGTCATATTCTTTCCTCCTGCGCAAAACGGCGGCAGATAAATCCTGGAAGAACATCACCGTGGAGTCTCCGTGTTTCACGGCTTGATTATTTTTCCCTAATTCCCAAGATTTGTTCATCACCTGCTGCTTATCTTGGAAGTTGTGGAAACGTACCAGCACCGGCCTTGGTCTCTGCATGGAAGAGGGCTTCGGGGCGAGCATGCGGTGCACTCTTTCCAACTTTATCCATCCACCCTTTAACCTAATCCATCCCACCTCACAGGTGTGCCATATCAAGATTTTGATCTGACATCATGATTAGTGCACAGGTGTACCTTATACTGCCCACAATAAAAGGCCACCCTGGAATGTGCAGTTTTGTCTCACAGCAAAATGCCACAAATGCCACAAGCATTGAGGAAGCGTGCAATTGGCATGCTGACAGCAGGAATGTCAACCAGATCTGTTGCTCGTGCATTGAATGTTCCTTTCTCCACCACAAGCCGTCTCCAAAGGCGTTTCAGAGAATATGGCAGTACATCCAACCGGCCTCACAACCGCAGACAACGTATAACTACACCAGCCCAGGACCTCCACATCCCGCAGGTTCACCTCCAAGATCATCTCAGACCAGCCACTCAAACAGCTGCTGAACAATTGGTTTGCATAACCAAACAATTTCTGCCTAAACTGTCAGAAACCGTCTCAGGGAAGCTCAACTGCATGCTCGTCGTCTTCATTGGAGTCTTGACCTGACTCCACCTCGTCGCCGTGACAGACTTGAGAGGGCAAATGCTCACATTCGATGAAATGGTAATATTGTGTATCTGGAATGAATTTCAGATCTTTAAGTCCATCTCATGAAAAATGGGATCAGAAACAGAGGTGTTGCGTTTATATTTTTGTTGAGTGTAGTTCAGTGATAAGCGCCACGCGGTCTCTTTGTTTCAGAGCAACCACGAGGTAAATTACCAAAGTAATAACCACCGCTGTTCAGCAGCCTGCGCGTTCGCACCCGTATGCCGTTTCTACGCGTACACGCATGTTAGGACGTATGGACTGACAGGAAGCCTCCTGGGTGACGTGGCTGTGACATCCTCCGGCCGGCGGCCATTTTCGTAGTTTGTTTATGTAGGCAAGTACCTGTAGCCACCTAGCTTAGCAATTAGCCGACCCAAATTAGCTGGTAGCTGAACTTCAGTTGTTTGTTTTGGTAGAATTAGTAATAAATTGTTAAGCTGATTTAAAGCTGGTTTCTTTTATTTTGAGTGTGTGTGTTTGAATCATCGAAAGGGCTTACCCTTCAGATCAAAAGGTCTCTGGTAAATCATTGATAATTAATTTATAAATTGCTATTTAATATTTAATTTCGACAGATATAACATCTTGTTTCCAGGTTAAACTAAATGGTGCCCCGTTTGAAATTATTTGAAGGAATAATTAAATTAATAATTTACAAATTATTAATTTAATATTCATAGACAATAACTCTTATTTCACTTGGTAACATTAAACAACAGAAGCAAGGGTTTTGATTTTTAGTAAACAATCATGTTTCACTTAGAGGCCTAAAAAAGTAATATAAGGTGGTAAACCAGCATTTAATTAGAAGAGCCTTTTAGAATCAGTAAGAAAAACCTAAGCCCATTATTTTACAGGTTTTCTATTTTGTATCAATACCTCTTCCTGATCAAAAAAGTTTTTTCGATTTTCAATGGATAAATAATCTCATTACCGAGTAAAACTGGACAATTTTTTGAAATTCTGGAATGATCGTAGCTGAGAGGTGACATCAACCAAGTATGCTCTGTTCCAATAGGGGAACTACCATACTGGATCTTTGGAGAACAGACTTTCAGCTGTACTTGCCAAGTATACAAGAACATACTTGTGTACTTGGGTATTGAGAAATGGCCCTTGTCTTAAAATCTTCATCTTTTCTTTTTCTACTTGTACTAGCAGTTGGCAAACACCATGAGGTACATTACTACCTTCTTCCAGACTAAAGTGAGAAATTCCAAAGTTCTAATTTTTTATGTAATTTATTGTGATTATAAAGCTAAATACATGATTCAATTCTGCTTAATGTTGAACATCAAAAGAATTAAACGTTCTCCATTAACTTCTAACATAAACTATTTGTTTGACAATACCAATGTCGACATTATCAATATATGAAAATACAGAGAACATTGGGAATAATGTTTTTTTTTAAAGAATTCATTTTGACACTTTTTAAGTTCTTGATGTTTATAGTACACAAAGATGAATCCAGGAACTGGATGGAAAAAATCAAACAAGTTTTATCTGTAAGACTCCACATCTTTGAGCTGTAAAAATAGTCATATATTTTGGGTAATGATACACAGTTTTAATCTAAGAAGTTAACATAAACGAAGGTTGGTGTACAGATGTCACAGTGTTAAAGAAGACATGCAGCCCTCACCTAGAGTCTTTTTTCATTAACTGTAAACCATTTTATTCACAGCGGGAGTTTGCCTCGTTTGTGCTGGTCGCTGTATACATTCCAACGCAGGCGTGTGTAACGGAGGCGTTACATCACCTCGCCGACCAGATCACAGACGTGGAGAAAACTCACCCGGACTCTCTGCTAATCATTCTCGGGGATTTTAATAGAGCAAATCTCAAACTTGAATTGCCTAAATATAGACAACACGTGACATGTCCCACCAGGGACATGAACACTTTAGACCACTGCTACACCACAATAAAGAATGCATATCGCTCTGTCCCCCGTGCTGCTTTGGGACTTTCTGACCACTGCCTGGTCCACCTCATCCCATCTTACAAGCAGAAGCTGAAATCTGCTAAGCCTGTAGTAAGAACTGTGAAGAGATGGACAGATGAGTCAAAGATGCAGTTACAGGCCTGCTTTGACTGCACTGATTGGAGCGTCTTTGAAGCAGCAGCCTCAGACCTGGACGAACTGACTGACACTGTGACATCTTACATCAGCTTTTGTGAGGACATGTGTGTGCAGACCAAAACCTTCTGCACGTTCAACAACAATAAACCATGGTTCACTGCAGAACTGAGACGGCTACGCCAGGACAAGAAGGAGGCCTACAGGAGTGGGGATCGGGACCTGTACAAGCAGGCCAGGAACAAGCTGACAAAGGAGATCAAGGCAGCAAAAAGCAACTACAGTGTAAAACTGAAGGAGCGTTTTTCTGCCAACGACTCTTATGCAGTTTGGAAGGGCCTGCAGACCATTACCAACTACAGGAGACCATCCCCCCACCCTGTGGGGAGCCCCCGCCTGACTGAGGACCTCAATGACTTTTTCTCCAGGTTTGAAACAACTTTCACACCTTCCACCTCCCCCACCATCTCCATCTCAAAAGGCCTAGCATCCCCCCAAACCACCCCCATACCTGACCCCCTGCCTGCGCTGAGGATCTGTGAACAGGATGTGTGCCAACTATTTCAGAGACAGAGGATTAAGAAGGCATAAGGTCCTGATGGAGTGTCTCCATCCTGTCTGAAAGTCTGTGCTGACCAGCTGGCTCCCATCTTCACTCAGATCTTCAATAACTCCCTGGAGCTGTGTGAGGTCCCCTCCTGCCTGAAACGCTCCACCATCATCCCAGTTCCCAAGAAGTCCCATGTCACAGGATTAAATGACTACAGACCAGTCGCCCTGACATCTGTGGCCATGAAATCCTTTGAGCGACTGGTGCTGTCCCACCTGAAGGACATCACGGATCCCCTGCTAGACCCCTGCAGTTCGCCTATAGAGCAAACATGTCAGTGATGACGCAGTCAACATGGCTCTCCACTAATTCCTGCACCACCTAGACTCTGCAGGTACCTACGCTCGGGTCCTGTTTGAGGACTTCAGCTCTGCATTCAAAACCATCATCCCAGAGCTCCTCCACCAAAAACTGTCCCAGCTCACCGTGCCTCCCTCAACCTGCCAGTGGATTACCAGTTTCCTAAATGACAGGAGGCAGCAGGTGAAACTGAGTAACTTCATATCCAGCACCCGGTCCCTCAGCATCGGCGCCCCCCAGGGATGTGTTCTCTCCCCGCTGCTTTTCTCCCTTTACACCACTGATTGCACGTCAAGAGACCCTTCTGTGAAACTCCTGAAGTTTGCAGATGACACCACCGTCATTGGACTCATCCGTGACGGCGACGAGTCTGCATACAGAAGGGAGGTGTAACAGCTGGTCCTCTGGTGCAGTCAGAACCACCTGGAGCTAAACCCGCTAAAAACTGTGGAGATGACAGTCGACTTCAGGACAGACTGCAGAGAACAGTCAGGTCTGCAGAGAGGATCATAGGTAATGATTATCCCTCCATTCAGGACCTATTCCGGGCCAGGGTCAGGAAGCGGGCCAGAAAAATCACCACTGACCCCTCACACCCTGGCCAAAACCTGTTTAGGCTCCTCCCCTCAGGGAGGAGCCTAAACAGGCGTTACAGAGCGCTGTAGGCCAAAACCACCCAACACAAGAACAGTTTCTTCCCCCAGGCTGTCGCTCTGAGGAACTCTGAATAGTCACAGAGTGTGAGTCCATTCATACCAACAATAAACTATAACTCTGCACTGCTGTATATACTCACTGTACAATAACCCTGGTTTGGTGTATATATTATCCTTTATTATTTATTTGTATTTATTTTTATTTCCTTTTTTACTTCACTTATTTAAGTTCTGTACTGGAGAGAAAAGTTGCCGGAGTCAAATTCCTTGTATGTGTCATACTTGGCCGTTAAAGCTGATTCTGATTCTGAAGTGTACACCCCTTTAAAAATACAGAGATTAATTTTTGGGTTCTAAAAAAATTGCCTTTTTGCTCAAATTTATTTTTACAGTAAATATTTGTGTTTTATACAAAGATTTATGCAATCTTGTAAAAATTGATAGTCTATACATATTTTTCATTTATAATAATTGATCATATTTACTACAAATATTTCCTATTTTAATAAACTGTCCAAGGGTTTTAAAATTAAAAGAATTACTGTAATTTTCACAGTAATTTAAACAAAGTTTTGACACGCTGTTACTGTTAAAACTAATTTATGCTTTGTTGGATTGATTTACAGGAATAAATGTACATTTTAATGTTAAATGCATTAAAGAATGTAATTTATACAGAAATATTATGTAACTTGTAAGGAGATCAATTGCTGACAATTTTCTGTCTTTCTCCAGTTTTTTCCAGGAAATTGGACAAATAAATGTAAATGATCTTTCTTCCAACATATAGTAACATAAAAACAAAAAATATGTATCATTTCTCAAACTACAGTAATTTAACATTTATATTACAATAATTTACTTTTTTAATTTAATAGTGATTTACCATAGCCATTTTCTAGTTCTTTATCATCATTTTTACATGGATTTTTTTTACAGTGTAGTTAGAACAAAGTGAGGAAGATTTGGAACAGTTTTTCTTCTTGCACATGGGAGATGGTTAAGGTGAAGCATTTTCATAAACCTTCTCATTGGCTGTTGTTATTGAGACATTACTGTCCAAATACCTTACTAATAAGATATTGCTCAACTGATACAAATATGCCTCTTTACAGGTCTCTACAAAATGAATCCCAACTGTTTGGTCATTCATTATTAAGTAGTAACAACTAATTATTAATAATTATTAAGTAGAAAAAGCAATATAACTGTACTGGTACTACTACCGTAGTAAAACCTGGGAATGCCTAACATGATCACAGTCACACGCTACAGACATACTGTAGGAACAGTAGGTTCATAGTGTTCTCCTCGTAGTTTCAGTTCAGGCAAGTTCATGAATATGTCTTTATAATCAATACCAGCAGGGAAGATATATATTTGATCCCTGTGGTTAGGAAAGCAAACAGCCATGATGCATTGTTTAAAAAATAATCACTGTGACCCAATCAGCACTTCCCCTCAGTCACACCTATCCTGAACACATAGGTGTACTTTTATTGACTAAAGGAGTTTTTCATCAGCTGGATTCTGTTGATGAGTGCTCCATCTCAGGGAGGAATGAACATGGAGAACAGATGGTGTTGAAAACCCCTGCTGCTGATGATGATGATGATCATGCAGTGTTTTTCTGTGCTTCATATCACCACCAACAGAATAAACAGGATGAATTAGATCATCACATTTAACAGATTTTCATATTTTAGCAGCAACTCTGCTGGGTGTGTGAAACACCTCCAATTGTTTATGGAATCATTGTGTCTATTTGAGGCCATGTAAAGATCTTCTCATTAGTGTGAGCTTGGGGGATATTTTAGTAAAACTTCTGTGGATGTTCAGCATCAACAATTATTCTCCTTAGGTGTTTACTATACAGTAATAATTCTACATCTGGAGTCTGTTACTGTATGCAAGTTATGTACATCCTCAAACAATCATGGAGCAAAGTAAGCATATAAAGCTAATCAGCTAGTTTTGAGATTGTGGGAAGGGGGTGTCTGCACCTTCTCATGATTGAAGCTAACAGCAAGGGTCACAAGGAGAACTGATATTTCTCTGAACTGCATGTTTCTAATAGTAATTAAAATAATGCAAATCCTGTCCATATATGTTATGAACAGGATCAGTGACAAAGGGCAACCTTGGCAGAGTCCAACTCTCACTTGAAACGAGTCCAACTTACTGCCGGCAATGTGAACTAGACTCTGACACCGGTCATACAGGGAACTAAATGCCTGTGTCAAAGGGCCTGGTACCCCATACTCCCGGAATACCCCCCACAGGATTCCCAGAGGGACATGGTCGAACGCCTTCTCCAAGTCCACAAAACACATGTAGACCAGTTGGGCGAACTCCCACGCACCCTCCAGGACCCTGCTGAGGGAGTAAAGCTGGTCCAGTGTTTCACGGCCAGGACGAAAACTGCATTGTTCCTCCTGAATCGGAGGTTTGACTATCCATCAGACCCTCTTCTCCAGAACCCCTTGAATAGACCTTACCAGGGAGGCTCAGAAGTGTGATCCCCCTAAACTTGGGACACACTCCGGTCTGCCAATCCAAGGGAACTGCCCCCGTTGTCCACCCAATATTGCAGAGGCGTGTTAACCAACACAGCCCTACAACATTTAGAGCCTTGAGGAACTCCGGGCAAATCTCATCCACCCCAAGAGCCTTGCCACCAAGGAGCTTTTTAACAACCTCGCTAACCTCAGCACCAGAGATTGGAGAGCCTGTCCCAAAATCCCCAGACTCTGCTTCCAAACAGGAAGTTGGTGGGATTAAGGAGGTCTTCGAAGATTTCGATCTACCGACCCAAAATGTGCCGTGTCGAGGGGAGCAGCACACCACCCCCACTGTAAATTTAGTAGCAGACAGCTCCCCCCCCCTGAGACGCCAGATCGTGGACCAGAATAGCTTTGAAGCCACACGGAATTTTCTCCGTGGTCTCTCCAAACTCCTCTTACGCCCGAGTATTTGCCTCATCAACCATCTGACCGGCAATCGGCTTGGCCTGCTGGTACCTATCAGCTGCTTCCAGGGTCCCACAGGCCAGAAAGGCCCAATAGGACTCCTTCTTCAGCTTGACAGCATCTCTCACCACCGGTGTCCAGTGGGATTAAGGGTTGCCGCTGCAACAGGCACCAACCAACTTGCAGCCACAACTTCGGTCAGCTGCTTTGACAATGGAGGCATGAAACATGACCCACTCGGACTCAATCTCCGAGTGGGTCATCAAATTTTCATAGAGAGAACATACAATCTAAAAGCAAGGGCTGAAACTTGGTCAAATTACAAGCATCAAAATACCATAACTATTTAATTGGAATAATTAAATATTAATTGGAAGAAACCCTCTCTAGCACCCCCTCCAAATACTAAAATGTAATCTGATCTACTGTTTGGTTCACAAGCACAAACAATAGTCAGGACCTGTCCCCCCACCTGTAGGCGGAGGGAGGCTACCCTTACTGTGGCAAACTCCAATTTACAGCGGGTATAGCTTCCTGCTTCTCAAGATTGCAGACGTGTTTTCAGCTTGCTCTTGCTGCTTACCTCTTTAATCAAATTTTAGTTAATTTCTAATAATTTTTGAATCATTCTTTTTTTGACACGTCTTGGATATGATTTCATTTTCTTCTTTTAAGTAAACCAAGATTTTTAAATTACTTTTACGCCTTTTTTTACAACTCATCTGACGAGCCAGTGGCGACAATCTTGTAAATATGGCTGAGGGAGTAACACAAAACTTAACAGACAACTTGGTGCTAGACAAAAGCAAAAACAAAATGCTGGTAAAAATGGACATGGAATAAATTTAACAGATATTTACCTCTCTCAGAATGTCAGAAAAATGAACAAAGAGAATCAGAGAGAAATGGAGAACAAAAAGTCAAAACAAAGATGGAGAGAAAAACTGTGCAAAGTGTCAAGGATAGAGATATCCTGGTGCTTGGAGACAGAGCCATATCTAATATAAACATGGACAGAATTGTTACAAGCATCTATCTGAGTGCCACAGTTTCTGACATCACAGATGTTCTAAACAAGGAAATTAGAAATAACCCTGGGATTAAAGAAATACATACATGTTATATGTATGTATTTTACGTCCACTGCACCAACGTGTAATACATGTTGGTGCAGTGGACGTAAAAAATTACCAGTCTGAAATCTTGAAAAACAACTTTAATAAACTTTTTGAGATACTTGGTTGTCTGGACAAAGAGGCTATACAAACTTTTATCAGTGGACCTTTTCCAAACAT
The DNA here is from genome assembly GCA_028564705.1 of Apricaphanius iberus. Classification (NCBI taxonomy): domain Eukaryota; kingdom Metazoa; phylum Chordata; class Actinopteri; order Cyprinodontiformes; family Aphaniidae; genus Apricaphanius; species Apricaphanius iberus. The sequence continues at coordinate 55,060 of JAPXFQ010002673.1, read as the reverse complement.
CGACGGGAGGATAAACAAATTCTAACGGCTGTTTCAATTGAATACATGGCTGTCCAAAGTCTGTGAGTCAAGAGGACTGTATTTCAATTCAATTCAATTCAATTCAGTTTATTTATATAGCGCCATTTCACAACAGATGTCATCTCAAGGCACTTTACAAAAAGAGTTATTACAATACAATGTTTAGTGTAGAAATTACAGAACCACAGAAGATTGCGTCGTGGAATTCTCAGCAATCCCTCATACTGAGCAAGCATGCAGCGACAGTGGGAAGGAAAAACTCCCTTTTAACAGGAAGAAACCTCCGGCAGAACCAGGCTCAGCACAAGCGGTTATCTGCCGCGACCGTCTGTGGCTTGGAGAATACATAACAGAGACACAGAAAGAGCAATAGAACTGATGCAGAAGTTTGTTGCAGGACGTGGAGAATTTTCCGTCACTGCAATGCCATCTTAGTCAGGGTCGTCAAGCAGGGCTAATCCGGAGCACCTACTATAATAGAAAACAGGTTAGTGCTTGAATTGACAGCACATCATGCAGTTGGGGAGAAGTAGGAGAGAAAGTAGGAACAGACCCTAATAATGTCCTCCAACAGCCTAGCCTAAAGCAGCATAGCTACTAACATTAACCTGTCTCCTAGCTACTAGGAGACCTGGCTACCAACACTCTGTCTGAGTCCTCCTGACCCGTGGACGGTGTAGGGCCGGTAACGGCCCCCGTCATGCCGGGGTCTTCTCGGAGTCGGGTTGTTTGAGAATGCAGCCCAAAGTGGGTGGTATACTCCATTTCATGGAAAACTTTAATCTGTTCTGGAAACTGATAATCTGTTTAAAGCAAATGGCCCACATTTGAGCAGAGGCGGAGTGAGACGACTGACGGATAACCTCCTCCATGTTCTACGGAATCAGGGAAGGCCAAAGCTGCAGGAGAGAGCAGGGAGGAGCGAGAGAAGAGCTCCAGGCTCGCCAGCAAAGGCTTGGCCTGCAGCCCCGACAAAAGATTCAGTCAAAACAGTGCCAACAGCATTTACACCAAAGGAATCTGCCGCAGTCAAACCAAATCAATCCAGAGAGGGGGTGTGCTCTTCTAAAACAATCAGTGGTGTCAAACCACGTAGATTACAATAACAGAGGAACAGTCAGACTGAGAAATCAAAGACATTTAATACATATCCCTTGCAAAAAGATTCCATCTACTCAAACGCAGATAAATCTTAAATATGCTGTTATCAATGTCAGATCAGAAAAACAACAAGTCATTTTTAGTAAATAGTTTAATTTCCTTTTATAATGTGAATTTTATGTTTTTAACTGTAACATGGCTCGACAGAAACACTGGCAATGCAGTTTTGAGTGAGTTTAGTCCATCTCACTTCAATTTTGTGTCTGAAACACACCAAAACCAGAGGGGAGGGGGTGTTTGTGCCATTTTGAGGGACAATATATTGACCCACAAACTGTCATTTGGGTTTTTTCCATCGTTTGAGTCTGTGTCATTCAAAATGGAGATCATTCAATCTTCCATACTTTATATGACAATTTACAAACCACCACAGAATTGTTTTATTGAAAATTTTACTGAATTACTTACATTTGTTTGACCGGAATTTGATTGTTTAGTAATTTCAGGTGATTTTAAAAACTTAGTGTTGTCCTTGACATGTTTGGTTTAACTGAACACGTGAGTGATGCAACTCACAACAAAGGCCACACTCTAGATCTAATCATTACAAAAGGTGTTAATATATCAAATGCCAATGGTGTTGATGCTACTTTATCTGATCATTTTTGTGTCTTCTTTGACCTATCTGTTGTACCCAAACCAGTAGTTGGGCCTGGAGTCATTCGAAGAAGACACATAAATGATACAACAAGGACACAGTTTATTGGATTGATCAGATTTGAAAATCCCCCATGCTCAAATGTTGATAATCTATTGGACTCTTACACTTCAAGGGTTGTAAATGTTTTTGATACTATTGCTCCTGCCAAGGTTAAAATGGTTAACACTAAGCAAAAGGCACCTTGAATTCATGTACATTACCCACTCGATTTCTAAAGTCTGTGCTGAGCAGCTTGTTACCACAACTTGGTCAGTTAGTTAACATCTCACTTGAGACTGGAACATTCCCAAATGTTACCATACTACCCAGATGACACTCAGATCTACGTGTCACTGACGGCTGGTGAACACGGGCCTATAGATGGATTTCTGTACGATGTAACAGCGCGCGCAGCCGAGGAGCAAGAGAAACACAGACATACAAAGCAGCAGTCCCGATACAATGAGGAGTTGTTGGGTTGTTAACTGTACAAACAGAACCGAAAATGGTTTTCGTATGTTCAACATCCCGAGAGGACGTCATGCCTTTGCCAAAAACCGGAGAAGATTGTGGCTTCAGGCAATTAAAAGGGTAGATTGGGGTACGAGTGGTCCTATGGCTGGGGTGAGCGTCTGTAGTGCTCACTTCATATCTGGTAAATGTTTGTGTTCAACGTTAGCTGTTTTGTTAAATAAGTAGGATAAGTTAGTTCCCTTCTTGGGAACCTGAAAAACATTAAAGCAGAAATCCAATGTCTTGCTCGCTGTCTTTTGGTAGCGACTTTCAGTGGTTCAATAACTAGCCTATGTAGCCTTCAAGCTACACCAAAATGTCTGCTGTTTGAGTGGAAGAAGTGCACACTGCAAATTATGATAATGACAGGGAGAGCATCTTTTGGAGGTGAAGTCAACTAATAGTCTAATGAATTTAAAAAAATGTATAATTACATTACATAATACCACCCTGGGTGATAATGGAATGACAGCTGATTGAGTTTAACAAGTATCCTTTTTTATGTTGATCCACTTGTAATGGCAACTCCTGAGATACTTTATCTGAGTCTAACCTTAGTTATTATAATACTTTTGAATGCTCCTTGAAAACCTTTTTTCCAGGTAGGGATAACTGAAATGAAAACTTCTGGAAAAGTTGGCTGAGCTAATGTGGCATTTTTCTTTTACCAGGAGAACCATCTATGGACTGTATCAGTCCAGCTTTTGTGCTATCTATCTTCTCACACAGCGCTCCAGATCCTGCAGCAAAGGTGGAAGGTATGTATGATTCGGTCAGTAAAATATTCTGACCTGACTGCTTGGTTAGCTGGAGCCAATGAATTAAAATGGTTAAAATGTTTTGATATATAATATAATGTATAATTTTCAATAGGTATGAACGAATTAGGAGAAGGCAGGAGAAGGCAACTGTTACGAGCTCCACAATCCACACTGAGGCTGATGCTGATTTAGGTTTATAAAATTCAGTGGATGAGTGGGAGTTGTGTTGGTGTGTTGTACGCCTGTCTGAATGCAGTGTATTAATGTTAAGATGATGCCTGTGGGGTTTTGCACTTCATTCTTCCCCGTGTAGATAACTTTGTGCCCAGAAAGGCTTTGGACCAACTCAGCATGCAGTATCGCCAACTTCAGGATGACTACGTGGCTTTGAAAAGGGAACTTGCGGCTGTAAAGTCAGAGAATCCGCAGCTGCGGGATAGATTTAAATTTTCAAAATTTGGGTTTGATTTGGTGAAAGACTCAACACTCTGTTTTTTTACAATCTATTCAGGTTTTCTTTTGGCTTCTAAACATTCTTAAACAAACCAAATTAGTGCTGAAGGGTGGGTTAAGCTGGGAAAACTATCTTCTTTTGGTTTTAATGAAACTCTGACTTGGGCTCACCAATAGAGACCTGGCCCAACGATTTGACCTTCCTTTCTCAACTGTGTCCAAAATCACGAGAGTGGATACCCATGCTGTCTTTAGTTTTGAAACCATTGATAATTTGGCTAGTAAGGATGCAATAACTGCAAACATGCCTAAATGTTTCAAACCAAAATTTGAGAACTGTCGTTGCATTATAGACTGCACAGAAATTTTCATAGAGAGAACATACAATCTAAAAGCAAGGGCTGAAACTTGGTCAAATTACAAGCATCAAAATACCATAAATATTTAATTGGAATAACTCCAGCTGGGGCTACATCTTTCTTGTCTGATGGGTGGGGTGGCCGGGCCTCTGACAAAATAATAACTGTGAATTCAGGATTTTTGGAAAAACTTGAAAATGGAGGCGAAGTCATTGCAGACCGAGGTTTGCTTGTTAGAGAGGAACTGGCCATTGTGGGAGCAACGTTAAGAATACCAAGTTTTACAAATTGGAAGTCTCAGTTGCCTGGTTGTTGTGTTGACACTTCACGACAGTTGTCAAGGGTCCGTATACATGTGGAGAGAGTTATTGGTCATCTTAAAGAGTTTAAAATATTAAACACAGTCATACCCATCAGCCATGTTGATGGAATGTATACAGCGATCAGCACAAACTAGACGAACTCCCGCGGTGAATAAAATGGTTTACAGTTTATGAAAAAAGACTCTAGGTGAGGGCTGCATGTCTTCTTTGACACTGTGACATCTGTACACCAACCTTCGTTTATGTAGAAGCACGTTCCTCCTCCCTTCGACTTCCCAGACAGTTCCGCGCAGCGGTCTGCTCGGAACAGCTGGAAGCGCGGCAGTTGTAGTGCGCTGTCCGGGATGTGTTCACTGGACCAGGTTTCAGTGAAGCAAAAGGCAGCAGAACGACGAAAGTCGGAGTTCTTGGATAGGAGAAGGAGCAATTCATCCATTTTGTTAGGCAGAGAGCGGACATTCCCCAGGTGTATGGATGGGAGAGCGGTGCGTAATCCCCGCTGCCGCAACTTAACGAGCACACCAGCTCGTTTCCCTCATCGGCGTCTCCGTCTAAATCCACAGAGCGCTGCTGCTCCTCCGGTCAGAATCTCCATAAAGCAGTCTGGTTGATTAAAAACCGGTGAAAAAAGTCCTGCACTATGTCCGGCTGAAGCTAAATCAATTTAAGCTTCTGCGGCTCACAATTTTTCCTGGACCTCTTCCACTGATTGGGCATGGACGTGCAGGCTACCTCCTCCATTGGATTTGTCCTTCCTGTCATCTCCACATAGTACATGATGGCTGCAGTGTGACTACAGCATGACCCCAGGCTTGAGCAATGCATGGTTTATTAGCTTCCGTTATGTTAGTGATTATAAGCTAATTATCTCAGATTGTCTGATTCATATATACATACCCTGCCATACATCCTTGTGGATGTACACCCAGGCATCATAAGGTTTGGACTTTATGCCCAGTCTCTGACTGGGCAGCACATCTGCCCTCAAAATGCAGAACTCCGTTCCGGAGTCAAAGTATTTGATGTTCTGCACATGTCCACATAATACATAATTGTAGGCATCTATAGACTTATATGCCTTAAGATTCTCTTTTGTATAGACACTAGGTATCTGAAAGAGGTAATTATAGATAGGCCAGCTAAAGCTTGGTTTATGCTTGACGCATCCGCGTGGTCCAAATTATGTCATTTCAGCAACCACGGCTCTCCGCGCGGCCACCGCGGAGACCCGAATATCCGCACCGTGCACCTAGTAAATTTTCTAACAACGTGGACGGTCCCACGCGGAAAAACATGGCGGAGCTTCGTAAATGCAGGCATCTTTATGATTCGGCTGATAGAGATCACTGTGATCAACTGTGTTTTAATGGACGAGTGGACAGTCTCCTTTTTCATCTTTTTTCCTAAGTAAACAGCATAAAAGTTCTGCTTTGTTTAAGCTCACGGGTGTCGCCATCTTGTAAACACTAGTGATTACTACTTCTATTATTATGTAGTGTTGTATGCATGCTGTAGAGCCCTACACCGGCCCCTACAGTCTTCAAGTATATTGATTCTCAGCAGGGACAAGCCCAAAAAGTATAAATGCTGCTAGAAGGCACCTCGGCCATCTCCGCAAGTCGAATTTCCGTGCGGAATGTACATGCGTCAAGCATAAACCAAGCTTAACTGATGGCCATTTACCCAATGCTCTGTGGCAATAGTATATGGGTGAGGCAGCTGGCGCCCACTAGTGAGGACTAACTTACTTAGGTATGCGGCGTGATCGGAACTATTCAGGGTTTCTATGTAAGGTATGATGTTAGCCATCCTGAACTAGCAAACTTATTAGCCTCTTGTACTGTGTACAGTATCGTAATCGTACATATATTATAGTAATGCTCGCGCAGCCAGGGAGTTACATAGAACTATTATGTTTAGTACTGAGCAGCTAAGCATGTTTTGCTCCCTGGCTGCGCGCACGCACCTCCGATGTAATCAGGTCAGAAATCTAGGGGTAATCATGGACTTGCACCTGAACTTAAACAGCCACATCAAAGCAATAACAACGTCCAACCCCTCTCGAGAAGACGGGTTCCAGAGCCATAACCGTGCATCGAGGTCGACAATGTCCAGTCGGATCTTCTCAAACTCGCACACAAGCTCCAGCTCCTTTCCCACCAGAGAGGTGACGTTCCACGTCCCAAGAGTTAGCTTCTGCAGCAGAGTTTCGGACTGTCAAGTTACCCGCCTTTGGCCACCGCAAATCTTGTACAGCACCCGAACCCTACGGCCCCTCCCACAGGCGGTGAGCTCATAGGAAAGGGGGCTTATGTTGCCTATTCGGGCAACGCCCAGCCGGGCCCCATGGGTAAAGGCCCGGCCACCAGGCAATTGCCAACGTGCCCCACCTCCAGACCTGGCTCCTGAGTGGGGCCTCGGTGAGCGTCCGGGCGAGGGAACACTGAGACCAATGTTGTCGTTCATCGTGGGGGATAGAGAATAAAAAAATTGTCTATCCTTAAATGATGATATATTACATCTCTAATTTTTGCATTTAAGTTTTTTTTTTTAACTAGATTTAAAGAGTCAGGAGCATTATCGCTGATAAATATAGGATGTATCTGTAGCAAAAATGTCATTCAACAATGAGCTGCTGACTAAGAAATAGTCCAATCTAGAATAAGAGTGGTGTAACATTTGACAAAAAGTTTATTATCTGTTGTTGGGATGAAGAAATTACCATGCATCGCAAAGTCCTTAATTGCTCATGTACTGTTTAATTATATCTATGGCTTGCCAGGTACGCTGAGTTCCTGTTTTACTGAGCCTGTCTATTTCTTAATTTAAACCAAAGTTGAGGTCACCCCCAAGAAGAAGTGAACAATCCATGTGACTAGCCAAAATCGAAAAAAGGTATGAACATTTGGGCCATATTTGCCTTTATTTGTGTAGCGCTTTACTTAGTCCGTACTTCAAAGTGCTTTACAATACATTCAGTCATACACCCATTCATGCACATGTTCAAAGACTGATGATGTTAACCCTCTAGGCGCCAAAGTCGCAATATTGCGACAAGCAACATTGCTGACTTTAACGAGCCACAGCTGGAGATAGGGCCACTACTTTAATTACTACTTTACACCATGAGATGGCGGACATGTGTACCTTTAATCTTGGACACCTTTTTGGGTGTGTTACCATGGAAACTTTTGGAGTAAATCGGCCTTTAAGTCAGCGCCGCGAGCGGGGGGCGCGAGGTGTAGCTGCTGCTGTCACAGTATAGAGAAAGCGACTTTTAGAAATATAAAACTTATGAGGCAGAGATGTCAGAGTTCCCAGCCGGGAAGTATTGGCTTATTCAGATTCTGAAGAGAAATATTTACCTCTGATCTGTTCAGTTGTCCCGGGAGAAAGTGAAACTAAAATGTCCCGCAGCAACAGCCAGTCCCGTTTCGCCATGACGCTCCACAAGCAGCAACATTCCAGCGCTGCATCACGTTCTCCCGGTGAGAGAAAGGTATGTGTTCGGGTAGCAAAGTGGTCATCACAACACTAATTGTGACCGAGGTGGGAGGGATGTAAAAATCTGTGGAAATAATAGCAGATGCGGTCGAAAACAGGAGAGAAAAAAGACCGCTTATAAGCGAGTAAACAGCAGTAAAGTTCTCTGTCCCGCTGCAAGTGAGGATGATGATGATTTTGGCGAGGTTTGCTTGACAGATGAGGAAGAGTAGGATCACCAGTGGATCGGACAATTTGATAAGCCTGTTATGTTTATGTTTGGGATGGATCTGTAAAACTCTGTGGCAAATATTTTCTTTCTGTTGATTTTATATAGTGTATATAGAGTAACGGAGCAACATAAGAAAGGACATAAACAGATATATCCACCTGTTCTTGAAAAAAAGCCAAAAAAATGAAACATATAGATGTAGAAAATAACTATATAGAAAAATCGAAATTAAAAAATAAAATTATTGATGAAATAAATGTTTTAAACGATGTAAAAAAAGCCAACGCCTGATGACATCATAATATGCAAATTAGATGTATGATTTTGCTCGTGTCACAAACTTTGGATCATACTGAAGATTTTTCTAATTTACAGTGTACCTTTGTCTATAACCATATTAAAGCTACAACATTTTGAACTAGTCATATCAAAATTGAATATTTTATAGAAAAAAACCTGCCGCCTAGAGGGTTAGGATACAATGTAGCTAAGGTTGCCCTTGGGCACACTGACAGAGGCAAGGCTGCTGGACATTGGCACCACCAGGCCCTCTGACCACCACCAGTAGGCACAGGTGAAGTGTCCTGCCCAAGGACACAATGAAGACAATGTCAGAGCTCGAACCGGCAACCTACCGATTACAAGACGAACTCCCAACTCCTAAGCCACGGTTGCCCCAAAGTCTGCATGTTCTTTCCATACATACATGGGTTCTCACTGGAACCAGGTTCCTCCACAGGTTAAAAACATGACTGTTGGGTCATCTTAATCATTTAAACTTCCCTTAGTTTGGAGTGCGTGCGTTTATGACTTTTGATCCCACCTCTTGTTCAATGACCCCTGGACATCAGTATCAGCCCCCTCACTTCTCTCAATTCAGCATCATGTGTTGACAGCGGATGGAAAGAGTCACTTTAAAGGGAAGGCAATATCAAGACCACTGTAGTGGGATTAAAATGAAAGAAGATAGAGATAGAGCCAGCAAAAGCTCTGTCAGTGGCTTTGTTGAGGAGAGCCAAAGGCCCTGGGAACCTTTTTTGAACCCATGTTGTTATGAAGTCACTATCATAGCAGGAGAATTTAACTTGAAGTTCTTTCTCTGTTTTTTCTCTTTATAGAAGCTACACCTGCTGTGGTGTTCTGTTTAAATGGATGAGGGGATCAGCTGCCAACAACTCAACATTCTGCTTCCACAGATGATGCACTTGGCCCCTAATATGAGGGATTGCTGTAATGTCAACGACACAATGGAATCAGCTGTCCACTGTCTCTACATGCTCTTCCAAGAGAAGTGGGTTCAGCAATTCAGGACACACTGATGTCCTCTGGTTTTCTGGAGACAGAAAATGGTTAACCAGTTTGAATGATAAACTGAACTTGACTGTATTTCATAAACCAGTTTAAATGAGTTTACTTGACTAGGAATCTGTTAGTATCATGGACTGAATTATATTGAAATGATTTATTTTTTTGTGATGATTAAGTGTTTTGAGATATGTATTGTGAATTGTTACAAAATAAATAAACTGAATTGTGTGCAGCCAAATCATCAAAGCATTGACTCATCAGAGAGACATTTAAGCCAAACTTCATCCACAGGCCACCATCATCATCATGATCATCATCATCATCAGAGAGAACACAGGTCTATGGGCAATCTAGAGTGATTGCTGAACATGTCAGGATTCTCACTCTCCTCATCCCATCTGTGTCCCTCATCATCATCTGCATCTGCATCTGTGTCGTACTGTCTGAACCTCCTCACCTCCTATTGTTTGCACCTGTGTTGCTCCTCGTCTCCCCTTACTTAAGATCCAGCTAGCGCTTCAGTCCTCGCTGGATCTTTGTCATACATTTGTGTGTATCGTCTCGCCTTGTGTTGCTGCACTTCAATAAAAGAGCACCTTACCTTCAAGTCAGCTTCTGCATCTGGGTCCTTCAACCTCCCTGCAGCATACCCGTGACAGAACAAGAGGCTTTGGAGATTTGACTGTCAGTACATTCCAACTGTGAGAAGGGTGTACACTGTATAGGCAAAAAAGGTTGAAAAAATCTAGTTACACTGCAGTTTTCAAGATAGAAAATCACAAAGTGCTTCACAAGAGCCAACAATACATAAAACTATAGCAGTTGTCAGCAGTTATCAACAGATATTTTTTCACCAAAAGTTGTTTTACATCAGCTAAAGACATATTGCTTATCAACCATTTTATATTTATCTTGAAGAAGAGAGTTTCTGTTAATAGCTTGGAGCCCAGAATTCAGATGAAGCCCATCTGAAGGAGAAGGAGAGATGTGAAACAAACTCCAGATGCTTCCCCATCAGCCCTAACAAGCCTGACAGGTTCTGGGGGAAATCTAAGCAATTCATCTGCTCCAAACATAAAAAACAAATATGATGCAGAGTGGTTGACAAGCTGTCACATGTTAAAGCCAACTATATATAAAGTTAACAGCAATTAACACCATCAGTACCAGTTTATTTGCAGTAGGATTTATTAGGCTTCAGGGCACCATCTGCTGCTGCTGCTGATGAAGTTTTTAGCATCTTAATCGTTAATAATAGAATAAATAGGATAAATGTGGTAAAAATACAACTGGATTTAAACTCACTACGGCTTTGTTTGTTGGATCCAGAAATAGTTCACTTTTGTCCTTTTAGTGTGATGTGCTTGTCCAAGGTCGGGTAGAGGAGACAAAGCCTCCAGGAGGAAGAGCCAGACCCCCTCTCTCCACTTAGAGCCGGCGGTCTTTCCTTGACGAATCCCAAGACCTTCCCAAGTCAGGAGGGGGTCTGCCCCTGCTTACCTCCCACATCTGAAAAACAGCTAAAGACAGACAGGCAGGGGGAATGTTAATCAGCTGCCTCTAACCCCCCTTCATGGCTAACTGATGTTGGAGAGGAGCAGAGGCTCCACTCCTCGGATTATCTCCACAGGCTTTTGTTAACCTAGATGCTGGCCTGTGGAAGAAAAATTGTTTACATGTAGAACATCATTATGGAGATTTGATGGATGTGTGAACAGACAGCCCATGCTTCTCATTCCTCAGCCTTGGCCATAGGAAAACACGGGATTTGGAATCTTTTGCAGAGGTGACAGAGATAATGCTTCTCCACAGCTTCCCTTCGTTTGCACTTAAGAGTTTATTCCCCTCATCATTTGCAGGAATATCTTGAGATCTGCATTCCTTCCCTCATGGCTCTTCTTATACCCTGATAGGTGACTGTTCTTTATAATTATGAATATCATCATGATTTTAATTAAGAAGAAATATCACTGCCCCCGGATGGATGTAAACATGCCATCATAAGGCTAATTTCTTCTACAATGTTTTTTTTTTTTAAACATGAACAAGCTTTCAGGAGTCCTTGTTTGCCAAACTTTCTTTACTCTACAGTAAGCAGGTAAAAGCCAGTTCCCCCCGCTCGAACTTTACCACTGACAAAGGCCTTGGCAGAGCAGTAACACTTCTCCATTTAACAGGAACCAGTGGGTGCTCAGTCCAGTTTAAAGCTCAGCTAAAGCTCACTTTCTCTCTTTGCACCGACTGTATGACATCTACTTGTAGACATTTTATTCAAATATGGCAGATTTGAGAAATCTGTTCTACTATATCATTAAACAGAGGTTATTTAATTCAAAGTCTCTGTTAGAATACTAAGATTTCAGGATTAATACATTTATTTCAGACAGAAAGTCAAATGTACAATAATAGTTTTATTTGAAACTATTGATTTTCTGCGACAAATGTTAAAAACAACCATAAATAATAGTGTTTAGTTTCAGAAAGGAGCTGCTGTTCTATGTGTGTATAACACTCTGTCAGACAGGCTTCTATTGTTAACAGCTGGAAATGTTACAACCATTCTCTGACCAGTCTGGGGAATTCTTACACAATTCACTACACTGACATCTTGTCTAGGTCCTAGTGATTTTGCAAAGCTTTGAAAAGTAATTACTTTGACAAAATCATTTTATTGTTTAAAGTCACAACGTTTTTAGCTCTGTCTGATGGTTGGTGGCTGAACAATAGTCAGCACTGTTATATTAGTTGGAGTTAGGGATGCACCAATACCGATACGGGTTTCGGGGCTAGTACCGTATCGGTAAAAGTCAATCAGTACCATGAACTGATACTTAAACTTGGAAAACTCTGCAATAATTTTATAGAACATTTTTCATTTGGAAAAAGTGGTATTGTTGCATCACTAGTTGAAGTTATCCACTAAGACCTAAAAGGACATGCTTAGGATACTGCAGTAGAAACACACTTGCAAAGGTTCAACTATAAGCTTTTGTAGAAACAACATTCCAGATCGCATTGCTCATTATGTTATTCTTAAGTTTTAATTATGTTTACATTTTTCTTGTAAATTTGAAAGTAAGGGTTAAGCTAAATTCCAGTGTGAACTTCCTTGATTTTATTCAGTTTTTCATGTTTTCTGAAGACAAATTAAGAACCAATTCTTGGAAGGATCTCAGTATGGTTTAAATGAAGCCAGTTTGTATATTAGCCTCTTTATACTTTATAAATTTTTCTGCCGAGGCGTCTATTTGTAGAAGAGAGCCAAAGCTGAGCTTCAGAGGTTACAGAGCAGGCTACCAGTCAGCCCCACACTATTCTGCCCTCAGAGCAATCAATCTCCAGCAGGGACACAAGGACTCTACGCTGCTCCTTAAACAAGAGTTCCTATTTATTTCAGTGATGTGGTGCTAGTTTAGTGGAAAACAAACCAAGTTCACTGTAGGTTGTCTTGTAAAGCCCTGATTTATGTTGGAATCTTACAATGAACTCCAATTCATCTGAGGAAATCATCTGATTAGGAACTCCAGCTGACTACATCGAGCCAGGGTCTGGATCATGAGCCACACTAACTATAAGCTTTAATAAAAGGAACGCTTGAAGCCTAGTCCTTAATGTATACATATCACTCCAAACTCTCTACTACAATACATTTCTGACAGCGCTCCCCTGGGTTTGAGAAAAACAAATCAATAAATCTAAAATTGGAAAACGAAACAGATCAGGAGGTTGGCTAAAGTTGGAACAAATTCAATAGCTACAGTAAAATAGGAACAGTAAAAACAGCAGAATGAAACAACCTACACTGTAAAATCCAATAGCTGCCCTGATGTATATAGATAAGTTACTATTACTAGGTTATCATCAATTTGTTTATATGACTAGTATTTATTAAGTCACACTTACTTGCATGGTGAAAAACACAAAATACTTAGTGTTTAGAGTGAATATTACTTTATTCAGAGTTAAGACAACTCGCAACAATAAGTAGCCATAATATTTACTTTATTTAGTTAAGCTTACTCACAACAATTAGTAGACAAGACTGTCTGCACATTCATAGAAGAAGAAGAAGAAGAAGAACAACAAGAAGAAGAAGAAGAAGAAGAAGAAAAAAAGATTCAACACGTGCGCCAGTCGAGCCCACCACACGAGCCGGAGAGCTGAGGGCAGGTTTTTAATGACGGAAATTTAATTCCATACAGCCAGACCTGACTTTTATTTCGTCTGGTTAAAGAAGGAAGGTAAGTTATCGAGCATTTTGTTTGCCTTTTAATACGTTTGAATTACTGCTACGACTTGTTAGCGTTACCGAACTTATGTTAGCAGTTTGCTAGCTTAACTAAACTTTTAATTACATCAATGAAACACGATATATCCTATATTGTCATTCAGTTAAAGACTAAAAAATAAAACTACTGCAATATCACTTTTCGGTCATATTGTGGACCCCGAATTAGCATAAAATTGTTTTTTATTTCAAAAAATAAAGTTGTCGTCCGTAACGTTTTGTGAAAGGACAGTTCATAATCTTAAGACATCTTGATAATGTACTCTTTTTTTTGTTGTTGTTGCTGAAATTATAGCCCCAGGTTGAATTGGACTGAAATTGAACTTTATTATTAAACACACGTATGTTGCATGTGTAACGCATTAAGATACATAGAAATTTGTCATTAACCTGAAAAACTATATCAGTTGAGCTTTTTTTTAACTACAATATCCTTTGTCTTTTTCAGAAGACTTTTTCTGAAGAGCTGCTTTGTCAAGTGGTGCCTAGTGCCCTGGAGGTGAGATGGCAGTTGCTTATTCTTGAGGACATTTCAGTCTAAAAAAAAAAATTCCTCTTCTTGTGACCATGACCCATATGTTTGGAACCAGTGTCATTCAAATTAATGTGAAAAAGATGGCATTTTATATGTTTACTGACCAAATCAGTTTGTATGTTAGCTTTGAGGCACATTCACAAGTGCAGGAGCTGTCACGTGACCGGAGGGAGAACATTCAAATAGTGCTCAAAGCTAACAGAGATGTATTTAGCCTGTGTGTGTGTGTGTATATATATATGTATATATATGTATGTGTGTATATATATGTATGTGTGTATATATATGTATGTGTGTATATATATATAATTACCATATTTTGGATGTTGTGTGCCCCTGACTTATGAATTGTGGCAGATAAGAAGCTTTGGAGGTACCTTATTCAACATCCTTTTTGTTTGTCAGAAATACAGGAAACAGTTTCTAGTGGTGCTCCACCAGTGATAAGGGGGTGAGTAGATGATTAAAATATTTTAATTTTTGAGTGAACTATTTGAGTTATAACCACCAGCAATAGAATTTTTTTTGATAAAGAGCTGAACCTTTATGAGATTAGATTGAGAGACCAATCATGATCAACATCTCCTTTTAATATATTTATTGCAGATGCACTGGAGCTGTAAGCAATGCCTCTTTTCCACAGACAAAAGAGGGAAGTTGTTAAAACACTGCCGCCTTAAACATGGAGGTTTTACTCGGCAACAACCATTAACATGCCTTCATATGGATTGTTTGTGCGTTTTTAAATCTTTTAATGCACTGAAGGTTCATTTATCTATTTGGCATTCTCAATCAAACATTGGACAAGCAAGTAAACCCACAGTTTCATTTCATTGCCAGTTATGTCAGTTCATAGAGCCCTGCACTGAGGATGAGTTTTTCAAACATTTACGCAGCCATTTAAAACTTAAACAAATAGTTCCATGTCCCTACAAAGGCTGTAATTTTCAGAGCAGTGTATATGCAACATTCAATGCACATAAAAGTAGAGTACACAGTGGGAGTGCTACATCACAGTTTCAAACTGGAATAATCTCAAACATTGAAGGTCCTGATCAGCTGACTGAAGAAGAGGAAGAACAGCCTATACAGGATGACACTGAAGTTGAGTTTGAGTCTGAAGACGACATACAGGATTTGGAAGTCCAACTGGAACGTAACCTAGCTGCACTTTTTTTGAAAATGCAAGCAATCTTGCACATATGTGAAAGTGCTACAGAAGAAGTAATTCAGTAGCTCAACCAGATTTATTTACTTTCACAGCCATTAATACAAAGTGCAGTCCAGAGAATTATCAGTCAACATTGTGGCAATGTGGATGATTCCATAGTGAGGGAGATTTTAGGTGCAGTTTCACAAAGTAATGTCCTGCTGAAGTGCATTAATAAAGGAGGATCCCTATCAACAGCTGCCAGGAGAGCCTCCTATATAGTGCGAGAATTCCCAGTTGTAATGCCTGTAGAGTTTCTTCTTGACAGAGATGGTCCGTCCATTGTATATGTCCCTATATTGAAAATGATACAAGCTTTGTTAAGCAATAAGGATATTTTGGACAAGGTGTTGTGTGGAGGGAAGTATTCATCAGAAGGATACCACTCATTTAGAGACGGCTCTCGTTTCAAAGAAAATGTTCTTTTGAATGTGGAAGAATTTAGGATTGCTCTTGGGCTATACATCGACGATTTCGAAGTGGCTAATCCACTGGGAACTTCCAAGAAAAAACATAAACTATGTGCCGTATATTGGGTATTTGCTAATCTTGACTCCAAATATCGATCAGCTATTCAATCCATTCAGCTTGCACTTTTATGTAAGGTTAACACTGTGACAGAACATGGTCATGCAGCGGTTCTTCGTCCACTCATTCAAGATCTTGCAACTCTTGAGGAATATGGTGTTTATATAGAACAACTAGCCGAAAGTGTCAGAGGCACTATATTGTATGTATCAGCAGACAACTTGGGGGCTCACTCTCTGGCGGGATTCCAGGAGAGTTTTGGAGCAAATCTGTTTTGTAGGTTTTGTCTGTGTACGCGGGATGACAGACAGGATAAGGAGGTCCGATCAGGTCTACACAAGCCAAGGACGAGAGAGAACCATGATTCACATGTGCAACAGGTTATAAGTGACCCTGATACAACCAGAGATCATGGTGTTAAAAGAGCATGTCCATTAAGTGAAAACCTGAAACACTTCCATGTGGTGGATGGTTTCCCACCTGACATTCTGCACGATTTTTTGGAGCGTATAATACCAGCAGAACTGTCTATATGTCTAAAGGATTTGATTGCCAAGAAGTATTTTTCTTTAGACTCTTTGAATAAGGCTATTAGGCAGTTTCCTTACACCTTTTCTGATAAAACTGACCAACCACAGATCATTCCAAAGACCTTCACCTCCAAGGGAACTACTGGAGGAAATGGCCATGAAAATTGGTCCCTTTTGAGGCTGCTACCATTGATGATAGGCCACAATATCCCTGAGGGGGACCAGGCATGGGAGATTCTGATGATGCTTAAAGATATCTTGGAGTTGGTTATGTCATCACGCTTTACAGATGAGTTAATCCACGTCATGGATTGCAAAATCTCTGAACATAGAGGGTTGCTCCAGGAAGCCTTTCCAAACTACAAATTTCGTCCAAAACATCATTTCATTGAGCACTATCCACAAATGATAAAAATCTTTGGCCCATTAGTAAATGTGTGGACGATGCGTTTTGAGGGGAAGCATAAGTTTTTCAAGAAAGTGGTGCATGACACTCGCAATTTCAAGAATGTGGCACATACCTTGGCTGTAAGACACCAGAAGATGATGGCCTTTCATTTAGACTCCTCAACATTCTTCAAGCCTCCTTTGGAAATTGAGAAAGTTAGGTCAGTTTTGGTTGCATCTTTCCCTGACAACGTTCAGATTTTGCTACATCAGCGAAATGCCAAGCAAAGTACGGTGCTAGTCGCAAATTCTGCCAATGTTCATGGTGTTAAATACAGCACAGATATGATTATTTCAGTTGGCAGTTGCTCAGGTCTTCCCGAGTTCAGGAAAATAACACACATTGTTGTCATCAACACGGAAATCCTGTTTCTCTGCAAGCTTTTGACTGCGTGGTTTGTTGAACATTTACGTTCTTATGAGTTGTGCTGCAGTGGGGCAGGTTCACTCACTCTCACAGAGTTGTCTGAGCTGAATGACATTTTCCCCTTGTCATCCTATCGAGTGAAAGGCTGTTTTTATGTGACACTTAAGCGTTACATATCATGTTGAAAGGCAGTATTGGGACTTTAAATCTAAGATGTAATAACTTTTTTTCTAGGACCATGGAAAACTACAAAATGAGAGTCATCATAACGGATCAGGACATACAGAAAGTGTCACTAGATGGAAAACCACAAAGTGTTGAAGAACTGAAGACCAAAATCAAGGAAAAATGCAGGCTACAGTATGACTTCAGTGTTATGTATGAAGATCCTGACTTTGATGCCCTGTGCAACCTCGATGACGTAGGGGACTTGCCAGCTGGAAGAGCTACTGTGAAGGTGATTCCACTGATGGCGACTGCCACCACCGCAGCCACTTCTGATGTCTCCTGTGCCTCAGATGATACAGAGATTCTGTCCCCACGAAGCTCAAATTCATCAATGAGAGAAGAGCCATGGCCGGAGTTCTTTGATATTCCCAATTTCTCAGTGGATGTGGAATTTAGACTGAGACAGGCTAATCTTGCGTATGTACGTGACAGAACACACTGGAATCCACCAAAAGATGTGAAGCATAGCGTTCTGGAAAAGCTTGCTGAAACAATTTACAAATTTGATACCTACCCAAGTGTTGAGCGACTCCAATCTGTGGCACTTGCACTCATCACTAAACATCCCTGTTTGAGGGAGCCAGGTTCACCAGATGGGTGTTCAGGCTGGAGGCATAGTTTAAAATTTAAAATGGGGAAATACCGCGGTAAACTGAAAAGAGCAGGATGTATAGAGGTCATGATAAATGCTGGGAAAGGTGGCCGACCACAAATGGCTTCGAAAGGCCTGAAAAGACCCAAAAGGTATGAGGTTAATTACCTACCGGACATTCCTGAGGGGCAGAGTGAGGATAGCATGGAAGCGGAGAGAGAACTCCTGGTTGAAGAAATGAAAAAACGAAACCCCAGGGAAGCTGTCATCGCCTCCAAGATGGACCAGACATTCCCATTGCGGAGAAGAGAGATTGTAGAGGCTGAAACTCCAGTGAAAACTTTGAAGGAGCGGTGGCCATCTCTTTTCACGGAGAGACAAGTAAGTGCAGAAAAAAAGTTTTTCTTTTGTGAACATTTGTTTTTTGCAGTACTCCACCACCTCCTCTGAATTAGGCTAAGTTCACACTGCAGGTCTTAAGGCAGAAAAAGATCAGATATGGGTCGCATAAGGGCAAAAAAGTCGAATTTGATGCGCTTTCACCTGCAGTGTGAACATAGCCTTAGACTTCAATCTCAGAATTCAGAGAAAAAATTACCGTTATAATGAAGTTAAACGTAACAGTTGTGAATGTATTTTTCCACATTGTCCCCACCCCATTAACTCATCCTGCTTTTTGGTATGTGTTCCCAGGTGTATGCAGAGTTCAATAGGCTAGTCACCAAAAATCTACAGGTGGACTTTTTTGAGGCCCTTGACCGGCACGCACCGCGCTTTGTCGAGATCTTCAAGGCAAAGAAAGGAAATGCGGGGCAGATCCTGACCGAGCTGGTGCAACAATTTGATGCAGAAGTAAGTCTATGAAAGGCTTCGTCTACACTTTTTGAATGCAGCATTATCTTGAACTTAATTTGTTTATCATTCACTTCTAGAATTCTGATGTGACTGCATTGCGCACCATTGTACTCCGAGGCCTCCCTGTTCTACTTGGAGATGATCCCAGTGGCTTCTACAAGACCTGCTTTGTAAGTCCTGAAGCATCCTAAAAGAGCACACATGGTTATGGGGTGGAGAGGAGAAGAGAAGGAAAGGGGCAGAGGAGACTAGGAGATGGTGAGAGGTGGAGATGGGAGAGGACAAGATAGAATGAGATGTGTGAAGAGTAGGAGGAGAGGATGTGGAGATAAAAGGAGAGGGGGAGGAGAGAAGAGAGGAAAATGGAGGAGTAGAGAAAGAGAGGAGAGGGGTAGCTGAACCAGCCCTGACTTAAATCTTTGTCATATTTGAAGTCTGGACTTAAATGCAGAGAGTGTCGGCCTCTCTGACTTAGGGGGATAGC
This sequence comes from Apricaphanius iberus, assembly GCA_028564705.1. Classification (NCBI taxonomy): domain Eukaryota; kingdom Metazoa; phylum Chordata; class Actinopteri; order Cyprinodontiformes; family Aphaniidae; genus Apricaphanius; species Apricaphanius iberus. The sequence goes on along the minus strand of JAPXFQ010002673.1, from coordinate 35,742 downwards.
TTATTCCACAGTCACTGTCAAATAAAGCAGAAATGCCTAAAAAAATCTTAAATATTTTGTAATTGATATAGTCCAGTGACTGACTTCCAGCTGTTTGCATAGCAATTTAGCTCAACGCAAATCATGGCAGTGGATATTTTGTACACCTTTACCAAGTTTGCCACTGACTGCAGTTCCGTTATTATTGGTATCGGTCAAGGTAAATGTATCTTGCTGTGATCTATCAAACGCAAAAAAACATACAAAAGTAAGCATATCAGAAATGCTAAAATATAGAAAGAAGAAAAAGTGCCTATAGCTGTATCATACACACATCAAAAAAAGATTGCATCCTCATCAGTGTTCACAGCCATCACGTCAGCATGTGTGCTACAATCTTTGTTGCACTGCCATTAATGTAAGGTGCATGTTAAGGGCCTAAAGCTAGCTACTGGACGTACAAACACCAAAAAGATTGATCATGTTGTCTCTCAATGAAAATTATAGAAAAATGGTTAACTCCAAAATAGCCTGAGTATTCCTTGTTAAAGGCAGGAAGGCAGTGTCAGCATTACAGATGAAATGGCAGTTTATAAACAAATTTCCATGTTGTAATGACATTTTTTTTTTTATTCATCACAGGACTGTGACGCTGATGAGACCTGCTGGGCACAGGTATCTGTTGGGGTGCTGACTGTTGTCCCTGAAGATGTGCAACTGATTCCAAATCGGCTCCACCTTCACCCGGTGTCTACTGCCATCATTGTTGAGGGAGGTATTGTAGTGGATGATCTCCCTAACCTACCTGAGGCAATTTGCCTTGTGTTCGGACTGTCATATGCTTTACATTTAGACTACCCAAAAGCCATGAAAAACACTTTTGGCTTCATTCAAAAAGTGATGCTTGGCCTGGGAGAGAACAAACTCTCACCAAAATTGCAAAGTCTAAAAAATCTCTTGTTGAGTTAGAATGCTAATATGAGTGGATTCAGTAGTTTTTATTCACTCTAAGACCCTCCAATGCCCATTCATTCTCACATGATCCATTGCCAGTCAGTAAATAAACCCATTTTGCACTTGATGGCATGTTTTTTTTTTTTTTACTGTTGAAGAGAGGGCAAAGTCTTAAAAATCTGTTGAGTTACATTACAAATGTATGAGTGGATTTAGTTTTCTTTTTATTTGCTATGTTAAGACGACTCAATTTGTAAGTCTTTGAGTTCAAGACTGACCATTGTTTGCACTCGTAGAATGTGTTTGTTTTATTACCTTTTACGAAGGAGAGGTGAGGAAAAGAAAGGGGAGATGAGAGAAGGCAATAAGAACAAGGTTTTGGTTTTATTTATATATTTAAATATAATTTAAATTTAGGAATACAGAAGTGCACTTACGGTAGCTGTCTGAGGATGTCATTAAAGGCCATCTGTAAAGTTGATTTGTAAATGGAAGAAAAATCAAAATAAAAGTTTATTGAGCTTTCAACTGTTCTGTTCCCTTTATTTATTATGTTGAATTGTTAAGTCTGATTATTTGAGGATATTAAGACCTGTTTTTCACTCCTTTATGAGCCACTTAGATTGCTGAAGTAACATGTACTTACTTTTTAGAGTGCAATCGGTTTGCATGGTTTTAGCAAGTAAGTCAGAGTGCTGTGCTAAGTTAGTCCAACTTAGATAAGTGAGTTATGTAGACTAAACATAGAGTAAATAGCACATGCAATAGTTAAGTAGACCTAAATAGTAATTATGAGTAGGCTTTACTAAGTCAAGAGTACATCTAAAGTAAGTTATCAAGTCCACTCAGCTAATTTATAAGTGTACCTTACGAAGGAAATGGTAGTTAGTACTACTTAAAATATCTAGTTCTCTTTACTTATTTTTTAAAGTGCAACCGGTTTGCATGCTTTTTATAAGTAATGATAACTAATTGGATTTTACAGTGTATGTGACAACCTGTGGGACATATGGTGCATAAACTTTTGACAGTAATTGATTAAACCCTTTGTCAGCCTTCCATGATCTATTAACCTTATTTCTTACAAATCCAGTGTCAGGATCGCCAGTGGACAGGGAGCGGCGATCGGGTAAAGTTTGGCGCTCCAGGCGCGGATGGGAGTCACCCTGGGTTCAAGGCGGCTGGATGGCTCAGGAGACAGGCTGGGAACCGTAGGTGGGTCGATGAGCAAGTCGGAACTAGTCTAGTTGACTGGCTGATACGTAGGAACGGATCAGGAGGTCTGGACATGAGATAACCGATGACTGAGCGAAGTGAAGGTGAGTGGAAGGATCTTTTATACTGAGGAGAGTAGAGATATTGTCAGGGAGCTCATCAGACGCGGCTGGTCTGAGTTGGGGCTGATGACTTCCTGACAGAGCCCTCCCCTCTAGGCCCGGCTCCGGATGGGCCCGAACGATCCGGATGGAGGCGGTAAAAGTCCGAGATGAGAGAGGGGTCCAAGACATGACGTGAAGGTATCCAGGAGCATTCCTCTGGACCGTAACCCCAAAAATCCACCAGGTACTGGTACCCCCTGCCGTGGGGTCTGGAGTCCAAGATCTGTCTCACCGTGTAGGCTGGACCACCATCGATGAAGCGAGGGGGAGGCGGTTGGGCTGCAGGTGGAGATAGAGGCGAGATGACATGACGTTTGAGGAGTGAGCAGTGGAACCTTGAGGGAGGCTGGAAGGCGGAGACGGTACGTGACTGGGTTGATGCTGTGGAGGACTGGATACGGACCTACAGCGGGGGTCAGTTTCCGGCAGTCAGTCGGCAGCTTGAGATGCCTGGTAGAGAGACAGACAAGATCACCTGGTTGAAAGGTGGGACTTGACCGGTGACCTCGTTTGATGGTGGCCAGGGCCCGGATGCACCTAGCCTTAGCATGGCGGATCAGTTGCTGTGTCACCGGCACCTCCATCTCTGGTTCCTTGTGGGAGAAGATGGATGTTTGATAGCCGTTGCAGACCTCAAAGGGTGACATACCTGTGGCAGAGGAGACCTAGAGGTTGAGGGACACCTCGGAGTAACGCACGTGGCCAGGTGGAGGCCTGCGTCGAGGCGTACCACCTGAGATACTTCCCCACCTGCTGGTTTGTCCTCTACGTTTGGCCGTTGGTCTCAGAATGGAAACAAGATGAGAGACTGGCGGTTGCTCCAATGAGACGGCAGAAGGTTTTCCAGAACTTAGCTGAAAACTGGGGCCCACGGTCGGAGACAATGTCCTGGGGAAAACCATTCAACCGCACTATATGCTCCAGGACCAGCTCAGCTGTTCTCTTAGCCGTGGGCAGGCCAGGGAGGGCCACCAGTTGGACCGCTTTGGAGAAACGATCTACGAAGGTGACAATGGTGTTTGAGCTGTCTGCGGTGGGGAGTCCTGTCACAAAGTCCACCCCAAGGGTGAGCTGGAACTTGTAGAAGTCGAAGGGGGCCCGGTCGAGGTTGCGTGGTTGACTTGGCTCTGGCGCAGGTGGGGCAGGCGCCAACAAAGCTGCCGACGTCCCGTGCCATAGTGGGCCACCACAGGGCGCGGCGGATTAATTTGAGGGTCCTTGCTGTGCCTGGATGGCCGGCTTTTGGCCGATGAATGGCCCCAGAGCACCACCTCCTGGCGGTAACTGGTCGGAACATAGAGACGGTTTGGTGGAGTCTCTGGAGGTGCCGGTTCCTGGACCAGAGCTGTTTGAATGGAGTCCTCCAGCGACCAATGGAGAGAGGCCATGATGCGATGGGGGGTATGATGGCATCAGGCTGAATCGGGAGGGTGGTTTGGGAGTGCTGACGGGAGAGGGCGTCTACCTTTCCGTTCTTGGAACCAGGTCAAAAAAGGTGAAAATTGTAATGTTCAAAGAGGAGCGCCCAGCAGGCCTGGCGAGGGTTTAACTGCTTGGCGCTACGGATATGAATGAGGTTCTGACGGTCTGTCCAGATCAGGAATGGTTCAGATGTTCCCATGAGCAGATGGCGCCACTCTTCCAGAGCCCACTTCACCGCCAGAAGCTCACGATCCCCGACCCCATAGCGCTGCTGTGTAGGGGTGAACTTCCTCGAAGAAGAAGCAGTAGGGGTGTAGTTTCTGGTCCGGGCCGCATTGGGACAGGATTGCCCCAACACCCACCTCCGAGGCATCCAGCTCGATGGTGAAGTTCTTGGCTGGGTCCGGGTGAATGAGGATGGGAGCTGAGGGCAGTAGTTGGATGACCTGGTCGAATGCTCGCTGGACCTCGGGGAGTAGGCTGAACGAGCGCAGCCGGTCAGTTGACTGAGTCAGGTTGGTGAGGTGAGCCACAATGGTGCTGTAGTTACGGATGAACCGTCGGTTGAAATTTGCAAACCCAAGGAATGACTGGAGTTGTCTGAGGGTCCGGGGTAGCGGCCATTCCTTCACTTCTGCCACTTTCTAAAGATCCATAGCTACCCCCTCAGCTGAGATGACGTAAGCTAGGAAGGTAGCGGAGCGCTGGTGGAATGCACACTTCTCCAGTTTGCAAAACAGTTTGTTCTGGAGCAGGCGCTCAAGGACGGCTCGGACATGGTCCACCTCCGATGTGGAGTAGACCAGGATGTCATCTAGGTATACAAATACTCACTGTCCAAGCATGTCCCGCAGCACGTCATTGAGTAGCCGCTGGATTACCTCTGGGCTGTTGCAGAGACCAAATGGCATCACCAGATACTCCCAGTGGCCAGAGGGGGTGCTAAACGCCGTCTTCCATTCATCCCCTTCTCGAATGCGAACCAGATTATAAGCATTCCGGAGGTCGAGTCGGGGGAAAATGGTTGCCTGGGAAAGAGAGTCCAAGACAGTGTTCAGCAGAGGGAGTGGATGGCGATCCTTTACGGTGACCTGGTTTAATCTTCTATAGTCGATGCAGGGATGCAGCATCCCTCTTTCATCTTAACAAAGAAGAAGCTGGCTGATGCTGGGGAGTTAGATGGGCGGATTAATCCTTGGTCCAGGGATTCGGCAATGTAGGTCTCCATCTGGGCTGATTCAGTCTGTCAGAGGGGAAATTGACGGGAACGTGGAGGCTCCACCCCTGGCATCAAATTGATCGCCATATCATAGGATCTATGCGGTGGTAACTTCCCAGCTCTGCTCTTGCTGAAAACCTCTGCCAGATCCCTGTAGGGCGGAGGGATCTGGAATATTCCTGTGATCCTCGGGTCATACAGTCTACAGTGGACACTAACGCCATAAAACACATGTCATGTCTTTTACATGCCATATGTTAAACGAACACTTTCTCAGTCCACATAGTTTGTGCATTGTCAGTATCCTGGAGTGCAGGGATCGGGCCTATAGAAGACTTCCGGACTTGTATTGATGAATGATTTGTGCTCTACTGTGTTTATAGCTGAATGCAGGGCCAAAAACCAAAACTGTCAATAAGACTGAGCTTTATGTATCCCAACAAACCCTCAAAGGGAAACTCATTTTTAGCCACTCAACATAATTTCTGACATAGCTGCAGGAAAACTACAGTGAACATTTCCTTACTCTGAAGGATCACACATTTGATTAAAATGAGCTGAAAGAAATAGGCATTTAAAACAAGTGATGAAACTGGAAAAATCATAAAGGAACTACAAACCAGGAATAAAGGCAAAAGGAATATTAAGAAGGAATTAAAAGCAGAGCAACCTGTGACCTGGGACTGACCTTTACTCAACCTTGCAGTATGTGTACAGATATGTTATCGTGTCAATGGGAGTTTGGATAAGATTCCAGTAAATGTTGAATAAATTTGGCTTTTAAAAATTCTTGACAAGAGCACATTTACCTGCACTGCTCTGCTCTGATAAATGCCATCACTGACAACAGAAACTGGCTGCAAAAAGACAAGAGAACAACTTTCTCTGTAAAATGGTCCATCTCTGTGTGTGTGTATACCTGGTTTTCCTACCCTACTTAGGAGCAGTTTTGGGATATTCACTAACCTTCTTAGGACAGATGGACCTTGTTAGGACCAAAGCCTGGTCCTAATACGACAGACTCCCCTTTTTAGGGTAGGGGGTTAGGTTTAGAGGTAAGGAGTGAATTGGGTTTTAGTTTAGCTTAGGGTCAGGAAAATGTGTCTGGGTTAGGCATAAATCCATTTAATAAAATCAATGGAAGTCAATGGACGGTCCTAATATGGGTAGCAATACAAACTATTTTGTGTGTATGTGTGTTTGTAAGCATGAAGGACTTACAGGTTGTTGGAATGAAAATGAGAAGTGTTCAGTAATACACAGGGCTGTCTGCAGAACACTCTTACCAAAGAATGAACGCCTCCATAAATGGTGGAGTTAGATATTCCTACACTGGCACATATTTTACATATTTGATAAATTGTAGACAGGAGTCAATATTACATTTGGTTTTCATGCTTGGTCGCTTAATGTATTCTCTCAATACTAAAAACACTGTAGGAGGGAAAAGATAAAATATGAAAGATATTTTTTTATTATTCGATTATATTTTTCTGTTTCTTTGTGATTTATCACATCATGCTATATTATTGATATAAGGTAATGGATATTAAACTGCTACTTGACCATTTTTATAGATTGTAGATCAAAAGGACAGGAATATAAAATCTTTACAGAGAACACTAACTGCCTTCTCCATTAAAACACTTTGTTGACATTTTTCTTATAGATTTATTTCTGTCAGCTTGTTTCAAGTTAATTTCAATTATTGGTTTGAAATAATATACAACTACTACTTGGAAAAAGAACGAAATGACATTCATTGCTCATGCTGGTCATTAGGTGTAATGTAATCGTACATGCTGAGTTAAGCTTCACTCCAATGCTAGATGTCAAAGCATTATTAAAAAAAACTGCAGCACTGAAAATACAGGCAGATATTAGAACCATCATGTAAGTATATTTCAATAAATGATTTAAAATATGTTCTCACTTATCAGGTCATTTACCTGTCAACTGTTCCAACTATCAGATATGCTAATTCACAAAGAACTGACAGGACATAGTTAATGTAATAGAATCCATCATCTTAGAGTTGTTTGGCCTGCAAGGGCCAAGGTTCTCTCACTCTTGTTTAGTTACACAAATGGCTTGCCATATACTGGATTGATCTGCACCCTGACCCCAGCTTACTAAACACCTTTATGGATTCAGGGAGTTGTGTTTAATTATGGAAAGTAGAAAGAGTAAAGTTGGTGCGGAAAACAGTAAGGCTCTAGAAACAGACGCAGCTAAATGTGCAAGATTGCCTAATTCTTTACTAAAACAAACTCACATTGAGGACAAAGAAACAGGTAAGGCAAGATGCTGAAGTTTTCCAGCAAACCACCATAATTAATTAGCATTTCAGTAAATTAGGTGGTATATGATAGCAATATATAATCTATCTAATACTATGATTCCAATGCCAGATAACTGGGAGGCTGTCTGGCGCCTCCTCAGAAGCAGGAACCAGCACCAAGCTACAGGCATGAGCTCAAAAGTCCAGGGTGGGCAGGTAGAACTTCTCACTGAATGAATGTTATTAAAATTATATATAATGAAGAATACAATATAGACCTCCTGTACATGATAAGTGTTCTGAGACCTCATCTTTAATTTTTTCATATTTTCATGTATTCTTTTATTTAATTTTTCAGGGTTTGGATTTGTGTAAACCTGTTTTTATGTATTTACATGTGCATGTATAAATATATTCTGATATTGTTGAAATGGGTTGTAAAGAACAATGTTAAAGAAGTACACTGATGTTGAAATAAATTTATATTGTGAAGCAACCCTTATTTGCAATGAGTAGGACACATTTTTTATTTTTTTAATAGACTAAATTAAGGCTTTACAGAACAATGGGATATCATAGACTTAACATTTAAGCTAAAGTCACAAATATGGGGTTTTAAAACTAAAAGGCTGTGATATAAAGTGGTCTGGTTTAAGGCGTGGATTTCCAGGACTAAGTCCCACTGTGACCACAGTTACATTTAATAATAGATGTTCACTCTAATCTACTGACATTTACAGTATGATACTGCTGAAAACCAGTTAGCTAATTTGTTTTGCAACATAACTTTCCAAGTGCATCCTCTGTTAACCTTTGCCATTAATGCTGACTCTGCAAAAACTTACGTTGCTACTCATTAAATGCCAGATCCCAGACTTTATTTTATAATAGTAATGAGATTTTATAGTTTAGTGACTTAGCCTTGAACAGTACATTGCCTCTGCTGGACAGAATCACAACAGACTCAAGGCCCAGAAATTACTCATTTATCCTTGAGCAATCATCTGTTCTTGGATACAATTTGTCATTGTCTTTAGCCTGGCCCCTCTACAGGAGGTGGGATTATCCTCTTCTTAGTCTGTCGTTGTATAGTTATCCAGTGCAACTGTTCCAGTAAATTCTTTAAAAAACCTACAATGTGAATTCCTGGATTTTCTTTTTCAAATTCTGTCTCTCACAGTACTCTCTCACAGTACCCAAAACAGTACACTCTCTCAAGTGTACCTATGATGAAAATTACTGACCTCTATCATTATTTTAAGTGGGAGAACTTGCACATTCTGTGGCTGACTAAATACTTTATTGCCCCACTGTACATCCATTAGCCAAATTAGATTTATGTAAAATGAATTCATAGATTTATTAACATATGTTTACATTGTTCATTTTTTAATCAATTTTTCAATAAATCAAATTTTCTTGCTTTCTGTAAAAATTGTGAACTAATTTTTACAATTACTTTGTAAAGAGAAATGTTGCTATACAGCATAAATATTTGGATAAATCCCAAAAATCCTTAGTGCCAGATGATGTTTCGAACTTGAAGACAACCAGACATGGAAGGAGACCAGAACCAGACTGCACTTTTCCTTAAAGTCTTGCACTGGGATAAAGGACGCCATCATCTACCCCCTCTGACCCACCTGCAGAAGCTTGGAAGAGCTTTGGGCATTATTCTGGTGGCTGTGGGTTGAAATCTTCTGGGCCACGAGTCAGAATCTCAAGGAGTAGAGATATATAGCATTATAGAAGACTTATTCAAAATGACTCGTGTTTTTAGAAAGTATGTTTAACTGTATGAAGAAAGGAAATACAAGCCAAGTGGAAGATTTTTTGTGTGCTTTTCCTTCCATTATTTACAAATCGTATCATTACAGCATAAAAAATACGAGAAAAAAACATGGAAAAACACTCAGAAATATATTGGAATCTATACTAACATTACCTTATACAGATAAAGCACAATATTTGCAGAAACTAGTATGATTTATGCCGGCAAAAGCAAATTAAGTTGGCTAACAGTCTGCGGGCAGACGGGAAATTTCGCCCAATTGCCGTAATGTACCTTAAATCACTTCAAAACATAAATGATCAGCTTTTAGAATCCATTAGAATGACATTGATAGTGCAAACGGTTGAAGAGTTATGGTAATTTAAAGTATAGAAGCTGACACCGCCGTTCTAACCCCTCCTTTCCACTGGACACGTAAACAGCATGTCATACGCAGCTGATAGCCACCGCTGTAGTCAGTAGAGCGCCTTCCACCGAAGGTAGAGCAGCACAAGTCTGCCCCGTCACAGGAGCATCATGTCGCAGCACTTTTTTAAATATATGTGGCAGTCCTATTTTCTATCCGGTACGCCTCTGAAACCAGACCCGCTGTTGTCATGCACCAGCTGTGTCTGCTTGTGTACATGATTGAACCATCTTCCATAGATTATTTGGGGTAAGTGCTTGGAAATGGCCTGATTAAGTCGCTCTGCGTGGCTGTGGTTTCACTGTTGGTAACACGATCGGGACGGGACATGAAATAATCCACGGGGTCGGACGGGAAACCCAAAATTATATATACTTTTGTTTTTACATTTATCTTGTCAGATATCAGGGAATTAGCTTTAAAAAAGGACGCTGCAATGCGGTGCCAATGTGTGTGGTTATTAACTCCGCTGTAAAATGCAATACCATCGGGTCTACTACACTGCACGCCCCAAAACTGAAACTGCTACGTTGTTGCCACACCACCTGGATAAACTGGTAAGCATATGATATCCGACTGAAAATGCGTGTATCTTAATAGTTTGGTAGTCAGACGGGAGCAACAATTGATTCCCGTGTCACCCTCTAGTTCAGACTGCTTCGTCAGCATCAAGCAACACTCATAAAGCGACTAGTTTGACGCATATACACAGAAGATATATTTTTAAGCTGAAGCTAGCAAAGCTAGTAGGCGGGCCTTTCTCTGCTGGATGTTTTAAACACTAGTGGATCGTGGTTGGCTAGGCAGCGTCGACATTGGGCAACGTCACTACCGTGAGACGCTCTGATTGGTTGCCATGCTGCGTAAAGAGCGTTGAGAACGTCAAAAGTTCAACTAGCTGAACTTCTGTGTTGCTAGCGTTATGTAATTTGAAGCTTGAAACAGTGGAAAAGCTTGAAAAGTTGACGGAGCCAACGCTCACAAAGCGCCGCTGAGAAGGCGACGCTCCTTCAACAGCCTCAACTGTAGACTTAACATGAAATCTTGCAGCTGCTGACGCTGCCGTTTGGGGTGGTTTGAACGTACTGTGGTGGAAAGATTTATTGTTATGATTTATCTGTACTTTGTAATCAACTGTGACCATGTTTACTTAATGTTGTAGTATTAGTTTAAATGATTAGTCTTATTGAGTGACGCTTTTACCCAAGTAAAATGATTTTGATAATGATAGTCCACATCCTGTGTTACCATGGAGATGGCTCTTCGACTGGGCATCCTTAAAGATCTACAAAGTTCACAGCTTTCTAATCAAAGAGAAAGGCGTCTTCAAGTCTCTGATTTTCCCCCTGAGAGTTTTACTTTATCGAGTAGAATAGATAGACCAAGGTTGCCAGAAATAATATAAGCTTGTTGTTATAAGATGGAGACAGGTCAGTATTCTGCATTCTACTGTAGTGGTTACTGTCCTCCTGTATGATCAATTCATATCATATTAAAACCTCCAAACGTATAAAGAATCTCTCATTTTATTAAGAGTCTAAAATCCGACTACAGTACCATTACTTACGAAGCGGTTTATGAGAACAGCAAACAGAAACAAGCAAAAAATCCTACTTCTTCTTCATGTCGATCTCTTATGTGTGCTGCACTGTTCAGTGACACTCACTGCTGAAACTGATATATGGATGTCTTTAGCGGATTCCCTAAAGGGCCAACTGCATATGGAGACACAGTCAAAAAAAGATGCAATTCAATTCCGATGAGGCTCAAATAGTGGAAACATGCCGATTAGAGCATTACAGGTGCAGTGTATAAGCTGCAAGTTACATTATTACTACTCGCTGGTACTCTCAATTCTGCTGTAAACTATTTGTATATTGTTTACTAGCTGCTAACAGATGTCAGTTACTGACTTCTACTTTGAAAGAAAACCCTCCTAACATCACAGGGCTTCGCCTCAGCACAAGAACGTCTAAGATATTTAAGGCAAATTCAACACCATCCTTTTCTATGGAGGCAGAAAAGTCTCATAAGTAATAAACTCAAGCGAGGTTTTCCACGAATGCATATGGTCATTCGGAAATGCACATGGTCTGTTTCAGAAATGCACACGCGGAGGTTCACAAATATAATTTTCATAAACACTTGTAATATAACTTCACAAATGCACACAATAAGGTTCACAAATGCACACGATCTGTTTCACAAACACACACAATCTGCTTCCCAAACGCACACAATCTGTTTCACAAATGCACACAATCTCTATAAAATATGCACACAATCTGTTTCAAAAATGCAAAAAAATCAGTTTCAGAAATGCACACAAGCTGTTTCACAAATATAATTTTGAAAAAAGCTTCAAATATATGCTCACAGATCATAAAAATTCCTGAATGTGCATGAATCCACCACTTCTCATTTGTGAACCTCTCTGCATTCGTGAGAGAATTCTGTGCGGTGAGTTCTGAGACTCACCTAACGAAGACTGACAACTAATGTTACCACTGGCTAAAGAATCTGTCAATCAAATTAATCACTGTTCGCTTTCAGCCAATGGTATGGCTCCTCACATTTTCTCCATGCTGGCAGCTGTTTTTACTTGCGCATGCGCAGTGAAGTTCAACTAAAGCACATGGCGGAGAGGAGCAACAACATGGATCAGTCTCAACCTGTAAGTAGTCCATTTATTTTATTATCTCCTCTTTCAATTTTATAGAATTACGAGTTGAATCGTTCTGCTTAGCCAAGTAAGTTGTTTGAATGGTTTAGGATAATGTGCGTGGAATAATAAGAGAGAGACTCGCAGATCACCTATGTTATAAAAAATATAGCCGCCCACCCTGGCAAACGTAAGTGTAGCGCTACCCCATTCAATAACTTTAAACCCATATTTTTAAGTTCTGAGAACATTAAAAAGTCAAGTTGTTGCTTGTTTGGCTGCCAGTACCGCTTGAACTGAAATTGGCCAGAATTCAGAAGGAACCTAATGTTTTTTTTGTTTTTTTTTATGGTAGGCGTCTGTGGCTGCAAGCTATCAAAAAGGGCTGATGACAAGGGAAGACAGGAACATTAATAACATTAAGCTTTAACTTTTTATAAAAAAATCACTATTATTTCCCAAAAGTGTGATTTCATGTTTGCGCAATAATTTTATTGTTTAATTGAGCGAAGGAATCGTATTAGGGTCGCTTAGTCATCCCGCCATGCAGGTACAATTGGCTGTGAAGACCTAATTTTCAGTTGTTTTTTTTCTATGACCGATGCCTCCTACATTGGTTCTTATGTCCTTGTTCTTGGCTTGGAAGGCATTTTGCCTTCAAAGCGCAAAACTCAGAGTCCTTTTCATGATATTTTAAATATTTTTCAATAATTCTATACATTCAGGGATATGTTTGTCTGTAGCTTTTCTAGGGTGTACACACTCGGCTTCTCCTCTAAATAATTGCGTGTATATATATTTGGCCACGCAGATACGTCTTCCACCCCATTGGTAATGCCGCAGGGATCCGGGAGTCTGTTGCCATTACTTAAAATATATTTTCTAATGTCGTTTTCCCGATTTGTCGGTGATAACCCCTTTGCGCCATTTACCTGTTTAAAGAATACACTGCATCGACCGTCACTGCCTATTGCTGCGGATGAGCGGTGTTGCGGCCGCCATCTTGGTCCAGTATCCCCAGTTCTACAGTGAAATGTGTTTAACAGTCTCAATAAAGCGTCTGCAGATTCATAATATAATAACCCACTGAATGCGGAGCTGATGTTCATGCGGGTTTTGTGTCTGCAACCTTTACATATTAAGCTACGAAATAGGACACAAAAATTTGTTTAATATATGGTGAGATTTACAGCAAAAAACTATTCTAATATACTTATGAGATGTATTGAAAAATTTTACAAATACTTAAGATTTATTAGAACTTCATTATTTCGGTGGTTAATTAACCAAAGCTGATGAGATTATCAGTAAACTTATTTTCAAACTTTTTCGGGGGGGGGGGGGGTTATGAGATGTCTTTTACCATTAATATTAGTTTTATTTCTGCAGTGGCCTTTCTGTGTCTGTTGTAATCTAAGTAAGTGTTTTCTTATATACGATAAAGTCTCAGCTAGCTTTTCGTTGAGGTGGGATTGCTGGCAGTAAACATGTAGCTAATGTTGCCTAGCTGGCAAGATTTTACTGGTGAACAATAAACACAGAATAATAAACTTATACTTATAAAATTCAAACAAAATTTTTCATTCTTAGTTGTGGTAAGTAATAATCCGAGCTCTGCTCTCAATGGACCGTTGATTACTCAGGCATCTTCTAGTTCCAGCTGCTGTTGTGGTTAGTCTGCGGATAGGAATACTGGTCTAAGATGGTGGCCGCTTTTCTTGCATCCAACCTCCCAATGCAGGGTCAACTTTTTATTATGTCTATGCTTATGAACGCTTGACCGCCTACATGCATCCATGCATCGTGTGGACAGTGGTGGTGTACTTGCCAGGATGACCCGTCTGAGATGTGTGGTGAGGAGGACATACATGGTTCCTTGCCCAAAGTACATGGTGCACATTGACACCAATCACAAGCTTATCAGGTTTGTCTGTGTAATTGACAGAACATGACAACCAGAGTAGTAGATCATACTGAATAAGGGCAAAATAAACTTGCAACAGATATTGTTTTGAAAGACTTGTACCGTTGGAGTTATGTCAAATTTCAGGAGTTGCATTTTATTTTGTCTGTGTTTTAACAGGTACAATTTTATTATCTTTGGAGGTATAGACGGCTATTCACGTAAGGTAGGAACTGTTCATTGTCGAGGAGCAAACAGCTGCAAATGTTTTGATGGCTATCTTATGTTTTAGAGACATGGTGCAAACCTTTACCAATTAATCTTTTGAATTAAAAGTCTGCATTGGGATTGTATCCCTCCATTAGCGGGCAGTTTGGACTTTGCTGCAGGCCATAACAGGTGGCTCCAAAAATTAAAAGGGGAAGATGATGTAGCATTAATACAAAAATTATTTTTGGCATATTTGTAGAGCCTCTCAATGAAGGAACTTTGACTTGAACATGCATGAGCCTATTTTCTTCCATATTTCTACATAAACGTAGTAATATGCGCTGAGTTAGCTTTCATACCAATATGTTGCTTACTCCACCTTTCTGTCATCAGACATGTCAGCAAACATGATAAAAGATAGGGGTGGGTTGTATGGCAACATTTTCACAAAACGGTATTAAAAAAAGATTTATCGGTACTACTGTATTAAAATGTTTCTTTTTTACACACAAGACTGTTCATATCCACATTATGTTACAGTGAATAATATAAAAATATGCTGGTAATTGGCAGTTTTTAGAAACATGGCATTAGAGACACCATCGACCATAGACAAATGTTTTCCAGGGGCCAGAACAGGCAACATAAAATCTCACCTGAAACTCCTGGCTAAGGATAAACGTAAATACATGAAGATTGTTATTCAGCATGGCGGTAATGTACGCCAATCAGAGGTCACTAAAATTAGTGTTGCTTCGGTGTGCAAGTTTTGTAAAAAAAAATGTCGGACTGTGTAATCTAAACAAGATCCCTCTCCTCAAAGACCTTATTAGTAAATGACCTGATATGTGATTATAAAATTTAAACTTTTGTTGACCCAGTTTTCGATCAGTATTCTTAACCACACGGTCTGGTACCCTGCTCAACTATTAAGTCCCCTGCTGGATGGGGAACATCGGTCCAGATGATGCTCAAAGTGACCGAGCATCCTCCATACTGTGTCTTCTGTCTTCTAAGACCCCCAGACGGTCGTGGCAGTTGATCGCTTGTACTGAGCCAGGTTCTGGTTCTGCTGGAGGTTTCTTCCTGTTAAAGCGGAGTTTTTCCTCTCCACTGTCGCTTGCTCAGTATGAGGGATTATTGAGGAATTGCTGTGGTTGGAGTCTGCATGATCCGGTCACAACTTTACGTCGATGACTGAACGGAATCTGCTGGGAATCCATAAATTGAAAAAATTTAACTGATTGGTATGTTTATATAATTGTATTGAAATGACTTCTGTTGTAAAGTGCCTTGAGATATTTGTTGTGAATTGGCTGTGTAAATAGAAGTGAATTTAATTGTTATTGTCAACTGACATAAAAAATGCATTTCCACGTTGTACGTTTAAACAAAGTATTAATGAAATAAATTAACATAAGAATTGCTATATCGTGAAGTACATTGTTTTCAGGACATAAACTGAGCTATATTGGGATATAAAAATTTAGCCACATCGCACAGCCCCACTTCTATTCTTTCTGTGAGATTTAACTTAGAACTATATTCACCCTGGCAATATATATATATTTTTTTCTCTGAAACACTTAATCCTCAACGGGTCGCGGGGGGCTGTTGCCTATCTCTAGCTGTCTGATCATTGTTCTTCATAAAATTTTGTACCGTATATCTTATTTCATTTTTCTTATAAGTGATCAAATTTTCATTATCCTTTATAATGTATAACATTAGGCATGAAATGGTCAAATTGAAATAAATTTACATTCGATCCATCTTCTTCCGCTTATCAGGGGTCGTGTCGTGGGAGCAGTAGCTTAAACAGTGAGACCCAGACTTCCCTCTCCCCAGCCACTTGGGCCAGCTCCTCGGGAGGAATCCCAAGGCGTTCCCAGGCCAGCTGGGAGACGTAGTCCCTCCAGCGAGTCCTGGGTCTTCCCCTGGACCTCGTCCCCGGAACACCTCACCACTGAGGCGTCCAGGAGGCATCCTGACTAGATGCCCGAGCCACCTCAACTGGCTCCTCTCGATGTGGAGGAGCAGCAACTCTACTCTGAGCCTCCTCATTCCTATTTTTTAAGATAAATTATTGCACTTATAAGTGTAAAAATCGTGTTTAAATAAGTAACAGAAATAATTAGTAACGGAGGGTGGCAGCCATCTAGTGACTCTTTTTAGTTACTGCAGCTTTACTACTGAGCTCCAGCTGCCTCACAGAAACCTGCTAATGTAGAGCAAAGGGTGGTCCTCTTGTTTCCAACAAGAAGGTTGACTTAATTTACATGGAGCTAAAAATGTTCTCACTGATGATTTAAGAGTAGGAGTGGCTTTAGGTCCAGTCCCGCTGCTTCATCCTTCCTAGCCATGGTTTAACCGTTGCTTAGCAAATAGCTACTTGCTAGCGTCAACTAATATGCTCTGTACAGGTGTGCTGCGTTCACGGGGATGTTGTGATATAGTGGTTAATATTACCAGGTGTTGTGAGCTATATGAGAACTGGTGAGAATTACTTCTTGGGGAAAATGCAATGTGTGGTTCCTTGTGATGAGGTAGTCTGAGTAAATAGACAGTTCCCTGGTAACCGATGCTATTAAGTCCCAGTGGGACGCTAGTGACACCACAGTATGTAAACATAGGAGGATGTGATCACAATCATCTTTTAGATTTCAATGCAAAGGGTTGTTACATAATTTCGAGTGTTACAAATCGAGATCGTGAAACCCCTATCAGCTATGAACCTATTTGAGGTTAGTTTTACTGTTGTGTCATTGGTGAATTTATCGTTTTGGCACATATAGAAATATTAGTCTTGACTATTTCTGCTTGTATTACATAGATCATGTACCTAAAGGTAGCGGACAACAACCGGGCAGACACCCACTTGGCCTTCTTCAGTGAAGTAGTGAATGAGCATGGCTTTCCTCTGAGGTATTAGTCTTAATTTATACAATAGCTTTTTTATGATGGGATTAACACTGTGGTACCCTTTAAGTCATTGTTTTTCTTGCATTGTGTTATTGACCAAAGCAGTTTAGATACATCTAAGCATCCTAGTCAAAAATAATGCCCTTTTATGTCATAGTGAAAGTTACGCCCAAAAAAATTAGTTTCCCCCAGTTTAGGAGAAGGTTTATAATGGAACTACTTCTTGAAAACCATGGGGAAATTTTCCAAAGACTGTTAAATGGATGTAGATTGTCTTGAATGTTTTTGAGGTATGACTTTCATATTTTCAGGGTAAGAGGAGATCATGGAGGAGAAAATGTGGGCGTAGCAGAATTAATGTTCTCAGTTCATGGAACTGACAAAAACTGTTTCATTGCGGGAAAAAGTGTACATAATCAACGGTGAGTTAAACAATATTTTGGTAGCTTTAATTTGCACTTGCAAGCTAAACAAACAATGGTGAAATGAATGTAGTAGACAAATTCTGTCATTTGACATCTTCCTCAAGCTGCTTTTTGCTGCGTGGTTCTGATTAGTTCATACAGACCGTTTTCCAACTTGCGACCTGCTACGTTTCTGCTGCTTACAAAAAATGGGTAAAATATAATCACCCTAGATAGTCTTTCTTGCTACTATTTTTTAAAGAACTTAATTTATGTCAGCTTTCTATTGGCCACATATATTTTTATGACACCAGCTTTTTTCTATACAGACAGGAATAAGAAAATAAACATTTTAAAGAGGTTCAAATATTTATACAGGAAAGCTCTTAAGAGGTTTGTGGGTGGCTCTCAAGAGCCGTTGTGGCCACAAAATGCCCTGCTCTCTCTCCACCGAGAAGTGAGCCATGACCAGCTTCCTCATCCAGACTTGGTAATATCTCCACCACAGCACGACCGGCGCCTCTGGCATATAAACTTTTACTAACCGTAATCAGATGGACAGCCGCTTAGCTTTGTAGTTGGTGCTTAGGCGGGCAAAGCTTGGACCAATGCGGCACAAACTGAGCGAGGAGCCAGGATGTTTATGAATCCCTCCGCCACAGATGTACTGTTGGTTCTCCAAAACTGTAATGCACTGTCCCAGCTCTGCTGGAGCCCAGTCCGAACATATAGTCCACGCAGTCCCCAGTCAGCTCGGAAACCATAGTCCATCCGGCAGCTGCGATCGCAGATGCTGGGCTCCAGGGAGATGGTGCTCTGCTCCCAGGTTCTGGATCCTTCCGCCGCTGCTTAACTGGGTCTGCCCTCCTAGGAGCAGTCCAAGCGCCGCTTGAGGGCAGGCTGAACATTTAACTAAGAAAGCTGGTCTTTTTGGTCGCTTCTATCGGGTTTGGTGTTTACCAGGAGACCAAGCATCCTCCATGTCCTGCTATCTATATTTTTATTAAATGTATAAAGTACTTTTACGTCTTCTCTTTTGTTGTTTCTCTGTCCTCAACCCACAAATGGGTGTGGAAGATGAGCACTTGTACTAAGCCAGGTTCTAGTTCTGTCCCAAGTATGAGGGATTGCTATGGTTGGAGTCTGCATCATTCGAGCACAACCTCACATCAAACACAATCTGTTGGGATTTGTTTAAGTAAAATCTTGTAACGGATTGGAATTTTTGGATAAGTGCCTTGAGATTACATGTTTAGTTAATTTGTTCTATATAAATAAAAGGGAATTCCATTGAAAAAGTTTTGGGGAAAAAGTATTTGTAAATACAATTCTTTTTTAAATGTAAAATGCCCAACACTGTATAATATGTATATTTGTCCTCAAAATACAGGATTGAGCGCCTCTGGCGTGACGTCTTCATGAGTGTTACCGGTCTATATTACAACATCCTGCACTTTCTTGAGGACCAGGACTTGCTTGACATCAGTAACATCCTTCACCTGTTCTGCTGCCACTATGTTTTCCTGCCACGCATCCAGGCCAGCTTGGATGCCTTTAGCAACGCATGGGACAACCATCCGATCCGGACAGAGCAAAACATGACACCAAATCAGTTGTGGCAGTTGGGCCTGGCCCAGAATCCCGTTTCTGATCCAGAGGTAAATAAATGGTCAGTGAAAATGTCTAATCTCAACTTGTTGATCATTAAATACAAACCAAGTATTAAATCATTTAGGCAAAGTTTTGATAATCTCACTCTACCTCTTGGATTAAAGTATTTTTTTCCCCCTATCCCTACCCTAAATTTTTTTTGGCCCCCCATGCTGAATTGGAGTATGAAGAATAGTTACATTACAATGAACACATTAAGTCCTCACCCATTTTTATTTGCTTGCGATTATTCATGCACAATGTTTACAGATACCTGACATTGAATGGGAGGAGAGTGGATACATGACTGAACCTCATCCTGGGATAAATGTTCCTGTACTGGCTAGTCCTCTTTCAGATCCTGCAATGTTGGAACTGCAAGACAACATCAATCCAATGGAAGATTCAGACTGTTTTGGAGTGGACATATATCTTCATACTGTCCAGTATGTTCAGACCCTACTTGAAGTTAGATGATTACATGACAAAAGAAGAAGAGACACATGGGATTAAGGGAGTAGGGAAGGAAGGAGCAAAATGTGATATTGGGAGAAAAGAAGAGGAAAGGATAATTTAAAGGTTAAGGTACTGCTGTAATGTTAAGGACACTTGACATGGTAAATATGTACTGTAAGTGTTTTTCACACTAATTTTTTTGTCAAATAACCAAGATTAAATTTTAAAGGTCTATATTCTTCACTGATAGTTCGAGTATCTTCCTGTCCCTCCACCTCAAGGAAAAAAATGTCCATGTGAAACACCTAGTTCATATCAGGGGAGAGACTACATCTGCTTAAATTTTATTTGATTTTTTTTGTTTTTTCTGCTAATCAGTTATTTTCACTCAAAAGTACTGGGGTACTATGTGCATTCTGTTACCCTGTAAGCTTCTCCATTTTGTAATAAAAAAACATGTCAATTTACTTTGTTCTTTGGATGGTCAAGTGTAATAATATTTAGCAGGAAAAAGTCTTAAAAGACTTTATTGCAAATTTTACAATAGATAACCAGTACTGTCATTTTTATACATAAACAGCATTTCTTAAACAGATTTTTATGCTGAGAAAAAAAGTTTCTCGGTACATGCTTTAAAATAGGTAACCAATTTAAAGTGCAGTGACAATGGCAGTAACTTACCATGTACCAAACAAAAGAAATGAGCAGGTGTCAAATATTAACAAACATACGCAGTTGCAGTGTTAAACTCCTAGACATTTTAACAGTACCTGCTTTTAAACTAAGGTACACTGATGTAACGTAAATTGTTTTTTTAGGTTTAAATGCCGTTAAGGCAAATTAACAAGTGCAAGAAATTACTACCTTCAAAAGCCATAACCAATGACATGAACAATTAGGTACCCATTAGTCTGTGTCAGATTTTAACAGCATTTGTCTTACCAAACTAAAAAAAAAATACAGTACAAAAATAAATTAGTACCTGATTCAAAACATAAAAACCCTCAATTAAAAGTGCCTTAAAGATTGTAAAAATAATTAACAAGTGCTAAACAGTATTACCTGATAAACATAGCCACAACTGAAGGCCTGGCATCAACTACCGTTAAAATCGAACACTATCTCAAAGATGCATAGTTTTAACACTAAACCTTCCCAAAGCCAGAGTTGATGGAATGGAGAGCCATTATCAAATCCTGGTGGAACATTGTGTAGGTCTGGTAGTGGCCTGGAAGCTCCAGTGTGTACAAGCAGGTGTGAGCGACAGGGTATGTTCCATGTACAACCTTGACGTAGAGGCAACTCATTTGCTGCTCCCACCCAACCCAGAACTTCATGAGGTCACCGAGTACCTCTGGTGATGCTACGGAAGATAACATTAAAAGTGTGTGACACCTCACAATTTCTTGTACAATCACAAATGTGTGAACTTTTAGCATTAACAACCATTCTACAAGCTTGTCAGTTTGTTAAGTGAGCTTGTAAATCTGCAATTTTCACTAACACAATGTGCAATTGAGATTAGATGCATCGGGAAAAAGGAGACCATTACCTTCCTCAATGAATTTCCGCAAAAATCCAGTGACTGTACTGATGTTTTTTAATGGAACAGGCTCGTCCTCTTCATCATCACTGTCAAATGTAGATTGGGGCCAGCGAATGCTCTCAAGCATGGCCTAAAGGTTATCAGATAGTAAAGTGTTTCGCGTTAAGGTTCTGAATGTGATTGTGTAAGACAGTTGCAGTTCTATATTCTTGCTCATCTTATCTATGTTTTTTGTCCAGTAGCCTAACAGTAATCCTTTCCAAATTTTTATAAAACAGATGTTCATTAGGATCAAAAATGTCATCCAATTATAACTCTTCTTAAAATATATTAATATTCAATGTATTATGCTCCATTCTGTGTAATTACTTGAAATGTCTTTTTTGTTTCATCTAGACAAAGTGATTTCTCCAGAAAGAATGAAAATGGTATTTCATGACAAGTTAACCAAGCTATTACAGAGCAAACTCTCAATATTACTGATTACGTTGAGAATATAAAGCTACATAAATTTTAAGATAGAAAATAACATGTGGTATGATTCAAGCTATTGCTAGATCATTCTCGAGCATCTGTTGTCATACAGCTTTGGAAAAAAATACTTAAGTAAAAATCCCATAAGTAAAATAAAGGCACGCTTACCTATGGCTAAGTTCCACACTTGACTCCCTTGGGAAAAGTATGGGGTGGACATCTGGTCTGGCTGAAAGAAGTGGCCAGATTCCAGTTTCTTTAAGGCCTTTCCGGATCTGCTTTATAGGCTGCATACCATGGTGAAGTACCTGGAAATAAAAGTGAAAGGACAAAAGTTAGTCTCAGTAAACAATTAAGGCCATAACATATTCAATGAGAAGCGAGAGCTTTGTTCTCGTTCTTGGGGCCACAAGAATAAGAAGACAATTTTGTTTTCGTAAACTGATCAGGGACAACTTGTGATTTGTTGACTCTTCATAAGTGCAGAACAGTCTTCTTGTGGGGGCTCTTAAAAGTATTGCATGACTGGTCAGAAATCTTAGGGGTGTGGTAACACCAAAAGTTCTAAAGTTTTTGTTTTTTTCTTTGCAGAGTGAAAGCACCATCACAACATCTCCTGTTTAAAGGCTGGTGTCGGTAGTTATTCCTGATAGAAACTGTGTCCCCTGGCGCAGAGGTGCAGATTGTGTATCCTTATATAACCAAGCCACAGTATTTAGTAAAAACACTATAACACAAACGTGATCTCTAAACCAGTTCCCATCTAAATCCGCTTTTATGACAAATATATCTTACAATTACAAAGTGTGGTGATTGAAACATCAGCTCCTGTCAATGACATAAAAACAGCTAAATTAAAAAAACTGCTGTTTGCAGCTGTGTCTGTGTGGTTTAGGCCACTTCACCCTATACATACACACCAAAGATATTTTCTCATCAGATACATTTTAATCATGTCGGTTACCTACTTTTGATTTCAAATGGAGAATTACACGGAAAGGTGTGATTTTCGTGTTAAATTGTCCAGTTATTACAGATGCAGCATAGGTTAAACAGCTGCTAACCTCCAGTATTTGTTACAATTGGTTAGGATGTCATGTTTACACAAAGTGAATTTGTAAAATTGTTCTCATGTCAGTAGTATACCTTTTGAATAAGGTAAATACTTACTGCTTTTGAAAGCAGCAACTGGAACAGCCAGTCATGATTGGTGGAGTTCGGAGTAGGCAGATACCAGGACAGGCAAAGATCAGTCACACTTGTTGTTTCTTGCGCAGTAAGTTCTGTTTTCTTGAGCTACAGACAGGGATATACCACAAAATGGGAAATATTTAAGTATCACAGTTACATTGAGGGAGTGCATTGAAAAAGGGCAAGTTAAACTTTAAAATAGCTAAAACCTAGTGTAAATCAAAGAGACAAAATTCTTTTTGTAGTTCCCAAACACCAAACAATGAATTTAGATACTTGGCTGATGACTAAGTTGTGTTGTATTGCTGGAAAACAATCTAAACTTTAAATGTTTACTTTTTTTTTGAGTAACCGTGTACTCACCAAACCGATAGTTTCACGATGATCAAGATCAGCAACATCCTCTAGGGTCAGAGATGCTGATGCATTTTCAATTTCCCCCCCAGTTAACAGGGTCACGACAGCCAAACTGAGTCCTGGGAAACCGGACCCACCATGAATGAAGTTATGGCCAAGAATCCGTCCTGCCATCTCAAACAGCTTGCATTCCCGAAGCACACCGGCAGCTGAGGGTACTTGATGATCTTTTTCCCCTTCAAAAAGGGGTGTGAGACTAGCAGAGCCTTAAAATGAAATGTAATTTTATATAAAAAATACATTTTAAAAAAGATACCTGTTCAACATAGCATCTGTCAAAACAACCCTTTTAAAAAGGTGAGGTGGAGTCAGAAAACAGAGAGAGTCAAAGAATTGCAGAGAACTAGCACAAGGGTGTTTTAGGAATGGATCAGATTTCCTGTGCAAGCCATTTAATGTGAAGCTTAGTTTATACTTCTCAGTCAGCAAGTTTGCACCCTGACGCCGACATAGACATTCATTTTTACTTTTATAATTCTCCATTTGTGTCAGCGTTGCAAAGCAATTCCCGACCAGCAGAGTGCTGGCTTTTCATGATGGGTCTGCCTACCATTGTCGTGAGCAGTGTCTTTTTCTAGTTTGTTTATTTTCTTCAGCTTATGAACAAAACATCCAAACATTAAAGGACAGAAAGTAAGCTTTTATTAAGCTCAAGTTTTTTTATAAGGAGTGAAGCCAATTGAAGGGTTGTGGGGATGGACGATATCATCTGTCGTGTTGGCTGACAGAAAATGATTGAGAGCCACCATCGTGATGCTACGTCCCCCATTCTGTCAGACCCGCTAATCCTATAGCCTGTTCTATAGTTTAAATAAACTTTTCCAGGGACTGCTTTGTAAACATTTCGACTATATGCTAAAGCATGTGTTGCTCAGTGGAAAATATTTGTATATTTGTGTTATTTATTTGTATGGATTTTGTGTGTTTTGTTTGCATTTTTAATAGCACTGACCCATATCAGTATCTAACTTGAACAGATCAAATTGGTTCTTATTTAGACAATCAATCAACTTTTTAGAATTGGAAAACAAATTGTTGAAATTTGATTCGATACCGATCACTAATACAAATGATCTGGCTGAGCTGACAAATCACAGGTATACGCTCTCCATTGACAGAGAGGGATGGTTAAAAAATTGGAGCTCTACTCAGTCAATTTCTGCATAGGTAAGGGAGATAGCAAAAAAAAAAAAAAAAAAAAAAATCCTGATCCTGAACCTTTTCCCCTGGGAGCCAAGATATAAGCCCTGATCGATTTAATGTTCAGCGAGATTCAGGGGTGTGCTCCCCTGGGAGAACATTTTGATAAATAGTCCATTGTGTTAAAAGATTCTGATGACTTTTGTGGATATAAATGGACATCATTCAGATATATGAACAAACCCAATACAAGCCTTAATTACAGAAGTATATCTGTAGGTCTGTTCAGGAATACATCCCTGCTTTTAAGTAGTCACTTACCTGCACAGTTATTGCTTGTATGTCATACTGAGACTATGGATACTACAGCCATACTTAGACAGGTCAGTAGGTGGCAGTTATAATGCGTAAAACTAACTAGGAATTAATTAGTAGACTAACCATTGACTAAAGGGCAGGAACAAAGAGACAGTCATTTTACTTAAAAATAAAGCAAGATTTATTTTGAATTGGGATCAAGTATTTGTTATTTTTGGAAGGTTTATTTAAAAAAACGTGATGAGCGCCTATTTTAAAATCCTCTGCGTAATACTGTTATCGCGTTCTGATACAGATGTCCCAAACCGCTATCAGCACATGATTATTATTGCTGTAGCAGCAGCTGTAAATCCTTTCCTGACACATGCTTCTAATTTAATCAGCTGCAACATGACATTTTTTTTTTCCAAGACTGAAAAAAAAGAAAAAAAAGAACTGTAATTATTCATTTTCTTAGCCAGAGACCTGATGCACCTGAATTACTAAAGTCACAGGACAACTTGACTTGTACAACAGCGACTATTTCCATAAATAAATATAAATATCAATGAGGAATTACCAGCTTTGCAGTCACATAGAGGATTTCGCCATTCTCCTTTGCAATCCCACATTTGATGCAAATCATTCTGTTTATTCTCGTCTGACCTCCAATTTTAGCACAAACACAGCAGTCTGTTTCGAAGAAATTGGCCCAAGTACTCTAGAATCAACATAAACTCTGGCATCCAGACTTTTGAAAGCTGTACATTTTTATGAGTTAAAGGTCGACTTTAGGAACAGGGATAAATGTCTCCTCAGCGAATTTGTGGCCAGGACACAGGTGAATGAAACTAACGTCTTTCACATATGTAAAAGAGGCTTTAAATAACTTAGATTTCTCCATCAATAGAGATTTTAGGATTCTCTCTTTAGCTCTCCCAGTATTCAGATGTTAAAGTGGTTATATATCGGGTATTTTGTCTGCCAACTGTCTTGGAAGTGTTTGTTGCGTCTATAGCAGCCATTTTTCGCTTTCTGGCGTACAACCCCTCGGCATGCGCACAAATATGTCAACAAAGATCTTACAAATACATTTCCACGTGGAGTAACTGATATATCAATCTGATTGATTGAAAACCCAACACCGACCCCTACCCTATAACCAAATGGCTTTGGTATGTCTACAGTGGTAGGGTTTAGAGTGAAAGCATGTCTCAGATCTTTGGAATTTTCAGATCACGCAACCCTGATTTTGTTTTCTTATCAAACACTTCGGTAGCTGGAAATCAAGCATGGCGCCGGAGCGCTATCAGGCCTGCATTGGAGGAGAGCCCTTGCATCGACAGATCATGAAATTGCGTCAATCCATTTAGATAGAAGTATAAACCAGGCTTAATCAGGATGGGGTCGGATACTGTCCTAAAGGTAAAGCCGTGATTGGTAAGTGATAGATGTCAAGTTACTTTCAAGGTAAGGGGTGGTGTTGAGACATTTGGAGTACATACAGTACATTCACTTTATCATATTTAAGTAATGTGCTTGTATTACTAGTGGAATTTAACACTTTTTTACACAAGATTATTCCAATATTCTAAAGCTTTCCGTAAGTTTATCAACATGTGCACAAACATACCAACCTAAGTTCACTCTGAAGCCAGTCCTCAATTTCTGCATAGCCATTGACAAAACATGTCGTTTGACGCCTTCGCCAATTGCTGCATCTCCTAGATAGACACTTTTGTGAATGAAGTTACATGCATTCAACTTCTATCACAAAGTTAAAAAAATTAAAAAAGTAAAACTAAACTTAATTTCAGTAAATAAACAATATGGAGTATGCAATACCTGTCAGCGTGCACTTGAAAGGAGCTGCCCAGTTGACATGATTTCTTTTGTAGAATTCAATCAATGAACTGTCTTTCTCTTCTTCAGGATCAAACATGTTGATTGACAGTAAGAGTTGAGGACATTTTGAGTTACTCTCCAGTAGTAGTTGTCGGAACAACAGACATGCTCCCATGGGGTCTTCCTCCTTCTCCCATGCTGAAAATTTAATAAAAAATAAAATAATCCATTGCAAAGTCATACAACTTTGTGTCAACCCCAGCATTTTCAAGCAAATTAAATGTTTTGAAAGGTTTTATTTGCCAATCATTAATATTTCTATATGTGTTAAATGTAGGTATATCACCTTTTTTACATGACCATTTCTCAGTTGATTTAGAAATATTTGTTTTGTGCATCACTGTTTGTGTTTTTAAAACTAGGGATAGGTACCGAAACCATTATCCA
This sequence comes from Apricaphanius iberus, assembly GCA_028564705.1. NCBI lineage: Eukaryota > Metazoa > Chordata > Actinopteri > Cyprinodontiformes > Aphaniidae > Apricaphanius > Apricaphanius iberus. The sequence goes on along the minus strand of JAPXFQ010002673.1, from coordinate 8,746 downwards.
ACAGGCTTCGGGGCTGAGTCTGACAGTACAATCGGACCAGTAAGCTTCAGCCTGATTGGTCGTCTTAATGGTATGTAAAGGTTGTAATCCCAAACAATGCATTGCCAACTCACTCCTATTTAGCAAGCACACGCACTGTGGGGACTGAAAGGAGGGGCAACTGCTGCGCCCTCAAGTGTTTGCCTCGTCTCTCAAAAATCTACCAGTTACGTAGCAACACCGGTAATATGTCAGAACGCAAGTTCCAAAGTTTGGATTTTTGTTTACAGAAATAGATGCTGCAATTTTTCCAAAGGTTCGAAAATTAACCAAATAATGTTTGGTGGCAGCTGCTGTTTAGTCTGCTTGAATCAAATTATTTTGTTACTCTGATTCTAACCATATAAACAAGCAAACTCTAGTCTGCCAAAAAGCGTAGGTTTCGGTTCAACTGAAACAAACTCGGCTGCAGTTTGATTGGACGTGAGAATGGTAAGCGAACCGGTGCCGCACGAAAATTCGGAAATGGACTTGTACAGAGCATCCTGGAGAGATAAATGCTGGATCGCGTACATACCCTACTCAACGCCTATAAGGGGGACTTCTGTGCTGGAAGTTGTATGTTGAAGTTGTGTCTCGAGTTTCTACAGCAGTATTGATCTTGTACATTTGACAAACATAAAAGAGCAATCCTAAAACTGGTACAGCCCCTCCATGTTTGTTTACATTTCACTGTACTGGAAGTTTCCCCGGCAGCAAGAAGTAGTGCATCAACACGACAGCCCCACCACAGACTGAGAGTGAAATAGTTCCTCAAATCTTTGGAGCGTCTTACAAAAGGATCAATGTGATGCAGACCTGATAACAGGAGATACCCATCCCTATGTTCAACCCAAACAATTATAACCAGAAAATGGTACACTTTCAAAATGAACAAAATCAGTTATTTGTTCAGAATCAATTACCAGGAGATGGTGGTGTAGGCAGTCTTACAAATGAAGGCCCTGGCAGTTCCTCAACTCTTGTGACATTGGATGCTTCCTTGTGCATACTAGCAGCAATGTCCATTCTTAAGAAACAAATAAAAGAAAAGTACTTATAGAAACGGAAAACAGAAAACCTCTAGATTTTTAATTACTATTTGTTACATATTTTTCCTGCCTAAAGCAAAAGCCATTAAACATAAGGTAAAAAAAAAGCTAAACCCTAAATATTTGCTATATTAAGACCTCTGTTACTACTGTAATTTTCAAACCGCACCACCCAATTTCAGAAAAAAAAGACAACTGTGTACATAAACAAGCCACACCCGATTAAAAACATGTTTTAACGTTTAATTACCATATTTAAGGCTTCATGCAGAGTTAATTGTCTGAAAAAGCTGTTTGGGGAAGCTTCCACTTTATGAACGGTTCAACAACTCGGCCATTCTTTATCAGTGTGTTCAGCAAATCTTCAAGAAAGACTTCAAGTTCAGGCAATCTGCTTTTATCAACTCTGAAAGTTTTTTTTTTCTCTGATTGCATTGAGCCAATCCTTCACAGCAGTCCCGCCAAAGTCTCACCATTGATTCCTTGCTTACAAGGGTAAGTGAAGCCGCTCTATATCATAGATCGACTGCCTATAACTTTAAAGCGCCATTACACACATTTCGTCGTCTGTTTTCCATTCTAAGGTGTTTCTGCAAGGAATCTTTTTTTTTGTTGAAAACTGTATCGCTCTCTTAATGACTGTTCGACATTTGCTTTCACGGTTGCTGCAAACTGCGTCTCTCACTCTTTTCAGTTCTCAGCCACTTAAAGGCACGTTATACCTTAAAGGCTGTACAAGATACTGTTTCCCGACGCAAAGGAACCTTGCCTTGATAAATCATCCGGGAACGCCAAGGCGTGTTCAAATATTCATGTGTTACCGAGGAATCTGTCCTGCGTTTGTTAGCCGTTTAGCTAACTCACGAAGGACACATCAGAGGTCCCTTGATGCCTTCACTCTGTCAAGAAATGACCCGAAAAATCCTCTATATTCAGCACGCAGCAGTGATAAAGCTTTTAAAAACAAACAAAACGCGCTTTGACAATGGATGATGCCAACACAGCTCGGTGGGCATAAAGGCTTTTTTATATATATTTTTTTTTATACCACGTTTTTTTTACCATTATCACCAACCAGGGTTTGTACATAATTCCAGTCCTGGGCATTGCTCTCCCTCTACCAACCACGGGAGGGCCCCACTGAAGCTCAAGCCTCATTCGTGCTTGAGGAGAAAGCAGGCCCTTCTTTTCACCTGAGGGGGTGGTGTTTCCCCAGCCGGACGTGGTGCGTGGAAGGATCACGTTATTCCAGCCAGGAGGAGGCAGTTTCTGACTGCTTTGCTGCGTTCTCACTAAAAATCCTGAAGTATAAATGCCCTATTATCCCAATTTTCAATTTGCAGATCTTTCCAATGTTTTAATAGCAGCTCCCTGATGGCCAGGCGTCAGGTAAAAGCTCCTGAAATTTAAAGCAAGCAGTCCAGAGCACTGTCAGAAACGCACGCAGGCGATAAATACTTTTGTGCAACAGAAGCAAGCGGTTAAAGCTTTATGTAAGTGCATACTAAACAAAAGGTTTTAAATCAACATGCCTTGAAATTATTGTTATTCATTTTTCATTTTAAGCTTTAGTTAACAGACCTATTAGACCAGAATTCCAAACATTTGTCCAGTATTTTGAAAACCGGACAACGTGACAGTCAATGTGCCAGTTCATTTTTTCTAGTGGAAAAATTTCGTGTTTAATCGGTTTGGACTTTCAATAAGCCTTCAATCAAAATATACTCTTTGGCTCGGGTTTAACTCTCCAGGGTTCAGGTCGTTTTGGGGCCAGCTTTTGAGGCCCGATTAACGCTCTACCTCGCACACGTCTCCAGCGGCAGACAGGCAGCGCGAGGCAGATAATTACCGCTTCACCTGTTTTGAGAAGCGAGCTAGGTTGCGCCGAAAAACTTACAGTACGTGCACTATGAGTCAAGGCTGCGCGGTTATCGGTACCTGCCTTTGAGCGGGTCAAATGAGATCGGCTGTTTACCTGTCAGCTGAGGCAGTGGAGTATGCTCAGTTGGAAGAACTTATTATAAGGCCTTTACCTGGAAGGAGAACGACCTGGAGTGAGTTTCATTAAGCATAGCTGAGTCTTCTTATTTACAAGGTAAAGGAATAATGCCCATTTTTAAGTTTAAAGGCCTGAAAAGGTCCAGCACGATGCCAAAATCTGTGTGCACATAAAAGCGTATGGATTTCAAATCCATACTCCCGCTTTATTAAACTGAGTGTAAATATTCTTACACCTCAAAATTATTTTTGAATCTGATCCATTCCAGGCTCCTTGCAGACATGAAGGGAAGATTGAGTTTTTTTATCCTTCTATTCCTCTCCTATGTAAAAATTGCGTACCTTGCGTGAAATCCACTCTCGCACTGAATGGTGTTTCTGCAGCCTTTTTTAAGCCGTTCATCTATGTTGTTTAAGTCCTTTCAGCAGAAGAACAGGGTTTGAAGAATTCACATGAAGGAAAATATTTCTCTGTTGGACCAGCAAGAGAAACAAAAAATGGATCCCCCCCCCCCCAGAGATAAGAAATGACTAACCAGAGAGGGTGACATTACAAGCAGCAGCAGGGCGATCCTCCGAGCAAATCGCAAAATGCTTTTAGAAGTGTAGTAAAATAAGGAAATTCCAGTTTACCAAATTAAGTATATTATTTTCCTGTATTTTAAGTAGAACATTTTTAGGCCGGTATGAAGCGTGGAAAAAAAGTGCCAAAAGTTGCTAGAAACTTCTTACCCTTCACCACACATGCTGGCATGAAATGGAAGGGCATCAATTGGGTATGCTGCCTGACAGATCGGGCAAACCTGCAACAGAATTTAGAAAATAAAAATGAAACTGACAGTTTTTTAAACTCAGAATTATATCTACCGTAACTAATAAGTATTGCACGTCTATGAAATAAATCGAGTACATTGTGTGTCCCCTAAAAACAATATTTTTGGTGATATAACCCACATATTTAAACGTATAATCTAAACATCATAATGAACTAGACTTTATGCTACCTTGCTTTCTATGTTGGAGAACAAGTAAACATTTATTATTGCCTAAATAACCTCACAGGATTCTTCCATCTTTGTGGATTCTCCTACCTCAGTGGTAGGAAGATCTGAGACAACTGGCTCCTCAATGACTGTGCCGTCTTCATCAAGAGAAACTTCAAAATCATCCATCTTAAAACCAAAAAGAATTAGAGTTGGAAGCATCCAGTAATTTGCCCGCAATAACATAATAAAGAATAGAAATAATAGAAATTGGAAGTAAATTGCACAGCTTACATTGCATCCTTCAACATGTAAAGGTAAAAGCTGCACAGGCATTCGGTTTCCACATTTAATGCAGTTTGCCTTTGGCATGCTGGCAAACTCTGGAGCGTCATAGGGTAGTGGTTCAGTAGACAGCTGCTCCTGTAGTGGAACTACAAATAAAGTGTTCTTGCCATTGCTGGATGCCCCTTTGATTGTCTCAAAGGTGTACCCTTCAGGGCCTTGTAGAATTGATGTCAGCTTGCGACGTCCACTACCCCCTTTTATAAACAGACATTATCTCCATTAAGACATTAGTAATGAATCAATAAATAGTCAAGCAAGTGAGTGAATTTTTTTATGTACCTCTGCCCTTTCATGAGTGGTGTGAATAGTTTATTTAAAAGAAAAAGATTTTATCTGGTACTAAAAAAAAAAAAAGAATGTATGCCTTTAATTGATACAACAGATCAACATGAACAGGGGAGGAGGGATATGCATTAAAGAAAAAGAACCACAAACTTGAATTGATCCCAGGCCGCTGTGGCAACAGCCTTGTCAATGGTGCGCTTGCTCTAACACTAAGCCACTAATGCCCCTATTTTGGGCTTTTAAAATGAAATAAATAAAATATTAACAGGAGATTTACAATCCTACCTGTGGACTTGTAAAACAACCACCCTCCTTTCGAGGTCTTCAGTTTGGGAAATTCCTCCATAACTTGAGCTTCAATCTTTAATAAAAAATAAAGGTATTGAGAAAACAACCCGCCATACAGCAGTCTATAAATATGTAATCATAATTAAGCATAGACTTATAACCTGACTGTGTCCCCAATTCTCTGCTAAACGTATAATCTTTTTCCCAAGGCCTGCAGTGGCAAGCTGTAGTTCTTCTGCTGAACCTTTTGGGGTGAATTCAGTTGGTCTCGGAAGAACATACACATTAAAGTTTGTTGTTTTCACCACAGAAGTGGCGGGAGCAGAGAATCGTCTTTTCCCCCTTGGCTGCTCAGGTTTACTGAAGATGTGTGGGAATGGCCTGATGTGGGAATGAGTGAACTATGTTAGCAAATCGTAAACATTTTCTTTTTCAGATTGAAGATACATGGGTCTTCAACGTTTTTCAGTTCAAGCACCCTTTGCTGTAAAATGAAACAGCGACTCAGAATTACATATCCAAAAAACCATCCTGCAGACTAAACATATTCATAGATCACATTGTTGTATGGCTGGGAGATATGACCGAAAAGCAGTAGTGCGGTATATTCAGTATTTCACCTCAATTGCGGTAAATGGACGATAACCATACCCCCCCGAAGCAAACTTTACATAACGAACTATTGTGCGTCTACAAGCCTTTTAATTCACGGTTCGACTCCCACTACTTTATGTATTTGTTACAGTCCAGTTTACATTCAGAGAAGTGACCACACAGAGCAGATGAGGAAGTGACGGTGGGCTGAGTGAAAACAGTGATTTTAGTGTGAAGCCTTATTTTAGAAACCTATTTTGCATTTACATCGGAGCACAGAACCAGCCAGCGGTTTATTAACATTCTGGACCCAGTGTGGTTGATATATGCTCCGAATGAGCAGAACCTGCACTGGTCGAGCTGCAGCTTGCTGGACTAGAAACGCTCTGGTTCAACTGCAGCTCTGCTTTTGAGTTAAAGCAGTGATAATAATACATGCTTCATGTTAGAGTTCTGAAGCATCCTATAACAGCATAAAAAGTTTAATTTGTCCCTAGTGGCTTTTTCTGAAAAGGAGTCGCTAACGTAGTTTAAACACTAAAACTGCGATTGATGCAGATTCTTTATCAGTTCCCCAAGAGTAATAGAGCTGCGATCGGGGCCGTTATCGCCTTCTACACTTGGTTTGGAGCAGTGAAGTCGGTGTGTGAAAGCGAGAAAAACCAGCTCGTGAGGGGAGGCAGAAGGCTTGTAGCCTGTGGTAGCAGAGAAGTAGGAGGTCTCAGCGGTGATGAGAGAGCCGGTGCAAGACCAGGGCTGTTATCTTCTTCCACATGCCGCTTGGAGCAGGCTCCCGTCAGATAGCGGTGGTAGACGAGTATGTGTGTCAGAGAGAGAGGCCAGCAGCAAGCACGCAGTGTCAAGGAGGGAGAAGCCGATATAGCAGCAAAGGGCTGCAAGGCGGCAGATTCAGAGTCTCCACAGACTGGATGATCACTGGTTAGGTCAGTGGTGGCATGAAGAACACATATCAGGAGCTGGAGGCATGAACTGATCAATGCCTGAGAGATGGGAGTCAAAAGTCTTAACTTTTGAGAGGATCTGTGTTGTCATAATGACTCTTTGACTGATTTTTGTTGGAGCTTTTGTTAAGATAAGCCCACCCATGTCCTCACCCACTACTGTTCTTCTGAGACGGTAATGGAAACAAAACCTAACCGCTCTAGACAACAAAACCTAACCGCTCTAGACTGTACCATGCTGTACTGTTCAGGTCTAAAGCGAACCTAGTGGAAAAGGGGCATCCACTAAAAATGTATGACATAAATTAATAGAGTTGAGTCTGATACTGAGCTGAAACGTATCCGGTACGGATAAAGCACTTTTGTAGAGTAAAAGTATCATACGAGTAATAAGAGTCAATTTCTGTGCTCAGACTGAATTCAAATTCTCATTGGCTAGCTGACTGTTTCTGCGTTCTCCGGGAGTCACCCTACTTTCGAAATTCTCCTGATATGTGATGGCGTCACCTTTCATAAACACTCCCCTTTTCTTATGAGAAGGATTTAGAATCAAACAAGTTTGACTTGCAGTATGCCAAGGAAATTGCTAATGGGGTAATTTCCTCATTCCAGTCATTGATATTCCTCAGCCGTTGGCGAATTACGTCGTTTTGAATCCAAAATAGGTTAACTACGTGATTCGTGTAGCCTATGTCACATGAGAGAAACCATCAGCTGTATTTTGTAACGCAACAGCCAGCCGCAAGTTTTCTGAACAGACTTTCTGACTGACATAATCTGCAGTTTCAATTACATCCTCCCAGTTATTAAGGATTAAAAAGTGTTTCAACCAACCTCATGTCTAGTTTCCTTTTATTTCGGCTGTGCGATGGCTAATCTGGCAACAAATCAATGAAATTTTTCCCCCAGCTCTTTTGGCCTAAAAGCACAGCTGATACGGCAGAAAGGTAAAGTTACAGCATCATCAACAGACTTAATGTTGCGCTGTGACCCAAGTGAACAAATTTTTTTTCCTCGCTCCTCTCGCCCACACGCACTTGCGGATTTGGCCTTGCCCAGTCCCAGTTAAGATACAGATAATTCATATGGGTTAAAAGATACAGATGCAGATAATGCTGCAGTCGCTGAACCCTATAAATGAACATGATTTGTGTTCAAGGTTATGATTATTGGAAATCCAGACCCAACCTTTTATCCAATGTGGCTAAAGTATTAAATTAAAACTTCACCTTTTTAAGGCCTGCTTCATTGTAGGAGCACTGGGTAAAGTACTCTGGCCACTGCTTACTGCCATCACCGGGATGTTTTGTCCTGCACTCTGGCCAGTCCCTTTTGAGGCAGATGGGGCCGATAACTTGCTGCCCAATAATTCAAATAAAGCTTGAGCTGTGCGGATGGCCAGAGTTGATAGTTCCTGAAAAAGACAAGAAAAATATGAAAAGCTTTCAATAAATAAAAAGAAACAGACTGAAGAGGTACATGTAATTCAGTTTATTTATATAGCACACTTTCACAACAGATGTCATCTCAAGGCACTTTACAAGAAGAGTTATTACAATACAATGTTTAATTTAGGAATTAGAGAACCACAGAAGATTGCGCCGTGTAATTCTCAGCAATCCCTCACACTGAGCAAGAATGAAGCGACAGTGGAGAGGAAAAACTCCCTTTCAACAGCGGTCATCTGCCGAGACCACAGATGACCGCTGCAAGGGATAATGCCCTACAAGGTGTCCATAATCAGAATTTATATCATGGTTTTAGTGAATACTCAATTATGATTGGCTGGAGGGTGTACATTAAAAAAATGATAATGTCGGAAAAGTGTCCCATAAAATTCCCCGATGACAGTTCAAAATTATTGTGCAGGCTAAAATGGTAACGGAGACTCAACGTTATTTTACAATTTACATAATCCGCTTCACGTCGGACGGTTTCTTCCAAGAAGTCCATTAATTTCTGATAATTGACACCTCGAAGGGCAATACCATGGTCACTTACGAAATAAAGAAATATTTAATCAATTAATACTTTAATGTGTTTTGAAGTTAAAATTGCGTGGGTTCTTTATACAAGTCAAGCGCACTATTTAATATCTCCCGTTGCCAAGCAACGTGGCCACAGCGATGAGTCAACTGTGAAATAAGGTTGAGGAGGCATAGGTCATAGAAAAAAAACAACTGAAAATTAGGTCTTCACAGCCAATTGTACCTGCATG
>JAPXFQ010002671.1:1800000-1998235 GCA_028564705.1 Apricaphanius iberus | reverse complement strand
TTCCATGAAAATAGTGCATTTTGAGTCCCTCTCTCCTCTTTAGGTATATTTTATCTACTGGGTCACAAAAATCTATATTTTAATAACTTTACATATACATTGAAATGTCCCCTTTAATACAGTGTAAAAAAATTAACAACGTTTTATCTTTTTATGAGAAATTGTATTGTTTTTTTTGTTGACACCGCCTATTTTCCCATGTCCCTCATGGCCTTCAATGAAAGTGTATGTAGAATATTCCAAATAAAACTATAAAAAAGTCCATACATTTTTTTATAAACCTAAACATCTATCTGGGCTTATTTGTTGGTGATATTTCTTTTCAAAATTGATTGATAATTATTAATTAAAATCACATTATTTAGTTCTGTCCCTGAGTAACCCCTCAACCCCGTTACACAAATGATTCTCCCCCCATAAAAACAATGGCACGATCCATATGAGCATGTACATCAGGAAGTGACATCACTCAAGTCTTTTGGACAACAGGACACCAAAGAAAGGCAAGTGTCTCCCTTCTTTTACTTTATTTTGGTAATTTAACTTGTGATATTGTGGTCGTCAAACTCAATGACTCAACACCGTAACATGAAAAAAAGAGAGAAAACTATTACTTACGAAAAACTTTTTTTAAATTTTAAGAACACATTATAATTCTGAATCTCATTCATGCCATGTGCTCTCCCTCTGGTATACAGTATGTACAAGGGCGGCCATTTTGTGCAAAAAATCACAACCCTGTCACACTCAACCCCGTTACACGTTTGATTGTAACGGGGTTGTTAGATTGTGACGGGGTTGTGATTTTAAGACTCAGGTTGTTAAGTTATTCAATTATTTAAATGAATTATCATTATATTTGGTAAACCTCTTTTACCTCATGCATGCTGAATTTAATCTATGTTTTATGTTTATTCTCTGAGTAAGATGGCACCAACAAAAGCAGCAGAAAGGCAGAGAAAGTATCGGGCACGTCTTAAAAGTGATCCAGAAAGAAGGGAGAAATACCTGCAGAGTGAACGTGAGAGATGGCAAAAGAATGTAGAGGAAGGGAAAAAGAAAGCAATTAAAGACTTGAGTGAAAGAGAAAAGCGGCAGAAAAGAAAAATGTGGAGAGCAGCTTACAAAAGAAGCAAGGAGAGGAAAGCAGCGCTCAAGAATTTATGCACTCCTCCACACAGTCCAGATCAGGGAGATCACCCAGAGCAGTCTTCGCAGCCAGGATCTTCAAGGTTAGGGCAATGGGCAGTTAACAGTGTTAGAAAATGGCCAAATTACACAACTTGATTTGAGAAAAAGGGAGGGGAAGAGGGGGGAAATGGCCTAATTCTCCAGACCCAAATCAACTTAACTTTTTTCTTTTGTAGGCAACGCCTGGCAGCACAGAAGATGAACAGAAAAGAAAGAAACAAGCTCAAGAGGGAAATAGAAGAACTTAAGAAAAAAGTCGAAAAAGAAAGAACAAAGAAGGAAAAATACAAAAAAAGGTGCCAACGTTTTAGGAAACAATCTGATTCCCCACGGTCAAAGGTAAATAAACTGACAGCAAATTGGCCCATTAACCCCCAAATAAAAAAGACATTGCTTTACCACCAATCACTAATTCAAATCATCAGTAATAAATACAGACAAGCCACCAAGGATAGGGAAAGACAGCTGATTGCGAAAGTTACAACAGGGAGGATTGTAAAAAAATACAGATTGCAAAAATTTGCCAGAGAGTCACTTGGATTTTCAAATAAGCATTTTAAATATCATGAGAGTCTTCATTTTGAAAGAAAGAAGACCAGCAGGTTCACTGATAACTTCAAAAATAGAGTGAAGGCATTCTATTTAAGGGATGATGTCAGTAGGATCACCACTGGAACCAAACAAACCCTCACAAGGAACAAGGTCAAAATGCAGAAGAGGTTCCTGGTGGATACACTACAAAATATTCACAGAAGATTTTTAGCAGAAAATCCAGAACAAAACATATCGTATTCCCTTTTCTGTCACCTTCGCCCTTTTTGGGTTGTCAATCCAACAATCTCTGAACGAGACACATGCATGTGTAAATTGCATGAAAATCTGAGCTTTGTGGCAGTGAAGCTTAGTCAGCTGAAAATTATTGAGACTGCCAATCTAGAACAGTTGGTAGAGATGGTGTGCTGCAACTCATCCAACAAAAGCTGTATGTATGGAGAGTGTCTCCACTGCAAGGACAAGAGTGTCCCGATCTCAAGTGCTTATAACAGCATTTCAAATGCATCTTTTACCCAGTGGGTAACAGAAGAGAAGGAAATGGATAAAAAGAAAGAGGGAGAAAAGGCAACTGTCAAGGTGACGTTTAAAAAATCTGTGGAGGGCACACAGGAAGCCCTCATGAAGCTCTTCCACAGCTACATTAAGCGATTTAAACAGCATCACTTTAACATTAAGCAGCAATATGCTTTCTGCCGTGAGCTGAAAAAAAACATGTCAGGGGATGAGGCTTTGATACATGTTGACTTTTCAGAAAATTACAGCTGTAAATACAGCTCTCAAGTTCAGGCGGTCCACTTTGGGGCTTCACATCAGCAGGCCATCCTTCATACGGGTGTGTTGTATGTTGGCAGACACCCAGAGCCTGTGTGCTTCAGCACCATCTCCGCCAGTAGACACAAAGGCCCTCCAGCAATATGGCAACACCTACATCCTGTGCTGGATTACCTTCAGGCCCAACATCCACAAGTGTCTGTGCTGCACTTTTTCAGTGATGGCCCCTGTACTCAGTACAAACAACGAGGCAACTTCTTCCTTTTCGCCACACAGCTGGACAGAAGAGGATTCAAGGCTGGTACTTGGAACTTTTTCGAGGCTAGTCACGGAAAAGGAGCACCAGATGGGGTGGGGGGGGCCTTAAAAAGAGCAGCTGATATGATGGTGGCAAAGGGCCATGACACCCCAGATGCAACAGAGTTGTTCAAGGCCTTGACTGGGACAAACACAACAGTGAAACTGTTCTTTGTGAAAAGTCAAGATGTCGAGGAAGCAATGGAGAAAATTACAAAGCTGATAGCAGCAGTTCCTGGCACCATGAAAATTCACCAGGTCATTACTCTGGCTCCAGGAGAAGTGCTATCTCGAGATGTAAGCTGCATGTGCACAACACGGAAGCAGTTTAACTGCAAGTGCTTCAAAACCCAGTGTTTCAGTTTTGGCCAGAAGGGAACAACCGCTGTGCCACAGCCAGCCAGTGCAGAGAATCTGAAAAATGAAATCCAATGGGAAAGTCCAGAGCTGATGGGGAAATGGTGTATTATCAGATATGATAATGATTTGTATCCAGGCATCATTCTGAACATACAGGAAACACACGTCCAGGTCAAATGCATGCATCGTGTCGGGTCAAACCGATTCTTCTGGCCGCATCAGGATGACATCCTCTGGTACCTGTTTGATGATGTCCTTGAAGTCATTCCACCCCCACAGCCTGTGACAAAGCGCCATGTGGAGGTCTTGAAAGAGGTGTGGAACCGACTTACAGGCGGAAGTCCATGAAGCAAAAGGCTCATGCATACACCCTCAGATACAGACACAGACACATGGAAATCATTAACAGATTAATATTATTATCAGTTCACAAGTTTCACTGTATGTACAGTAACAGGAATAAGGTGTCTTATTACACCACTCATTAGTTCTTTAAAAGTATTTGACAAGATAAGGCTTGGTTCTTATACCTGAAAACACAGGACATGCATACTCATACAAATGCCCACACACACTCCACATTATGTTGACATTTGAGCTTTTCGTTTACAATGCTTTGATGAATTATATATTGTTGTAGTTGCTGTTTTTCATTTGGGTTATTTAAACTCAGTTCAACTGCAATTTATATCTGTTGTTCTTGTCAAGAGAGTAGGTCTGATTTTGACTTTGTTGGGGACATTAAAGTGCTCCAAGGCAGCACTCCTGGAAGTTGATGTTTTTTTGCATTTGCAATCATAATTTCCTTTAATGTAGAGCTGATCAAACAAACAAGCTTGTAATACATGATGAGGCCTCTTAGAACACCAGTCTTGATATAAAGCTCTGTTTCAAAACCACATGGGTGAAGCGTTGTTATTCAGATCATCATCACACTAATATTTGTCACAACGTTGAATTTCATGACTAACATATCCATCATTATTTAAACTCACCTGTGAATTTCCAGTCTCTCTTCCATCTCAGCCTCCTCCACCTCCTCCTGCCTATCTACTGTCTGATTCTTGTGGTTGCACAATGAAATACAGTGTTCATAGAAAATCCTATACAGTGAGTTTGAGAGTTAAAAAAAACAACTATTTATATGTTTAAGTGTATTTGTCCCTTCAACCCCGTTACCATATTCAACCCCGTTACCCTAGTCTCAACCCCGTCACGCCTACATTTTCATACATTATTTTAAAAAATGCATTAAAAAGTCATTTAATGATTGTTGACATCTGTTTAAAATGTTGAGAGCTATTACAAGCTTATTGATTTTGGTGAAAATTCTTCAGTTAAACTACACTTTTGAGGAAAAATGACAAGAGCCCTTTCACGAAAAGGGACATTTCAGGCTTTAGTAAACCAAAAAAGTGAGATTTTATATAATTTTTGTATTTACAATTAGTTTATTAGTGTGGGGGACATGTAATTAATATGAAAATATGTATTTCTTTAGAAATACATTTTATGATCATATTCAGAGAGCTTCCATTTTGTACATAACGGGGTTGAAGAATAACATTGCCCAGATCTTGAAATAATGAACAATAATGATAGAGAGCTGGTGTGTGAGGTGGGAAGATATGTTTTTCTGATAGTTAAAAATATCCTTAATGCAGTGGGGTATACATACAAGTGATACATTTTAGTAAAAAATATGAAGATGTCAAAGTCCAATTTGAACCATTCTCGTGGAATGACTCAATAAGTGAGTTTCCTAACTAATGAATGCTTTGTAAGCTTTTTTCTGTCAGTTGTGTAACTCTTGTGTGTGTGGGATCTGTTTTCCGAAAAGGCTGTATGATGAAGGGCTCCCCAGTACACTGCTGGCCATTTTTAGCCATAAAAAAATCACTGTGGACACAAAAAACGAAACTACTTGATGCAGTGAAAAAGACTGGGTGAAAATGCATTAAAAAATAAATAAAATGCTCGAGCTGGTTTTAAAATGTGCTACAATGTAGGAATATTGGTTGGGGTGGGGTTGATAAAAAAATATCTCAAAATGCAGTGTTGCAAGGTATATTTGCACATTACAGTTAATTTAATTATCTAAAATATATATATTTTTTCCTTTTTGAATATAAAGTTCTATTCATCTAATCCTTGTTACTTGTTTTTTTTTTCAAATCTAAAAATAACACTGAACAGACATAAAAACAAGGAAAGAAAAAGAAGTTGGAAACTTAAGGGAAGGTAGGAGAAGTTGAGGAAAGTGGCAAACTACCAAAAGTAAAAAAGGCTTTTCACTGCAGCCACTGTCAACAAAAGTTCTAATTAAGATACATTTGCTGTAGCACCCTGTCATGGAAAGTATAGAAATCTCCTTTATGAGTTAATGAATGACTGGATCTTCAAAACAGGGATATGCTATTCGGTTTATTGAAGTAAAAACAACAACTTAGCAATGCAGGATGAAATGACACCCATCAACAAACAATATTTAACATATTGAAACTTAAATGTTCCAACAGGGATACACTGTATTCTTATTAGTTCTCTAAACAAGTGTTTATTGTAAGTTTAGTGTAATTTCTTTACCCAAATTGTGGGTTCATACACTTGAGACAGACGTTGGAGAGTTTAAATAAACATTGGGACCAAAATTGTAACCCAGTTTTATTTGGCTTAAGAAGAGAGAATATGAACCATCTTTATTCTTGAATGAATATTATGTTAAAGTTGAACAATACAACATCCTGTTTATAGTGCTCCAAACCTTGTTTTTAGGATGCAATAAGACATTGTTAGTTGATGAACTAATTAATGTGAAAATGTTAGTCAATGGATAGTTTTAATTTCTTTGTTCATTTGAAAATGTGTTTGTTCACGTTAGATAAAATTAGCTTTTACCTGTGAAGTAGTGATATAGTAGCCATATTTACACCTACGTTTATTAGACTATCCAACAGAAAATATTCCTAGACAACAATAGCCAGAGCAAATACAAAATGTTCTTTTCAAATGATGATTACCTTCATTAAGAGAAAACAAGGTATCCAAACCAACATGGCTCCTCAAACCTAATAAATGGTTGCGTCAACATTAGCTGCCACAAGTGACATCAAGTGTTTGTGATGCGGTGAGTCTTTTACATCAATGGGGTTCCCGCTGCTGGTCCACTCTTCTTTGCAGGATTGTTTCTAATTTAGCTAGGATTTTAGATAAAAACAACCTATTTAAGGTCATGCCATAATTTATATCGAACTGATAATCCAAATAATTGGTCATGAAGACAATATAAAAAATATTTTGCAGTGCTCAGTGTTTTGCATTTTTTTATTTTACAAACACTTTATCAATAAAAGTCTTCAGAGGAGATTAAGTATAACCAGTAATGTGTCTGAGGCAGCAGGGTGGCTCAGCACCAAGAAGGCACTGGGTTCAAGTCCCGGCTAGAGCATCACTGTGTGCAGTTTGAATAGCCTCTTCCCGGGTACTCTCACTCTCCCTCCACCATTTACTAGTGTTAGGGTCATTAGTTTCTCTGAGCTGTCCTGGTGTGTGCCCCTCTGTGTGCATGCATGGTTCTTTATTCAATTCAAAAATACTTCCTCAAGATGGAGAGTCTTCTTTGTTCTTTCTTGTAGATGGCTTCACTGTTCAGTCTCAACTTCAGTCTGTTAGTTAAACTCGGTATTTATCTTCCTCAACCAATTCCACTTTTTCTCCCATGATGAAAATAGTGTTTAACTTAACTCTTTTTCTTCTGAGGTCTACAATCATCTTGTTTTATTTGCATAGATAAATGTATTTTTGCAGATGACAAGTCTCTGATTTGTACTGGAAGTTTGAGTTGTATAGTAAAAAGGAATGGTGAGAGTATGCTCCCTTATAGTACTTCTGTGCTGCTGACCACCTGGTTTTACACACAATCCTTTAAATTTACAAACTGTGGTCTGTTGGTCAGGAGGTCATTAATCCAGGCAATTGTTGAGGCCTTCACCGGTGTTTTCTAGAGTTTCTGACAAAGCTGAATTGTATAAAATGCACTATAAAGCTTAAATAACATTATCCCCACAATTCTGCCTGCTTTGTCCAGATGACATTGGCTAGTTGAAGCAGGTGGATGATGGCATCTTCAATTCCTAATTCCAGAGTGATAAGAAAACTGCAGCGGCTGACACCATGGACCTGCAGCCTTGTGCCTGTTCAGTTTCTCCACTTGCTTGTTCACCTGACTTCTGGAGAAAGACAATTGGGAGGCAATGGGAGCAGCAGCATCTCCTGTCTTGGTTGAAGACAAACTTGTGGAAGCAGAAAAGTATATGACTAAGGTGAATGATAAAACATCCAAGGTGTGACTGGACAAATTTTGATCAGAGGAGGGTGGGATGTCTAGCTGAGGACAGGAGAGTAGGATGCTGATCTTATTTCTCAGTTGAGATTCATTGGCTCTGTCCAGACTCTCCAACGTCTTCCTTTCTTGCTATTTATGGGGAGGCTAAGTGACACCCTTCTCCTTCCGGTCCATAGGTCCTCTACTGCCAAAAAAAATGAATGACAGTCAATGGAGTGATAAGTTATTTTCTGATCCCGTTTGAAATGTGCCATGGATCGAACAGATGTGCGTGAATTCTAATCTTGATGCAGAGAAAACGCAGATTTTCGATGAACAGAAAAAGTCCCATTAGAATTTTTGTAAAAACGTTTAGTGGACTACAACTGCAGAAGAAGGAGAGCAATATAAACAAAAACTGCCAAGAGTTCAAAATCTAGGCTGCAGAGATTACACTTCCAAGTAACATGTCCTGGATGACACTATCCTTTGTTGACAAGCACTACTACTTCACCTATGTTTCTTTTCTCGTTCCTATTCAGATCTCTGTCTGCTTGTATAGAATAAGATGTTGGACTCGGGGATATGATCCTGTAGCCACGTTTTAGTAAAGCACATAACACATTCCTGAAGATTTGTGGAAGGGTTTAAAGTTCATCCATCTTGTTAGCCACCGATCTGACATTGCCCTTTATGATACATTGAATAGATGGTTTGAAGTTTCTCCTTCTCTCTCCTTTTGGCTCCTGCAACCTACTCCTCCTTCACTCATCAGGGATTTGTGGCTTCAGCTGAGGTATTATTTCAGCTTTTGCTAAGTTAATCAGCTGTTCCCGGCTTTAAAGCACCTTACTACCATGGTCATGCATCATAACAAGTTAACAAAAACTGAATACTTCACAACAAAAATCATTCCAGCTTCACTGAACAATAAAACTGAAAAGAATACAGGTACAAAAAATGCAATCTTTCCTCAGGAAAAGGATTCAAAGTCTGAAAATGCATAACTCAATATGTAGCCAACGGAGCCAGTCCGACATGCAGCCACCCAGGGCAGTGCAATTCTAGAGCATAAATGATTATGTTATATAGAAGTTCATGTGTCTCGCAGGTGACCTATCCATGGTGTACCCCATTTCTTGCCCATTTACCTCTAGAAATAAGCATCAGTCTCTTACAGGAGCTGTAGAAAATCTAAGAATGGATGAAAATAATACATTTCAACATAATTATTTTTTTAAATATAAGATTACTATTAATTACTATTACTATTAATGCTAGCTCAATTTGGAATAGAATTGAATTCAACTTTAATGTCACAGCAAATGTCATAAGTAAAGGGCAACGGAATGCAGTTTGCATCCATTCAAAAGTGTTTTAACAATAATATAGATATATTACAGATTATAGATCTATTATAGATATGTTACAAATGTACATAGTATGTATGTATAGTATAATTATATACAGGGTATAACTGTCGTGAATGTACAAGCTATGAACAGGTCTATGGTTATAAATATGAAAAGCTATAACAGATTATGGATATACAGTTGTGAGTAATAACAAACAGTTGTAGAACAAATTATTTTTATTGTGCAGAATGATTGTCTAAACAGTATAGTAGTGCAGTGAAATCAGTGAGATATATGTATAAATTATACAGCAGTTATATAAAGTGCCAGTGGTTATATGTGGTGGTTCAGTCCATTTTATTATGTGTATGAGGGTACAGTCTGCAATTTGTTGTTTTTAATGTCAATTATGTGAATGTTCAGTTTTATAATCTTATAATCTAAATGTTATGTTTTTAACTGAAACGTGGCTCAACAAAAACACTGGCAATGCAGTTTTGATTGAGTGTAGTCCATCTCACTTCAATTTTGTTTCTGAAACACGCCAAAACCAGAGGGGAGGGGGTGTTTGTGCCATTTTCATGGGAAATATATTGACCCACACACTGTCATTTGGGTTCTTTCCATCATGTGTCATTCAAAATGGAGAATAAACAATCTTCTATTCTTTATATGACAATATACAAACCACAGAATTGTTTTATCAAAGATTTTACAGAATTATTTAAATTTGTTTGCACAGAATTTGATTGTTAGGTAATTTCAGGTGATTTTAATGTGGATGTAACCAATGAAAGTCATGCCAAAGAACTTAGTGCTGTCCTTGAAATGTTTGGTTTAACTCAACACGTAAGTGATGTGACTCAAAATAAAGGCCAAACTCTAGATCTAGTCATTACAAAAGGTGTTAATATCCAGTACAATAACCAGTACTTGGGCCTGGACTTATTCAGAGAAGACACATAAATGATACAACAAGGACACAGTTTATGGAATTGATCATATTTGAAAATCCCCCATGTTCAAATGTTGATAATCTATTGGACTCTTACACTTCCAGGGTTGTAAATGTTTTGGATACCATTGCTCATGTTAAGGTTAAAATGGTTAATACTAGGCAAAAGTCACCTTGGAGAAATGAAGTTTTGGTCAGGGCACAAAAAAGGGAGTGCCGGAAAGCCGAACGGAAATGGCGCTAGTCAAAGCTCCAGGTTCATTATGAGGTTTACAAAGAAGTGATTTGTGTGTTTAACCAGATTTTACGTGGCGCAAGGGAGAAGTATTTCTCTGAAATAATCTCAAACTTCAGAAACAAGTCTCGTGTTCTGTTTGCCACAGTGAACAGATTAACTAATCCTAGAATTTCACTACCCTTAGAACTAATTTCTGCATCTAAGTGCAATGAGTTTGCAATATTTTTTAATGACAAAGTCCAAGGCATTAAAAATGCCATAATTACCACAAAAAAATAGCAAAACTGTTTCCAGATAAACACCTTGAGCTTACACATTTTACACCTGTCAGTGAAAAAACAATCGAAATAGGTTATCTCTGGTCTGAGTTCATGTACATGCCGCCTTGATGAATTACCCACTCGACTTCTAAAGCCTGTGCTGACTAGCTTGATACCACAACTTGGTCAGTTAGTTAACATCTCACTTGAGACTGGCAAATTCCCAAATGCCTTAAAAACTGCAGTCATTAAGCCTCTTTTAAGAAGAGCAGCTTTGATGCCACAGTACTGAGCAACTACCAGGCCATATCAAACCTACCATTCTTAGGAAAAGTCCTAGAAAAAGTAGTATATCAACAGCTCATTTACTTTCTCCTGTCTAACAATGTGTTTGATACTTTCCAGTCAGGCTTCAGGTCCCAACATAGCACTAAGACAGGTGACAAGGTGACAAATGATATCTTCATGAACACTAACGCAGGCAAAGACTCAGCTTTAATTCTGCTGGACCTGAGCGCTGCCTTTGACACAGTGGACCATGGGATCTTACTTCACAGGTTAGAAAACTGGGTGGGAATCTCTGGTACTGCTCTAAACTGGTTAAAGTCCTATCTCGAGGACAGGACGTACTTTGTCAAAATTGGCAACTGTGTCTCAGACAAAATTCCCATGAGCTGTGGAGTCCCACGGGTCAATCTTGGGACCATTTTATTCAACTTGTACATGCTTCCATTGTGTGCAATAATGTGTCTTGCCATAACAACGCAGATGACACTTAGGTCTACGTTCACTGACGGCAGGTGAACATGGGCCTATAGATACACTCTGTCACTGTATTGAACAGATCAGTGTGTGGCTGAAAAACAACTTTCTCCAGTTAAACTCAGACAAAACTGAGATCATTTTTTTGGCCCACAAAGACACAAAGAGAAAGTGTTATCAGTCATCTTGGGTCTCTCTGTCTTCAACCAAAAAAAATCAGGTTAGAAATCTAGGGGTAA
Source organism: Apricaphanius iberus (assembly GCA_028564705.1). NCBI lineage: Eukaryota > Metazoa > Chordata > Actinopteri > Cyprinodontiformes > Aphaniidae > Apricaphanius > Apricaphanius iberus. The sequence goes on along the minus strand of JAPXFQ010002671.1, from coordinate 1,986,928 downwards.
TCATGGACTAGGACCTGAACTTAAACAGCAACATCAAAGCAATAACATCAACAGCTTTTTATCATATCAAAAACATTGCTAAAATCAGAGGAATAGTGTCGAAACCAGACTTAGAGAGACTTATCCATGCATTTATCTCCAGCAAGTTAGACTACTATAACAGCCTGCTCACTGGCCTCTCTAAATGAGCTGTTAGATAGCTGATGTACATCCAGAATGCTGCTGCATCGAGTCCTGACAAGAACCAGGAAATACGACCATATTAGTCCAGTGCTCCAGTCTCTGCACTGGCTTCCTGTCGCTCAGAGAATCGATTTTAAAACAGCTCTGCTTGTGTACAAGGCTTTTTATGGTTTGGTACCAAAATACATCTCTGACATGTTAGAGACATATGAACCATTTCGGGCCCTCAGAACTTCAGGGAGGGGTGTCCTGGTGGTTCCCAGAGTCAACAATAAACACGGTGAGGCTGCATTTCAGTTTCAGGCAGATAAAATCTGGAACAGTCTCCATGAGGATGTGAGACAAGCCTCAACTCTAGCAATGTTTAAATCCAGGCTGAAAACAGTTGTTTTTACCCGTGCATATGACAATTGAAATTATTTTTAGTACGCAGCTTTACTCCCATTTTAAAATTATTAAAACTTGCAACCACCCAACCGACTGAGAAGCAAATCCATTTCTATTCAACCTTCCCTCGAACATGAATGAGATATAAGATTTTTTTCATTATTTCACTGTAAAATTTTTAGACATTGTACCTTCAAATCAACCGAAAGGTCCATATGCCCCTGACTACACAAGCTCTTCATGCTACGCTCTACAATGCTATCAACAATTAGTCTGACATTGAAAAACCCTGCTTCCATTATTCCTCTTTCAGCACTGTCTTCTTTTTCTTTACATGACAGCCATGCATGCTGAATGCTTTTATAGGTGGCACTCACTGCACAAAAGTTGCTAAATTTGGATGAAACTGTCACTGAAGAGCATTCCTCGTAAACTCTGAATCATTAATGCCACCACATTCGTGCCAATGCGAGCACTGTGAGTATCCTGAGAAACTGTTTGCTGTTTAATATGAAGCTGCAGTGAAAAAAATTTCTATCCCCTAAGCCCCCATATAAATGGCTCTTATCAAACATTTACATGTCTGAGTAGGATGATTTTTATTTGACACAGTGATTCAGCCCAACGGAGCAACTTTCTGAAAACAACAAAATAAACGTTCTTTTATTTAAACTCCTGTATGGCTGCAAACCCTATCTGGTAAGTTAAACTCAAAGAAGTTCACAGAAAATACTACTCTGGAGTGGTTATGACTAAGCACCCAGAAACTTTGCTGAAATTTGTTAGATGCGTCATTTGACTTTTCTGTCTGACCCCAAAAGGTCTATCCAAAAAAGATATAGAGCATTTGCATTTAGATTATAGCTTGAACTGTCACAGCTGTACTGTACAATGGAATGGTCTCTAATGTTTGATTCATCAGAAGATTTCTCTGATCTGATGCCATGGCGGTTAATTTGCCCAACTTTGTGAATGTTACAGATTGAACGCTTTCTTTCTAACTGAGCCTCCCTGCTCCATGTATCTCCTCTGATTTTAATCCTATGCAATAACTGTGGTATTAGGGTCATGCTGTCAACAAAAAGGTATCACTCTGCCATGAGAGGACTTCCCAGCGAACATTCAGGGAAAAAAATATATAAAGATAATCAGTGTATGGCAAAGGCCCTCACTGATTTGCCTGTAAAGAAGAGTACTCAGCATGATAAATGAAGAAATATTACTCTGCAAACTGCAATATCGCCTCAGCGGCAGCAGTTTTACAGGCGTGATATAACCATTTAGCGTTTTTTTTTATTTTTGACTAAACCATGTCATAAAAAATCCCAGCAGTATAGCGCTCAGTAAATCATTGAAAACAAAGATATATCCATCATCCTTTAAAAGCCTGTGTCAGCAGAGAGAGACGAGATGGAAAAAAAGGAGGCATCTACTGTCACTATCACTATTCCTCTGGTCGTATCTGCAGGTGTTTAAATAGAGGTCCACAAATACAACCTGAGTATGCAGGCGTGAGGCCGAAAAGACTTGGAAACAGAAGAATGTTGTACACTGGAAGGATTTTAAGCCAACTTAATTTCAATGGTCTGGATCAATAGCTCTCTGGGCTTTTCTTTTTTTTTTTTTTTTTGGGGGGGGGTGATTTGCTGATTTTTATTTTATTTTTTTTAACTAATTTTCTGTTTAGACTTTGTACTTTCAACCATGTCAAAGCAAAAGTGGAGAATAAATATGTAAAGTATGTACATCAGATGACCAGTATCTGAAATTAGATTGGTGAGCCCCATCCACCCCACACCTGAGGCAAAAAACTCCTTCAGCGTGATGCTGGCTGCCTTGTATTTCATATTTCTGGTGTTCTAAGGCTTGGAATCGTCTCCTTTTTCCATTTAAATGTAAAAATATTCATTATAACCAAAAGCTTCTATTTTACTTTCATAAGACACTTGAGCATGTCTTTAAATATGAAGGTTCAGAGTTCATCTGCTACTGTACCTTGGAATTTTTATGTTGCTTGGAGGAATGGCTTCTTCCTCTCAGAGTGGCAAACCGGCCTCTATCGGTAGCAAATTAATTTCAGTGTGAAGTATGACACTCTCTCACCAGATTTAGTGATCATCTTTACAGTATCTCTTGTTGTGTTGATACACACATTTTGAACTGAAACAAGTTCACCTCTAGGACGCACAAACCTCAAGAGTAAGTATAAATCCAAATATCGAGATACAGTGAGAGACTATAATCAAGTGGAATAATTCAATTCTAGGTTTTACTTAGTTATGTTTTCTAATCTATGTTGGTCACAAATACTGCTTTGAGGAATCTCTTTGGAATAATTAATTTGCAATATGACCAGTTTAAATATGTATGATTGTAAAATAGACTGGGTCAAATTAACTGCAGACTCTTTCAAAACAGAGACATTGCAATGATTCTAAACATGCCTGAACTTAAGCATCATCAGCAAGATGTGTTGTACAGATATATTTAGCGTATCACTAAATACAAGACTGATTGCAACAAACAGTTTGGAAATAATAGTTGATACACACTGGATGATTTCCTTGAGTTTGAGCCTTTTTATGCCTGAATGACTAATTGGTCAAAGTTAAAGGGTATTATTCTGAAAATGGTCAGGCACTAGACTAAAAATGACTGAAAACCAGCCAAAGAACTTCACAAGGCTAATATAAATGAGGCTCTGAACCATTTTAATGATCACAACTATGTCTGGGTCCATCAGAAGCATGATTTTGTATAAACAAATGCAAGTGGTCAGAAAATACTCAAGTATATGAAGACAGGCAAAGTACATATTCAGAAATACTTTCTATGGAAAAAAACAAAAAACAAAACACAATGTAGATGACAGTACGTTAATCAGTCTAATACTATAGAATCAATGTCAGAACCAGAAAATCTTTACTAACAAATGTTGAACAGATTTACAACTTTACAACATTACTGTGGTACTTTGAGCAAACATACAATAAGACAAACACTTCTAAGCATACAGTAAATACAAATAAAATGTGATAAACAGACTGATATATAGATGAGCGCAAAAAAAGGTGCAGAGAGGTGCACAACACAGGGTCATGCAATTGATACGGAGCAGGTGATGTGAACAGGCTTAAAGTTATTGTTCCTGAGTCCAATAGCAGAGGGGAATAACTGTTCTTACTGTACGGCGAGAGGTTCTGCTTCCCAGGAATTGGAATGAGTCCACAGTGGTATTAGGGTGTAAGTCAGGATGATGGGGGGAGTGGAGCTGTGTGCTTGCTAAAGTCCACAATAATCTCCACTGTCTTCTGGCCATTCAGCATCAGGTTTTTGCAGCTGCACCAAGGCACAGACGTCCAGCTTCCATCCTGTTAGCAGACTCTTCCACATCTGAGATGATTCCGAAAACGGTGGTGTCATCTGAAAACTTAATTGGCTTAATAGACTAGTTGTCGGAGGTGCAGCAAGGTGGTGTACAGGGAGAAGAGCAGAGGAGAAAGAAAGCAGCCTTGAGAGGAGATGTCTGTTGATGTCTCTGTTGTGGGTTAGCTGAGGACGTAGAGGGATGAGTGTCCAAAGTGTTTTATTGTTGGGACTAGTAGAGGTATGAGGACTTCTTGGTGGCTCATCAAAACAACAGTAAAAGTCGCTGAAGGTGCTGGCCAAGATCAAATCATCATAATGGCTGTGTGGCAAAGAGCAAAGCAATGCCGCACAAGGTTTCAAACCCAAATTATCTGAATGGCAGTCGTGCTTCTTGACCACTCTGCTACAGCAACAAGTTGCATGTCTACAGCAGCCAGGGTCTATTATCAAGCTGATACAACACCCGACAAGGTCACAAAGTTTGATTAACCAAGGGAATAGATTGTGAATCCGTGCGCAAGGTTTAATAAACCGAGAAAATGGATAAGCAATTAGTAATTAATGTCGGGGCCATACGTTCGGCTGTACAAAAAAAGTTTAGGAGCCATATGATTGGCTGAAAGCGAACACAGCTGTGTAGTGATGAATTTGATTGACAGATTCATTAGCCAATGGTGGCTTTGTGTGACTCCCCTTACGCCCCAGCATTCAGGGAGTCTCAAAACTCACACACAGAATTCTCTCACAAATGGAGAGAGGTTCACAATTGAGAAGTGGTCCATGAATGGATATTCAGCGATTGGTACGATCAGAGTGAGTTTATATTTGAAGTTTCTCTCAATGTTACATTGGTGAATCAGCTTGTGTGCATTTTTAAAACAGATCATGCGCATTTGTGAACCAGATTGTGCGCATTTGTGAAACAGCTCATGTGCATTTGTGAAACGGCTGGTGTGCATTTGTGAATTTATTTTACAAGTGTTTCTTGAAATTATGTTTGTGAACCACAGCGTGTGCATTTGTGAAACAGTGTGCATTTCCGAACGAGCATGTGCATTTTTTAAAAACCCTGCGTGAGTTTATTTATTATGAGACTTTTTCAACTCCATAGAGAGAGATGAGATGTCGATAATGATTGCGGGGTGGGTGGATACCTTTATGTCTCTCGCTGTCTCACTGTGTGCAGTAAAGACCACGGTGAATTTAGTTCTAAGTTGGATATTCAATGGACATTAGTTTCCTTAAAGCAGAGACCCGCTCCAACGTTTCAACCCTAATTTCCAATGCTTGCGCTCCGATAAATCCCCATGCATCCCAGAAAATACCTTTCTTCTAACAAAGTAACAACAATTTATTTATTTAAAAATTAACATGTAATATTTCTTATTAATATATTACTGTAATATTCGATTTTTCTTCATTAGCTTCCAGTTCATGTGACCAGGATCACACCAAATCAGTCTTAAAAAGTCTACAGCAAACTACATAGTGCTTTATTCAATGTGAAATATTACAGATGCATATAGACTAGAAAAAACTTATAGACAGATTTTCCTTTGTTTCTTTTTACACAAATTGTGTGCATTAGTTTTGCACTTTAATAAAAGGTGTTTGAATATATATGACCAATATTTACTTTTTGTATATTTTTGTAGATTTCTGCATACAGTTTATCTTATTTGGTCAAGTTCAAATATCAAATGTTTTAAAATACTGTGTCGCCGGAAAAACATTATTAAATAAAACTGATGAGTAAGATTCCTTAATTTCATGGAGGTTTATTAGGAGTTGTTTGTACAAACAAGGAAGAACAGCATCTCATAGCATTGCCGAGATCTGTGTAACAGCTGACCTACTCCCCAACAACTGTCTCTACCATATCAGTAAACATTTCTTCTCAGTGAAGTTGGTAGACTCATCAGGATATTCAGTGCTCTGAGGGTCGTTTCCATGGCAATACAGGACTTAGGGATCTTAATATCAATTACATTTTTGGAAAAAGTATTTTTTTTTAGCTATAACTAATTACTATTTTAATGTAAGATGCTCAACACTGCTCAGAATAACCTAACAGGATTCCTTCAGCATCTTTTTTTATGGTTAGAAGTAAAAAAAAAAAAAAAATCCTAGCCTGAAAATCAAGAATTACATCAGCTGTACATTTACTAAATGCATTTTTTTGTACTTTTTTTCTGTATTAGATTGGAGGTTACTGCTCCCAATTATGGCTGCAATATGCAGATAAACGTAAGATGGTTCTATAGTCTAGGTTCATATAACCCAGATTAAGGAACTGGTTTAGAAATATCCAAAGGTCTATGGGTTCAAAGATGACCCCGTGGTAATTCTATTCAATCACAATGCACTAAAGTAAAAACAACTACAGAGTTACATTTCTCTGTCTCCTCTCAGAGTCTGTGCTCTTGTTGTGTACCAAGCTTTATTGGTGATTATCCCTCTGACGTTGCATCTCTTTTATCATCTGTAACAAGTTTTAATAATGGAGAGGATGCCTGCACAGTAATGAAAACGGAGGAGCCTTTATGTGGGGAAAACTAAAATCCATACATTTTTTGTGTAGCAGTCTACACAAAGTATGGGAATTGATCAATCTTTTACAAAAAACTAAACAGGCAAAGCATGCATGTTTTATAATTGCTTGGGATGTAAATATAATGCATGACATTGTAGTAAAGCATTTCAGCCTGGGTTTGGATTTTATCAAAACATGTAGATGTACTGCAAGGGCTCAGCTACAGCACTTCAGATCCATTAGGGTCGAGAGATTACAGAAGCTACTCTTCCCTCCTTATTCAAAGTGAAACTGGAGTCCTGCTCTCATTGATGGGGGTGGGGGGATGGGGGTAAATTGGGCATCTGTTTACAAATTTTTTTTTTTAAGCATTAACCTGGGAGGGTTTCATTATTTTATTAAGAGATTGTCTCTATAGGTGACAAGATCATTTAGTTTGAGAAGGAATGTTGTCCAACTAGATTACAGGTTCATCATTCAGCAGCACTGATCAGTAGCCGTGCAGGGCTCTGCATCATTATGCACTGCCACACCAACAATGTTGGTTTTAATTAAATGACATAGAGGCTTTTTAAAGACCCACTGTAACGACACTGCATATATTTATGAGGTGATTGAAGCAACGGTGGGATATTTATTGATATGTTTTACAGTGTGATAGTGTGTAAGTTTATCTGGATGAGGTTATAAGGTCACAGAGGTATTTAATTGTTAAACTGCATTAATGTAAGACGCCCAACCATTTGTTCCACAAAGGTCTTTACATCAGAATAAGGTAAAAAAAACAACAAAAAAAACTAATTGCTGTTATGAAATATCGAACTACACAAATCTTTAAGTGCAGCTTTGCAGCTGTCTGAGGCCACATGTTTTACAGAAAACCTATTTTGGGATTAGTTATCCACAATTTAAAGTCACCAGGAGTTACTGGAAGCCTCCATACCAATCTTCAGCAGTAATTTGCTCCTCAGTTTTCACCACAGCTGCTTCTTTGAAAAGCTCTCTGACTACATAAAAAATAAATGAGTTTTTAACTGTTACAGTGGGGTCCATGCTGACTGTTAATGTACCCAAACTGACTTAACTTGCAGTGTCACAGCTTCTCCAATCTAATGAGAAGGTAAGTAAAACACAACATATTTACTGAAACAATAAATATTTAAACAATCTAAGACTTTTCACTTGTACAAACTATCTCAAATTTGAAAGCTTCTTGGAAGACTCCAGTATTTAATCAGGTCCTTTATTTATTATTTCAAACAATTACACAGTGCAATTGAGGTAAATAAAAAAAAACAATCCATACACACTCAACAAAAATATAAACACAACACCTTTGTTTCTGCTCCCATTTTTAATGAGATGGACTTAAAGATCTAAAATTCATTCCAGATACACAATATTACCATTTCTCTCAAACATTGTTCACAAATCAGTCTAAATGTGTGATAGTGAGCACTTCTGCTTTGCTGAGATAATCCATCCCACCTCAAAGATGTGCCACATCAAGATGCTAATCTGAGATCATGATTAGTGCATAGGTGTAGTTTATACTACAATAAAAGGCCAACCTGGAATGTGAAGTTTTGTCTCACAGCAAAATGCCACAGAGGCCACAAGCATTAAGAGAGCGTGCAATTGGCATTCTGACAGCAGGAATGTCAACCCGATCTGTTGCTCGTGCATTGAATGTTCATTTCTCCACCATAAGCCGTCTCCAAAGGCGTTTCAGAGAATATGACAGTACATCCAACCGGCCTCACAACCGCAGACCATGTGTAACCACACCAGCCCAGGACCTCCACATCCAGCAGGTTCACCTCCAAGATCGTCTGAGACCAGCCACTCAGACAGCTGCTGAAACAATTGGTTTGCATAACCAAACAATTTCTGCACAAACTGTCAGAAACCGTCTCAGGGAAGCTCAACTGCATGCTCGACGTCCTCATCGGGGTCTTGACCTGACTCCAGGTTGTTGCCGTAACAGACTTGAGTGGGCAACTGCTCACATTCGATGGAGTTTGGCACGTTGGAGAGGTGTTCTCTTCACGGATGAATCTCGGTTTACATTGTGCAGGGCAGATGGCAGACAGCGTGTGTGGTTTCGTGTGGGTGAGCGCTTTGCTGATTTCAATGTTGTGGATCGAGTGGCCCATGGTGGAGGTGGGGTTATGGTATGGGCAGGCATCTGTTATGGACGAAAACACAGGTGCATTTTATTGATGGCATTTTGAATGCAAAGAGATACCGTGATGAGATCCTGAGGCCCATTGTTGTGCCATACATCCATGAACATCACCTCATGTTTCAGCAAGATAATGCACGGCCCCATGTTGCAAGGATCTGTACACAATTCTTGGAAGCTGAAAATGTTCCAGTTCTTGCATGGCCAGCATACTCACCAGACATGTCACCCGTTGAGCATGTTTGGGATGTGCTTGACCGGCGTATATGACAGCGTGTACCAGTTCCCACTAATATCCAACAACTTCGCACAGCCATTGAATAGGAATGGACCAACATTCCACAGGCCACAATTGACAATCTGATAAACTATGCGAAGAAGATGTGTTGCACTGCATGAGGCAAATGGTGGTCACACCAGATACTGACCGGTTCTGAGTTCCCAGACCCCCAATAAAGCAAAAAACTGCACATTCAGATAAAGTGGGCAGTATAAGGTACACCTCTGCACTAATCATGATGTCATATCAGCATCTTGATGTGGCACACCTGTGAGGTGGGATGGATTATCTCAGCAAAGCATAAGTGCTCACTATCACACATTTAGACTGATTTGTGAACAATGTTTGAGAGAAATGGTAATATTGTGCACTGGAATGAATTTTAGATCTTTAAGTCCATCTCAGTCATTGTCAGATTATTAGTGTCTTAAAGCATTACTTCATTTTCATGCCTTGTTGCTGTCCTTTATGGCCAAACATGATCTAGATCTCAGTGATTAAGGTGGTAAAGTACAGAGAGAACAGCATAAAAAAATAATGTATATATATATATATATATATATATATATATATATATATATATATATATATATATAATATATATATTTCATTATTTTGCACTAATTCATTTTTGTATGAATACTGGCTATATATATATATATATAGCCAGTATTCATACAACAAAAATGTAACATTTATAAATATCTACTCTTTTTCTACTTTTTTATTTATTTTTATTTTTTATCATTTTTATCCTACGGCTTTTTCCCATTATTTATCACCGAGTGTCCTACCTAATTCCAGTTCTGGGCATTGCTCTCTGCCAACTGTGGAAGGGCCTATACTGAAGCTCAAGCCTCCTTCCTGCTTGAGGAGTGAACAGGCCCTTCTTGTCACCTGAGGGGGCAGGGTTTCCCCAGCTGGACATAGCGCGTGGAAGAATCACGTTATTCCAGCCAGATCCTCCCCAACCCTTCAGGCGCCTCAGTCAGCCACGAGGAAGCAGTATACAGCCCAGAACTGGTGCATGTTTTTGTGGGAGTAGCTCACATTAGCTACTCAAGGGAACACAGGGAGAACATGCAAACTCCACACAGAAAGGCCCTTTCGCAAACCCCACACAGGGTGTGGGTGCTGATGATATGGAACAAACGCACCCTCAGCACCCACAGCTTTCCCGGCAGGAATTGAACCCGGAGCCTTCTACCTGTGATGTGTGCTGCCCGTTTTTCTTTTTGTTAATGGTGGTTTTCTGATCACCTCCGAACTAATCGCTTTTTCTTGGTCTCATTCCAGACATTTCCTGAAGATTAAGTCAAATTCCACCCACTACTTTTTGAGTTATGTTGCTAACAGACAGACGAACAAACAAAACCCTGGCAGAGACATAAAATCTTTGGCAAAAGGTAACAAATATGACGAACTTACTGTCCTAATGCTACTTCACTAAAACAAATTGGGCAAATCTTATGATGAAGAAATGCAGTTTCCAAACATTTTCACTGGGTTTTATGGACACATTTTTAGTCTAATCTCTATTTTAAGCACATTAGATAGGTTAAAAGGAAGGATGGATTAAAAGAATTGGAACTACCTGAAACGGCTTTTAGTGCCAGAACTGCCATTGATAAATAAATAACAACCTAATGTGGTCTGAACTACTGCTATTGTCACTGAATTCCCTTGACTTCTGCTTACATAACATCTTTCAGGTGTGCTAACTTTGAAATCTTTACTCAAAAAGCTAATCTTTTGAATGGGTGGTCACTCGGACATGTTGGTTGTATTCCAGTTCATTGGAAATGTTTATGGTACATCACTTTTGATGTGGAACTAGGTAAGATATGACAAGAAACACGAGACATCAAGATAAACGTAAAAACATACTTCTTTAGGAACTCTATGCAGAGTTGAATAGAGGTTTGGCCCTGTTCATGCAGACTCCAACCACAGCAATTCCTCAAGCTGAGCAAGCATGTAGCGACAGTGGAAAAAGGCAAGGCAAGGCAAAGCAATTTTATTTGTATTGCACACTTTCAACACAGGGCAATTCAATGTGCTTTACATGATTACCACTGGTTCACAGCATAGATCAGTTTGATGATTAGAATACAAATGAGCAGTTGCAATAAGAAAATACTCAACAATACCACAATGTAGGGACAAGTGAGTAAAAATCACAGTTTTAGTTCATTAACTGATCTTGCTGATCTTGCTCACAGTTTTTAACACAAGAAAGCATTTACAGTAATTAAGACAATAATACGTGTGACAATTAAAAACAAGCAAGTAAAAACAGTTACTCATAAGCGAGTCTAAATAGGTAAATTTTAATTTTAGATATAAAAGTGTTCAGTGTCTCTGCAGCATTGCATTTTCCCAGTAGTTTGTTCCAGAGATTAGGAGCATAGAAACGGAAATCTCCTTCCCCATGTTTGGTTCTGGTTCTAGGGACTATCAGTAAACTAGAGCTGGGGGACCTGAGTGATCTGGATGGTTTGTACCATGATAGCAGATCTATAATGTACTCTGGTGCTAACCCATTTAATGATTTATAAACTAATAAAAGCACTTTGAAGTCTATTCTCTGAGCTACAGGGAGCCAGTGTAAGGACTTTAGAACAGGGGTGATGTGTTCTACTTTCTTGGTTCTAGTGAGAACACGAGCAGCAGCGTTCTGGATCAATTGAAGCTGTCTGATTGATTTTTTAGATAGACCTCTGAAGATACTGTTACAGTAATCAAGGTGGCTAGAGATAAACGCATGGATGATTTTTTTCTAGGTCTCTTAGTGTCATCATTCCTTTAATCCTAGAAATGTTCCTCAGGTGATAGAAAGCTGACCTTGTTATTGCCTTTATGTGACCCTGGAGGTTCAGGTCTGAGTCCATTTTTAAACCTAGGTTTCTGGCCTGGTTGATAGTTTCTAGTTGGACCAACTGAAGCTGTGTACTGATATTTAATCAATCTTTTTTGGGTCAGAAGAGAAGGACTTCAGTTTTGTTTTTGTTCAGTTGGAGGAAATTATGGGACATTCAGCCGTTAATTTTCTCAATGCATTTATTGAGGATATGGATGGGTTCAACATCACTTGGTGACATTAAGATATAAAGCTGAGTGTCATCATCATAGTTGTGGTAGTTAACATTGTTCGTGGTTGTAATCTGGTTTAGTGGGAGCATGTAGATGCTAAATAGGAGGGGCCCTAGGATGGAGCCCTAGGGGACCCCACATGTTATTTCTGTGTTTTGTGATGAGAACTGGCTAATCGACACAAAGAAGTTCCTATTCTTAAGGTTAGATTTGAGCCAGTTGAGTACTGTACCAGAGAGTCCGACCCAGCTTTCTAGAGGTTCCAGTAATTTATCATTGTCAACTGTGTCAAACGTTGCACTGAGGTCTAATAGTACCAGTACTATGCTTTTACCACGGTCAGTTATTGTATGGATATCATTGAAAATTTTGATGAGGGCAGTCTTGGTGCTGTGGTACCTATGAAAACCAGACTGATAAATATCAAAGCGGTTGTTCATTGCTAGGAAGCTATTTAATTGTTGGTAAACAGCTTTTTCAATAATTTTACCAATAAATGGGAGATTAGAGATTGGTCTGTAGTTTTGCATCAACGTGCACAAAGAAACCTCAATAAGAACAAGGGCTCAGTACAAGTGGCCTTCTGCCACGACTGACTGCAGGTTTGAGAACACTGTTAGAGTTTTGGAGGTAGCAACTCTTTGGCTATGAATAGTTAAAAGGGTTGTTTATCGCAACCAATGAGATCAATAATTTATGGAAGATTATTTTAAATGGGGCACCACCTGACAAGTCAGGAACTATATTAACAATAAGAATTAAGATGCACAGAGACCAATCTCAAGTTGAGTATTTTATTCACCAAATTGCTCACAGAAACAGTAAATACAGTCTAAGCTATGTGCTACTATGGTAATGCTAAACTTGGAGGATGGAAGTAAGCAACATTACCAGAAGGTCAACCTCACGTGCTTACGATGTGAGCGTGCGTGAGGGTGAGGGAGGTAGAGCTGCAACTAGAGCTCCAGGTAGGCGCACTTGTCCCCAGAAAGACAAAGAAGTTGTGTGGTCTCACCTAGTTAGCTTTACAGCTAAGCAAAGAGCTCATACAATGGCTGCTGCTTCTCTACTCTTTTACTGGATTCTAACCATTGGAAATCAACACAGAAACAGACAAAACAAACACAGTTTTTGCTTACAAATCAAAAGAAAACAGAGTTACTTTAACACAACAGCTGGCTTTGGTAAGACCAAACACCTTATAATTGAAATAAAAAAACAGGCTCCAACCCTGATTAAAGAAAAAATAAGTTTCTACTTTGAGTCCTCGGTCAGAGGCTGGGCGCTGGAGGGAAATTGTCCTGGATCCAGGGAAAAGATTTACTCAGCTCGCCTCAGCTGCGCTGGGGGATGGACATATCAGAGGCTCTGTCAATCGCTCAGAGCATGCTCGTGGAAAGCCAGTGGGAGGCAGCTCCGGTTGGACAGTGCGCAAAATAGAGGAAGGCAAGGAAGCAAAGGAGCTTGGGCATTTAGGGCTCAATACTTTGGAACGAGCCAGGATTCGAGAAGGAAGATTGTTGCTTTCAGCTGAATAGCAGGTCTCCCTTTTAGCTCGATGAGGCGGAGGCGCTCTCAACGTGGCCAGGATGGACAAGCGGCAGTGGCACAGTTAATTTTATATTGGCTTCATCATCCAGGGACAGCGCTAAGGTGGCGAATAGGGTTTGAGGAAGCAAAGCAGCCAGCCAATGAGCTTCTGAGGATCTTGAGGGAGCGCATTGAGGAGCATGGCGCTGGCCTGGTGCAGAGGATTGTGGGGGACTGAGTCCACTTAATATTTTCTTGGCAGACCCAACAATACAATTACATGCCAATATTTATAGTCACAACTGTGCAAAAAAGGCATGAGCTGAATAAACAACAAGAAATTACCAACGATTCTGAACTATAGAAAGATAAATTGTAATACATCTTTTCTCTCTGCATAATCCATCATTTGCCTTAATGGTAGGTAATTTCCTGATCCACATGTAAACATTAAAGGTCCTTTATCATGCAAAATCAACTTTTTGGTGCTGTCAACCAGTGGTATTTCCTTTATAAAAAAGGTTGGCTTAATTCACACATTTCTCAGTAATTCTCCTGGATCCTGCCTTCTGACAGCTGCTTCACCCTCTCCTGGTAAATGACTGATTTAGAACATTGTGACGCGTTTTTGTCAGTCTGTCTAGCCATGAAGTGCCCAACTTGTCTGTGCTGCCACAGCAGAGTAAACATGCCCCCACCTCCCACACTCTGAGACAAAATATGTCTCAGCGAAAATGCGGGATTGGTGGGGGAGCATGGCACGGCGCTTCTGCTGCAGCTGGTCAGACATAAAGTTCTTGAGCAGTTGCAATTCGAACTCCATTTACTCAGAGTGGTGAAAATATGAGTTTGAATGATTTTCTCTACCTCATTTAGAGGAAAGCAAAGAAAGGGAGGAAGGATTGTTAACAACAAAAGTGCAGGAAAATAATAAGTTTGAACACAGATGCAGACATATTGACAGACATATTTAATTTATACTTCTCCATTGGTGTCTCATTGTTGCAAATAAATTCCCCACCAGGACAGTCGGGAGTGCTCACTTTTTTGGCGGGTCTGCCTTCCATTGCAGTGTTTCTTATTAACTGGAGTGTATTCAGCTTGAAACGCATTACCCCTCGAGGAGCAATGGATGACAGAAAATATGTTTTGATTGAGCTGGAAAGCTTTTTACTAGAAGTGTAGCTCATTGAGAACTCTAAAAAAGCATGTAAACAAAAACAGTGGTCTGTTTTGTTGTTCTCTACATCTACTTGTGTTCAAAATCAGCAAAAGACCATATTAAATAAAGTACATGCTCTCAAATAATCTAGTGCAATGACTACTGATTACATCAGCTATAGAACACCGTTCTAGTGAAATGATCTCTGAGCTGACCAATCACAGGCTTACGCTCTCTGCTGACGGAGATGGATTGTTGAAAAATTGGGCTCTACTCTGTCCGTCCTTGTGTATGTGACGTAGAGCCAGTGCAGCAATGGAATTGCATTGTATCTATCTGTTTTGAGACACAGAAGTATAAACTAGGCTCAAGTCTACAATAATTTTATGAGACCCAGGACAACAAGGAAATACTCAGTTTTGACACAGGTTCTGGCTTGACTCTTCAAACTAAATCGGGCATCAGGCAGAGAGAAGTCATCCTGCAATTTCTTGCTGTCTGTTAATAATTTTAATTACTTATACCTAAAAACATCCTTTCATTGTTAACATGACCTCAGGCGTATTGATCCAATTTGTGTATTCCGAGCAATGCTTCCTGGGGTTTTTGATCCCATACTGGCAGAAGTGAACATACATATATATAGATAGATAGATAGATAGATAGATAGGGAAAACTGCAAAATTGATGATTTTGAACAGTGAAAAGTCTGTCAACTTAAAACATATATTCGCCTTAGAGGGCTGCTGTGTCCATGAAGCATAAGAAAGAACTATGTGTGCTAGCGTATGCAGCTACAGTGCAGAAACTACTTATTGCTTTGATGAAAAAAGCGGCATAGCCCAGGCTGATTATACCAGCTTGTGGACATTCCATGGAGTGACAATCCCAGACCCACAGACGCTGTTACATGGCTGGAAAGAAGAGAATGTTGGCATGCAGAAGTGGCCTCAGCTACTTTTCATCCTAGAGTTCATGGATTCAAGATGTGCTGTATCATCCTTGCTTGTTAAATATTGGCGCTATGGCTAGCAGTTAGCACATAGGTTATTAGCTTCCATCATGCTTTTAAAGTCTTACAACTTAATATTTAAAATCCATCTTAAAAACTATTTTAAGAATTAATTGAACAGAGCTGCTGCATAGCATAGAATCATCTTTTACTGTCCCAGAAAGGGACATTCAACTTTAACAGCAGCAAAATGACAGGAAATAAAGAAGCATTAAATTCCCTGGAGAAACATATAACGAATAAAGAATATTATATATACATTAGGGGTAAAATTACAGGAGGAATCTTTAATTATTAAAAATAAAAATGTGACTCAGATTTGAGGATTGCGCAATTGAGCAGAATAATGTCAAAATATTTCAAGAATATGCATGTGTAACATGATTGTTTTGTAGTTTAGACTTTCAAACTACTATGCTCATAGTGCATTTAAAAACATGCACTTTAAGAATACAAATTAAAGAATAAAGACACAAATATACCTTACTGTACAGCAGTAAATTTATGTGGGGACATGCATATTTACATAAACAAAACAAAAATAACTGTAGCATCAGCACAGATTTAGATAATGATTAATAAAAAAAGCACAGTCATAATAAAGTAGAGCATGAAGCCGTTGGTTTTTGCAACTTAACTCTACCCAGTGCTTCAAGCTGGAGTATCCATCTCAGGCACATAGTGTCTGCAAAGATGGCAATGGGTATGATAGTTATGATAAATAACTCGAGGTATGTGAAGATTCCTGTAGATCCATTAGAGAAAGGCCAAAGAAGCACACCACCTGAATAGTCCTTCAACATTCATTCAATTTAAAAGCTAATTAAACCTCAGCTCATCACACAAGATAAAGCAGCTTTTACTTTATACAACGTACAATGGACAAAATGTTAATGATGATGCATGCTGTCAGACTTCAAGCTCCAGATACTTATACCTGTCTTACACAAAGCTACCTGCAGGAATAATCAGCTGCTTCTATCATACAACGTGGAAATTTCAATTTTGTCCACAGAAGGAGAGCAAATCAGTGGAAAATGAAGCATGTCTCTGTGAAGCACCATATCAATGATTCTAGAGTTAAGCCATCTCTGTTGAATTTCCTCATTTAGACTTTAAATGATGTTTATAGAGAGCACTATGTTACCATTAATCAAAGCCAAGTGATATGATCAGAACTGACAGCTAACATATTGACTGGGAGGTTTCAACGACTGTGTATTTATCATCAGTGTTCCATGCAGGAATAAGTATGATTGGTTAAGAGTGTGACTGGACCTGTCATCCTGGTAATAATGATAGATGAATAATGATAAGACAAATTAAGTGTTGTTACATAGCAGCAAATCATTTATTTTATTTCTTTGATAATTTCTCACTGTCTGCTTACACATTACACTGTTGATTTTCTTTACTGTTCTGCAATTAGCAGATTTTCCAATTTCACATGACTTCTGTTGTTAGCCTTATTTCCTTAATCAGAAAAGGCTTTAATTGAGTTCAATTGCCTGTTAACACACTGACTTGATTGGACTTATCTAATTGTAGACCCCTTTCTAGAATTTTAAACTGTCTGCTGGGAAATTTGAAGAAGGGTTTTATGGAAAAGTGTCTTAATTGATTCAGAGAGGATGTCAGGTTTATACAGCTTGCTAATGTTTCTGTTATCAAAGTGCATTCAGAGGGAGACCAAAAATGTTTAGCTTCCAAAAATTGCTCCCTTAGAAAAACATGAAGGTGAGAAAGATGCCAGACAGAAACTGAGTAATATTTAATGGGACATGGCAAGCTCATCATCACCACAATCGCCACCATGAACTGTACCACGTGTCAGAGGGTAAAACTATCTGTAAAAGAAAAGTTAAAGCTGAAGCAGAACTAGATCTTGCAACATTACAATGACCCAAAATATGCTAGTAAACCATCAAGGAGTGTTTGAGATTAAAAACTCAGTCCAGATCTTGATGTTGTTGAGGTATTTTGGAGGGATTTGAATTTGGTTGTACATAATAGAAATCTCTCAAACATGACTTAAAAAGTGTGGAATGGGAGAAACATTTTCAGAGTGATTGGTGGGTAGCTACAAAAAGTGCCTCCCTCAAGTCATATCAATTAAAGGGGGTTAAGATGAGCTTTTAGGGGGTAAGTTAGCCTTACTTTTTGCGCAGTGTTTAACATATTTTAACGGTAACGTAGAAAAATCAGAGGTATAAAGCCAGAGTGAAATAGATTTCAAATCAAGTCACTTCAAACAGAAAAAAAACACAAGTACTTTCTAAAATATTTTTGCAATGTTTTGAAATAATTTCACCATACATAATCTTTGGTAGAGTTTTAGGAACATATTCAGGAGTGGTGCTTCTTTTAGTTTTCATTAATCTCCAAATGTGGACTAGGCCCTTATTCACTACCACATACTCACTATGGCTTGACCTGGCTCTATGTGGTTATAAGGGTCTTTCACTAGTAACACTTCCGTGATAGCAGCCCCTGTTTTTTGGAACCATGCTTCGGTGGGGTTCAATGTGTGTGTAGTCGGGGCGAAAATGAGTCATTTGAAAACTGTTGGTCACTGGTTGAGTCATAGAGCAACGCTCTTACAACAATCCTACCTGGTTTTTGTAAAAACTCACAACACTGACTGAGGGTATTCAGAATTGTTATGGATAAGCCTGGACTGAGTAAAATGTTTAACATAGCTTAAAAGTCTTCCATTGTTGCTTGCGTCACATACAGAGCTTGTTGCTCAACTTTTCAGACTCTGGGAACACCCCACTATAGGAAGACCCCTCCTACTTTGACTCAATTGTAATGGAAAGCCACTCAAACTAGGTAGAGCTGAGCCAAGCTAGGTTCAGTCATGCCGCTAGGTGCTACTTAAAAAGGGCCATTAGACAGCTTTGTAAATGAATAATTAAAAAAAAAAGCAAACCAGATATGGTGCAGCTGCTTAATCCATAACGTTCAAACTAAGCAAGATGTACCACTCACATTGTAATTTCTAAGCAGACTCAGTTTTTCGACGGTTCATTATAGGGGATTTATATCAGAATAGCTTAGTGGATTAAACATTATCCACAGACAAAGGCTTGATCAGGTTTAGCTTTAGTAGAAGCTGTAGTATAAATTTGGAGACAATGAAATGATCAAATCTTTTGTTTGTCTAGCCAAGAAAATCAGATTATACTTCTGTATGATAATCTGGAAGTAGCAAACCTTATGCTGTGAATTCACTTTCTGCAGATTCTCCCTTTACCCATTCATATGACTTTTTACCATCAAATGGTCAACTACAACTTATAAATTTCAAACTATTTGTAGTATTGTATTTAATGATGGTGATGCATGCGTAATGCCTAAATTTGTCATATAAAAACATTGCCTACTGTGACTGTGTCAGCAAATTAACTCAAAGAAAATCATAAAGATTTGTCTTCAAAGAAAGAACCTTCATAAGAAGCCTGAAAAGCTTTTGTTGATTCACTTGTGGAAAAGCTGCTCAAAGCTTTCAGAGCATCTCGCACTTTATAAAAATACAAAAAAAATGAACAGGGAGTTAATTTAGCTCAGCCAGCGTAGATTGAATAGGCTGGCCTGAGTTTCTATGCAAGTGAGATTACACAAAATGAGACAAAAAATTCTTGGTTGGCAGGAGATCCTCCATCATCTGCTTACAAAAACTTAAACCTTGAAAGCTTGAAAGTTTAAACTTTGGCTACGAGTCTGTTTTCGAGGCAGATTTGATAACTAAAATGTTTTTTTTCTATTTATTTATCTATAGTTTTTCTATTTATTCTGTAGAAATAGATGTACTTTCATACAATGTATATATATATATATATATATATATATATATATATATATATATTTAAGAGACTGACTCTGAAATGGCAGAGTAAATTGAATAAAATAATTATTTCTTTTCTGCTGCATCGTCAAACCACGAGAGGCACAACTATGTTGCTTATATATAGATTCAGTTCATGTGACGAACCTCTCATCAATGATGTACAAAAGGTTGCTTAGATGGTGTTGTACCTGTTGGGTCTGTGTGTTCTCACTTTGTCCCCGGCGGAGGCTGGCAACTGTCTTCCTCTGTCACAAAGTGCGCCTTTGGTGGTATAATGCTGAAGGCTTGTTTACATGCACCTCGTGGGAAGGGGTTGGGGTGATGGGGCGCGTGATCTGAAACAAGAGGCAGCTAAGCTGTTAGAGAAGCACTGGGCTGATGAGGGAGTTTGCTGTAGTATAAAACCCATGAGACAGGTGCTGTGTCAGCGCCGTAGGCTTTTAAAGTATACCGGTTGGTGTTCTTGCACTGCGACGTCTGCTTTCAGGAACATGTAGATGTAACAGAGCCCTCAGAGAAGCTTTAAGAGGATCCTCACGCACCGAGAAATCTTTACAGAGATGGGATAAAAACAGCTCATCTTTTTCAGTAATGACTTTGTTGTTGTCAACCTCTGTTAGCATCAGTTAACATGTCCTCTCTGTCCAGCCATAAATTATATTTAGATCTTCAGAGCAGCTTGTGAGGGAAGAGGAAAAGTCAGAGTAACACTGAACTTTCTGTTGCCAGTTGTTTTATTTCATCATGAACCGAAGCTACCAAGGTTAAAATTAATTTAGTGTTGTTTTTCAGCGTGACTAAAGTCTGTCCTGTTTTTGATTTTTTTTGAAAGCCTGTTAAAAGCTTGCTCTTTTGTATAGTTCTTCAAAGGCTTCAAATCATTTGAGCCAAGGTTTTTGAAGAGTCACCCTGCATAAGACAATTCTAAATGTTATTGAGAATACAAGACAAAAAAATAGAAAAATTCGTTTTTTTTGTATTTTTTATTTTTTTCAGCTGGGACAAAATTTGTTGTCAGACACGTGGCCCAACATTTGACTGTAATAGTGTTTGATATAAGTTTCTGTTCAGATCCATGCTGGCAAGATTCCTAATTCATGTTGCTGGGCCTAAATTATTAAACATCCACCAATTGAGTATTGAGTCAGCATTTTTAACATTAAGTTATTTGGTGTGAGGATGGAGGATGCAAAGAACAGGGCTTTATGGGGACATTGTGGTGACCCTCAAAGTAAACCCCAGAAAAAAAGAAAAAAAAAACATTACAGACATTCTTGTCTATAAATATTAAACCTATTTAGTTATCTAGTTATGTAAATGGAGAAAAAAAGAGAGAACTATTCTGGTGATTTGTTTCTACTCTCCCTATCCACCTGAAACCATAACTGGATATTAACGAATAAACTCATTCTAAAGGATTTTTGCAACCGGTCATGGCAGTATTATCTAGTGTCTCTAATATCATCATTTCTTCTGAATAAAAAGACCTTCAGAGCTAATCAGAATGTTAAATGTATAGCTAATAAAGGCCTGGAAGTGGCAGAGACTATAATAAAGACCGATTGGTCGGTGGGGTTAAATGAGACCATGCAAGAATGTTTCTCATCTTCAACATCAGTCATCCATCGAGGTTCATTTAACATGTCTTCCCCCTGCTGTCTTCGCAGTGTCCCTGATAATGTTTAAACATTGCTGAACCAGTGGTAATCTCTGTCACCACTGTTAATTTATCCCCAATTAAATGAGCTACTTTGACACAAACACAACTCTTGCCTTGTATCCTAATTAGAACTGTACATCTCTAATTGCTACTATGCAGTGGATTTACTGTAAGTACATTTGAGCCTTTCTTGACTGCTGTGTACTTTATTCAGAACACGGGAGGCTTTCTTGTAAGCTTTTCCACCTGTTTTGTTCAGTAGTTCTCTAGGCTTTCTGCAGGTCTTCTAAAGTTTTCACTTGGATGTTTGTTACTCACCTACGGTTGTTCCAGTACCCAAGCATCTCCAGAGAAATTTAATTTTGCTTGTAAAGCCACTTAACCTCGAGGTTGGGAGTAATTGGACAGTGAGTATGCAATAAACCAGGGGATTTTCTTTTTTTGCTGCCACGATGCTATCTTTTGTTTATTTTTTCTATGACATTATATATATATATATATATATATATATACACACTGCCGTTCAAAAGTTTGGGGTCACATTGAAATGTCCTTATTTTTGAAGGAAAAGCACTGTACTTTTCAATGAAGATAACTTTAAACTAGTCTTAACTTTAAAGAAACACACGCTATACATTGCTAATGTGGTAAATGACTATTCTAGCTGCAAATGTCTGGTTTTTGGTGCAATATCTACATAGGTGTATAGAGGCCCATTTCCAGCAACTATCACTCCAGTGTTCTAATGGTACAATGTGTTTGCTCATTGGCTCAGAAGGCTAATTGATGATTAGAAAACCCTTGTGCAATCATGTTCACACATCTGAAAACAGTTTAGCTCGGTACAGAAGCTACAAAACTGACCTTCCTTTGAGCAGATTGAGTTTCTGGAGCATCACATTTGTGGGGTCAATTAAACGCTCAAAATGGCCAGAAAAAGAGAACTTTCATCTGAAACTCGACAGTCTATTCTTGTTCTTAGAAATGAAGGCTATTCCATGCGAGAAATTGCTAAGAAATTGAAGATTTCCTACAACGGTGTGTACTACTCCCTTCAGAGGACAGCACAAACAGGCTCTAACCAGAGTAGAAAAAGAAGTGGGAGGCCGCGTTGCACAACTGAGCAAGAAGATAAGTACATTAGAGTCTCTAGTTTGAGAAACAGACGCCTCACAGGTCCCCAACTGGCATCTTCATTAAATAGTACCCGCAAAACACCAGTGTCAACATCTACAGTGAAGAGGCAGCTGCGGGATTCTGGGCTTCAGGGCAGAGTGGCAAAGAAAAAGCCATATCTGAGACTGGCCAATAAAAGAAAAAGATTAAGATGGGCAAAAGAACACAGACATTGGACAGAGGAAGACTGGAAAAAAGTGCTGTGGACGGATGAATCCAAGTTTGAGGTGTTTGGATCACAAAGAAGAACGTTTGTGAGACGCAGAACAACTGAAAAGATGCTGGAAGAATGCCTGACGCCATCTGTTAAGCATGGTGGAGGTAATGTGATGGTCTGGGGTTGCTTTGGTGCTGGTAAGGTGGGAGATTTGTACAGGGTAAAAGGGATTCTGAATAAGGAAGGCTATCACTCCATTTTGCAACGCCATGCCATACCCAGTGGACAGCGCTTGATTGGAGCCAATTTCATCCTACAACAGGACAATGACCCAAAAAACACCTCGAAATTGTGCAAGAACTATTTAGAGAAGAAGCAGGCAGCTGGTATTCTATCGGTAATGGAGTGGCCAGCGCAGTCACCAGATTTGAACCCCGTTGAGCTGTTGTGGGAGCAGCTTGACCGTATGGTACGCAAGAAGTGCCCATCCAACCAATCCAAATTGTGGGAGCTGCTTCTAGAAGCGTGGGGTGCAATTTCTCCAGATTACCTCAACAAATTAACAGCTAGAATGCCAAAGATCTGCAATGCTGTAATTGCTGCAAATGGAGGATTCTTTGATGAAAGCAAAGTTTGATGTAAAAACAATCTTATTTCAAATAAAAATCATTATTTCTAACCTTGTCAATGTCTTGACTCTATTTTTCATTCATTTCACAACGTATGGCGGTGAATAAGTGTGACTTTTAATGGAAAACACAAAATTGTTTGGGTGACCCCAAACTTTTGAACGGTAGTGTATATATATATATATGTGTGTGTGTGTGTGTGTATACAGAGGGGCAAAAAAGTATTTAGTCAGCCACCGTTTGTGCAAGTTCTCCCACTTAAAATAATGATAGTCAGTTATTTTCATCATAGGTACACTTCAACTGTGAGAGACAGAATTTGAAAAAAAAATCCAGAAATTCACATTGTAGAATTTTAAAGAATTTATTTTTAAATTATGGTGAATTACGTATGTATAATTACGTCATGATGCAGACAACGAAAACAGAGAAAACGCAGATCTTCACTTTGGTTTTTAAAAAGATACGTTTTTATTGCTGAAAAATCTGTGTTTGGGTGGATGACAGGCCAAAACGTAGAAAAATATATTTGTTTTGTAAGATACCCAGCTATGTGTACAAGGCATCAGTTATAGTTATAGCATTCTCTGTGTAATTTATCCATATGATGTAAGTTAACTTTTCAATAATATACAAATTTATGGAGATGGACATGTGAAATGAATCTGAAATTAGACGTTTGTTTCAGGATTTAACATTTTTAGTCTTAAATCAAACCCAGACAAGTGATTAGAAAACTTCTGGGTTGCTTTCTCAGAAGCTCATTGGAACCCCCAGAGGGTATCATACAATTTTCATGGACTAAATAGTTCTCATTATGTAAACCCCTCTCCATGTAAAGAAGCTAAGTATGCCTTGCAGCTCAGCAAATTACAGTGCCAGGGCCTTAAAGCTCCATTAAACATGATCCACTTAACTCAGTGACTTTCTGGCTGATAAACCTCATTCACAGTTTTACTCTTCAACGCCATCGTCTCTTACTCAAGCTTGTACACCTTTTTAAAATAAAGCGAAAATATTTATTAGCAATGGCATTAATAATTCACAAGAATTTAATACGTCTCCAAGGACATGCTCTGAGACACTATTAGAGGTATTATAAATGTGCAGCATATGGCGGCAGGCGTGCAACTGCTACCCCTCATTTTGCTGAATTTACATGTGTATGATTCATTCAGGACCAGCCGCCACCAAGTCCTACTTTAAGTGGCAGCTTCCCGACTTTGTTCTTTACCAAGATCGACGGAAGCGAACTGTCTGCCAATTTCTCCGCCATCTATTTGCAAAGTACCATGTAAATATAATTAAATGGTGACATAACCAAATTATGTAAGAGGCTCTAATGGACTCTGTAACCGTCCTCAGGTCTCTTCACGAACATTGTTGAGTTGGTCTGCTTTAGAAGCATAGGAGTACAGAGCATGAAGTAATGTGTGGAAGAGGAGGAATTCTGGGGGGATCCTACCTCAACTGACCTTGTATGATATTTCTTCTCAAAGGAAATAGAAGTTGGTTGTGTGAATGAGCAGATTCCTGTCTGCTCGGCTACCCAGAGTAGTTGTGACAGGGGTGGGACAGGGCCATAGGGAGCAGCAGACTGAGAATAATGTGCAATAATACAGGGAGTCATTTTGGAGAGAAAAAAAGATGGAGAGATTAGAAGTAAACAAGAAACAGCCCCTCAGGCAAATGAATATTGTTGAGAGGGATCACTGCAAACAGAAAGGAAAAAGTTCCCTCCAGGAGTAAAACTGTGTCCTAAAATCTACTTCTAAACTTCATGCCTTGGAATAAAATTTTGATGTTTAGATACATTTTATCAATATTTCATACAAAGGGGCTCTATTGGGGCATCTGTGCCTGGGGAGTATAGAGTATGTATGGGGTGTATGACATGAGTGTACAGCGTCCTTTTTCGAGTGTCCTGTGTTGGTGAGAATATGTGCGCGTAAAAGGAAGGGTACGTATGATTGTCTCTGTATGTCTATGTCTACTTGTCAGGTTGGGTGTTTGCCTACCCTCTGGCCTGGTGCATCTTTTTCACATCCGTCACTCCCTGTCGGTGACGGATACCCCTGCCCGCTGGTCAATGGGGGTTCTCGATGCCTGGGGCTGGGGGCCTGGATGAGGCCCGGCTCGGTCTCTGCCATCCAACAGAGGTGGCGGACTGGGATGTTTTCTTGTGTTCTTTGTTGACCTCCCTATCTTGTATCGTCAGTTCACACTTCTACTGGTCCTGTTTCTCTTCTTCTTTTCTTCCTTCTTATCTCAATTTTGTGTCCATATTTTCAAGAAATTAAACTCACATTAATCACTAATAAAGATGTTTCATACATATATATCAAGTGGAGTATTATAGCAAAGCTGTAATGATCTCCTTGAGAAAGTAGGACACATAAAAAGAGGCTGCATGGTGGTGCAGTGGTTAGCACTGTTGCCTTGCAGCAAGAAGGTTGTGGGTTCGTATCCCGGCCCAGGTTCTTTTTGCATGGAGTTTGCATGTTCTCCCTGTGCATGCGTGGGTTCCCTCCGGGTACTCCGGTTTCCTCCCACAGTCTAAAAACATGACTGTCAGGTTAATTGATCACTCTAAATTGTCCTTAGGTGTGGGTGTGTGCGTGCATGTTTGTATGTCCTGTCTATCTCTATGTGGCCCTGTGATGAACTGGCGACCTGTCCAGGGTGTACCCCGCCTCTCGCCCGTTGACAGCTGGAGATGGGCACCAGCACCCCCGCAACCCATTAAGGATTAAGCAGTTAAGAAAATGGATGGATGGAAATGCCTTAAAACTACATGACCTGGATTATATGTTTTGTGTTTCTTTGTACACCTTCAGACAATAGTTTACTGGGGTTTTGCCCATTCCTCCTGAGATAACTGCAGGGTCAGGTTTCTAGGCCATCTTGCAACCACAAACCTTAAAAGATCAGTCAACAATTGTTTGGGGAAAATAAGATAAGGGCTTCCTGATGACCACTCCATACTAATGACTTTGTCGCCCTTAAGACAGTGAAACTGATTTGACAATATGGTTTGGATCATTTTTTCGCAAGCTTAACTTTGTGGTTGATATCTTGACATGCTGACTCAGTAATTTCACATAATGCTTTTTTTGAACTATCTTCTATTTTGTGAAATGCACCAGTTTACCATGCAGGAAAGCACAGATGGAACATAATACTGCTACTTCATAGTTGGGATAGTTTTCTCAGGCTTGCCAGTGTTCTTTTTTGCTTCCAAATAGTATCAATGATCATTTTGGCCAGACACCTGAATTTTTATTTCATTAGACTGTTGGACATATTTCTAAAAAGTTGGAATTTGTCTCTGACTGCATTTTTGGCTTTTTATGTTTCTTCACTTGTGATTACTTCTTCCTCACCTAGTAGGCTTTAAACTTAATTTTAGTACAGGAGTCACTTTACTTTAGATAATGACATTATTTTACAATATCAGTCTGATTTTTTACAAAATATTTTGCTTTTGTTCTCAGTTTGATTAAAAAGATTCTCACAAAAACATGTAATTTCTGGAACACAAAGCCAGACTCCTTCCTAAACCAAATGATGCCACCTTCTGCATCTGAAAATTGTTCCACAATTCTCATCTCGATTTTTAAAAACTTACAAAACCATTGGATCTTCTTCATCTAGGCCAGATGTCACCAATAGGCAGACCTCAATCTGGGTCCAGACTGAACTGCTGTCTAATGCCGACCTGGATCTAGTAGTAAACAGAGCCACTTGAAACCTCATGAGCCCTACTGGTTTACCAGTGCTGCTTTTGCAGTCTTTATGCTAGTGTTCAAGAATCCCTGGAAACCTACGGAGCAATTGTGTGTAAGTTTAGCCATACCACTTGATAACATCAACCCAATAACTTGGAAACATTAAAGCGCAGGTGGATGAGTGTGAGAGAAGTTACTTAACAAAAGGCATGCATATAATGATAGATAGATCAAAAAGGTGAAACAGTAGCATGAGACAGAGTAAGCAAAAAGTGGATAGTGGAGACAAGCAGATAGAAAGAAAGATACAGGCAGGTGATAAGGAGAAAGGGAAAGACACAAGGGGAGAAATAAAGTCAGAGAAAGGGAGAGAAATATGTGAGTGAAACGGAGACGAAGTAGAAAATTCAATTGTGGTGTTAAACAAACAAGTGGACAGTGAAACTTGAGCATTTTATGTGGAATAGAGAGCGTGATTTATCTTTGTTCCTCACACTGGTGGCAAAAAACCTGTGTGTGGCACATGTTAAAAGTAGCAATGTAAAATGCCATCATGAGAGAAAACGTACAAGATTTGAACAAACATTTCCACTCCAATCAGAATTAAAATCAGAGAAAAGCCATATATGACCAGTCCGCCAGGATCCCTAGCCACACTCTCACTGCTCAGTAAAAATACATGAGATTTCCTCTGAGTTGTTTGGATTTTGGGTGAATATGTGGTAATATGCCCAAGGGCCCGGGTGGGGATACAACCCCACGACTCCCAGGTGAGAGTCATGCGCACTAACCAGTCACCCAAAGGGATATCCCTGTGGCCAAGCAGCCAGGGCACATGATCTATAGGGGCCACAGTGACAGGACCTCCACACTGTCCGCCCCCCCCCCCTCTTATCACAAGCACGTCCTCATGCTCGCACACAGGGTGCCACCAATTTCGAATCCATGGACTTATTACCAGGATCACATGGATCCTGCCAGCAACACCAAATGGGAACTCCACACTGTCATAAATACAAAAAGCCATTTACTGGGAGAGAGGTTGTCAAGGAATGTGTGTTTCTCAAAGGAAGTCACACAGATGCATTAAGTTGACCTCCAAGCTGATTTGGTAATGGAAGAATAGTCTTATCAGGTCTGAAGAAAGTAGCCCTGCTTATCTTTACAGTGTTTGGTTCCACACAGAATGGTGAGGCAACTTTTTCCACAATGGATATGATTAAAACCAAATATTGTTCCAAGCTCACCAATGAGTAACTCCACACATGCACGAGGATGGCTCTGATTAAATTCAAGCCCAGGTTTAAATACCTGGCAGGACAAGAACAAGCTCACGAGTCCCTAAAAGGAAGTGATACTCTAAATATGTTCAGTATTTAAATTTGTTGATATTTAATTTCATTGAAATTGTTCAAAAAGGTTGAGTCAACCTGTGAAGAAAATCAAGCTGTTTCTCCATGTATTCTTTTATGAAGTTAGTAATTTGTGGGCATGGACAATTGCAATGTTTTATTTAGTTTCTTATTGATATGTAATCCTACTATTATTCATTAAATAAGAGAAAAAATATATAGTAAATCACACATATGTTCAGCTCTTTATGTGAAAATGAATGTTTTCAAAAAGTATTTGAATTACACATAATTAGATTGATCTGATGAGCAAACCAAAGAGTGAAACCTATAAACTACTTAAATAAATTTCACACTAAATTGTGAGAACTTATGATCTTCGAGACCATGGCCTCTATGATTTTCTCTGACTGGACCCATCTAATTATATACCCCTAATCTAGATTTTTAAAACTGTTTAAATGTTTCAAATCTTTCCATCATACTTTTTCACGTATAGACTTTTTCCTGTTAGATGATAAATTAGTTCCTCAAGTACTGCACATTCTTGAGGAAGTTTTATTATCTAACAGTTTCAACCCAATATTATTCTCAGATTAAGCATTTATCAGTTGTATATAATCTGATATTTTTGTAATTACAAATGTTACCCCAGTGATATCTGCTTCATTGATTTGGGAGGCCTTCAAATCTTACATTAGGGGGCAAATTATTGCCTTTTCTGGATCTCAGGATAAGCAACGTAGGGAACAAGAGTCTCAGTTGTTTACATTAATAACAAAGTTGGAGTATGATTATGCTTCTTCCCCTTCAGATTTATACAAAAAACTACTTATTTTCAGATCTGAATTTGACACTTCAGCAACAGAGCAAGCTGAATCTAAGCTATAACAATTAAGACACACAAAATATGATTCTGGGGAAAGATTCTATAAATTATTGGTTAACCAGCTACAACAAGTGAGCACAAACCTTATTGCTGAACTAGCTGCAACATCTGACATAATTAAAGACCCTCAGGAGATTAACAGCCATGTTAGAGACTTTTTTAGTTTATTGTATAAATCTGACAGAACAATGACCTGTAAAATTTTGATTCTTTTTCAATCAAATAAATATGCCCCAAATTTCTACAAACCAAAAGGAAATCTAGATAAAATGCTCACTTCAGACGAGCTCATTAAGATAATCAGTTGTATGCAGTCTGAGAAAAGCCCAGGTCCAGATACTTTCCTAAAGCAATACAGTTGCTAAATATGTTTAATGAGTCTCTAATATCTGGACCCCCCCCCCTTCTCTACAGCAGCCTTTATTTCTTTGATATAAAAAGGACCCACTCCAAAGCTCATCCTACCGCCCTATTTCACTCTTAAATGCTGATGTTAAGGTGCTTGCCAAAGTTTTTGCACATAGATTAAAATCTGTCCATCAGTCATACATTGTGACCAAACTGGGTTTGTTAAAACATTATTTTTTCAGTATAAGACATCTTTAAAATAATATATGATAATAAGGTATTTCGGTGTAAAGAGGTAGTCGAGAAAGCTTTTGATAGTTAAATAGGAATTTCTTTTAATAACCCCTTCAAAATTTGGATTTGGCTGTTGCTATTTTTATCTTGGACACTGCTTCTCCATTTGTCAC
This sequence comes from Apricaphanius iberus, assembly GCA_028564705.1. Taxonomy (NCBI): domain Eukaryota; kingdom Metazoa; phylum Chordata; class Actinopteri; order Cyprinodontiformes; family Aphaniidae; genus Apricaphanius; species Apricaphanius iberus. Next base: position 1,956,998 of record JAPXFQ010002671.1, on the reverse strand, counting down.
ACTTATCCTCAGTTTGCACTAATATTGACATTTCTTTCTACTTTCCTCTTCATAGAGGGACCAGACAGGGATGCCCTCTTTCTCCCCTTTGCTGCAGCTATTGGACCACTGACCATTGCTATACATAGTCTTTCAGGGTTTAAAGGAATTACAATAAATAGCAATGTTCAGAAAGTATCTCTTTAGGCAGATGATCTTCTTTTATTCATTTCCAATCCGTCTGAGTCTGCTCCACATATACTGTAAACTTTAGAATGTTTCAGGAAGATTTCTGGTTACAAACTCAATTTTGAGAAAAGTAAGACTTTTCCTGTCAATAAAGCTGCAGCCATAAATCTACTTGCAACACTTCCCTTTAAAGTGTCAAAGAAAGACCTAGGGGTAATGAGTATGGATAATTGTAACATTTTTTTTATTTTTAAATTACTTTATTTTTTCCAAAACTTTTCCAAAAAAGAGACAGCCATATAGAAAATTTTTTATGGGGAAAACATTTTCCCCCATCTCTGTAAAATGTCTTACAGAAACCAAAAAAAGATGCCGGTTTGGCACAACCCAACTTATTATACTATTACTGGCAACATACAACCAATTCTGCATGGGGTAGGGGCAGATTATGATTCTTCTGCTTAGTGTCTGATTGGCTCCTTGTCTTGTGCGCCAGCCTCTCTCTCTGCACACACTCCCTGTTTCTGGTAGGAATCCAGCAACAATATGCTTGTAAATTCTAGTTACGTATATGGAGAGAGTTTTAAAAAAATTTGATAGTTCAGAAATCACCACAAATATGGATGCCAATTTCTAAAAACCTTATATTCCCCCCTTGAATCGATGGGTTAGTTTGGTGCACTTTCAGCTTCTAATGCTAAGAAGCAGGGACACCGATTCCTCCTCTCTGTCAAAACCACCATGTGACTGACTGACAGCCTGTTTTCACTGTTGCCGCTTCCCTTGTAACCTTTGTGACTCCTCACTGTGACATCCAGATGTGAATCAAGTGATCAATACACACCATAATATTTAATTATGGCTCCTACATTATTAAAAACAAGAGAATGCATTACCCAATTTTGTACTTTCAGACTGTCAGTCTGTCACAATATGTATCCTCCTGGTAACCTTTTTATTCACTGAGCAAACCTCTTAAAATTTACAGGATTAAATGGACATAATACAGGCTGAATATGTACTGAAACACTTGGATGTGGGATACTCTGCCCATTTTAGGGGTGGGATACAAATTCTGGCAGGGATGAAGACTCAGCTTGCCATAATATTATCTGAAAGTATCCAAATTTTGATTTGTTATAAAACACAATAGGGTGTGTTTAGATTGAGTTTCAAAATACAAACATCACTATTTTTGTTTTATTTTTTACACAATATTGATGGATTGAAAAACAGGGAAACCAACTGGTGCATATAATGCATAATAAAGTAATATAAACTGTATGTTCATTAACGTTTTGAACATGTGACATACTGTACATCATAAGCAAATTCACACATGGAAATAATGTGAATAAATCGTATGACAGTAGTAGCTCTTCTCTACTTTCATGGTGTACAAGTATCTTACATAAAATAAAAGGTTGGACACCCCTGGTTTAGAGATTTTATCTTCGAAATTGCCAAGATTTTCCACATCTTCCAGCAGATACATCTATCGATACAATTCTTAAGGCTCTTATGGCAGTGAAGGGATATCATCTCTCTATGATTCAGGTCTCCCTCTTTACTTTCCATCTGACCAAGCACTTTTGAATATTTGGTCCCGATATCTGAATGTAGATATGTCAGACTTATGGGAATCTATTCTCTTGCGTGTCCATTCATCTTCTCTGTGTGCCAGACAGTTTGTACATGGTATATATTGAACCAAGTCCAGACTATCCTTTATTTTTTGTAACATTAACCCAATGTGTGATAAATGTCGACAACATTGTGGTGCTCCTCTTCATTTTTTGGACATGTCCATCCTTACCTACATAGTGAGTTTGTATATTATCCTCTCTCTCTCTGATGTATTTCAAAAAACTTAGGAGCCATTTCCACTCCTGGCCCTATTCAGTGTCTAATCCGATTCCACTAAATTATCAAAACGCCAACCTAATTTCACTGCTTTTTTTGTTTGTTTGACTGGTAGATGTCTAATTTTGAGACACAGGAAATCAAAACACGCAGCATCACATTCACTATGGATTAGAGATTATAGTATTAATGTTTTCAAAACTCGAAAAGATTTGACACGCACAGAAAGATTCTGTATCTAAATTTAATTAAATCTGGCAAATTTTTCTTTTGTTTGTAGATACCATTCTTTTACAATCTCCAGATACTGTTTAACTTCACTGTACATCTACTTTGTTGTCTATGTTAGGGAACTTTGTCTTGTAAATACTATGGTACTTGTGCTTTGATGTGCTTTTCACATTTTTGTATTTAAACCTCTGAATTTCTACAAAGTGATAGCAAAAAAGACTGAATTATTTACTTTTTCAACTTTTTATTATTTTACTTTTTATAGTTGCATTCAGCAAATATATATTAATCTGGTAATCCTAACTGACCTTTAAACATGAAAAGTTTAATCTGATTCATTGTCAGATGAGAATAAAAAGGTTGTGCGCAGCATGCAGCATTTATAAACACCTGGCTTTATCTTTATCTTCTCCTGCTTGGAACTTCAATTATTACTTCTAAATTCTTAATAGAGTTCTTAATAGCACAGGGATTCATTGGTTCATTTAAACCTCATGCAGCCCTCTTGTGATTACATCTTAGGGAGGGGTTAAAGAGGAGCATTTTCCTCCCAGGAGCTAACCAGATGTGCATGACACCTCTCTCTTAGAACATCTTCCCTTTTTATGACCAAGCGAGGTAAGGACAGGGAAAAGGAGGAAGGGAGTATAATTAGCAGCATGTACGTCTCGCCACCGTTCCTAATTGCAGCGCTGCAGATGCACCATCTTGTTCCCCAGCACTTAACAAAATTCTCACTGTGCTCTTGGTGCTGTAGACTTGTTGTGGCAGCTTTATGAGGCAATTTTTCTGTAGAAGTGTGAGGGAGTGAGGGTGAGAGAAGTGTAGGTGTTGGGAGGGGATGGGCTTTTGTCCCGTGCAGAGATATATACACCCTTGTAAGTTCAATGTCCTTGAATCTGGCCTTGGACCTCTGTTGCATTTCATCCCTTGTGGATCTCTGTCAAGAGATCAAATAATAGCTAAAGTAATCTGAGGAGTGGATTGAATGTGGTGGACTGTTTGGTTCTTAGCCAAACAGAGCGGCAGGATGAAACGTTCACTGTTGCCCAGCGAGCTAAATCTACAGCATGGATACCAACAGCTAAAAGAAAACCAAAGTAGTTGACTCTATGTTCGTTTTTTCCCCATGTGTCCTGTCTGGCAGTGTGCCACTCCAAATTGGTGTCTGAGTACCAAGAACATTCCAACAGATTTACTTTCTCAAGCAGAGCATTACAGCTTTTGCTATAATTCTCCACTTGATATATATGTGTGAAAAAACTTTATTAGAGATTGCTGTGGGTTTAATTTCTTCAAGTTGTGGACACAGAAACGGAAAAACAAGAGAGAAGAAAGAAAGAAGATGAAGAAGAGCTGCAGGAGAGGGAGGAGTGTAAGTCGATGATACAAAAGAGGAAGGGGAACAAAGAGAACACAAAAAAACATTCCAGTCCTTCATATCAGCAGGACGACAGAGAGGTGGAAAAAACCCCAAAAACCAATAACACAAAGCAACATTAACAAAACAAATCAAACAATATGAACTAAGAACTACACATCCACATCAATCAATCAATTAATCAATCAATATTTATGTATAAAGCACTTTTCAAGCTACATAGCTTCTCAAAATGCTTTACAGATTAAAATCAAATCAAACTTTAATTATAAAGCGCTTTTAAAACACAGTTTGTCAAAGTGCTTTACAGATTTAGAATGAACCCCCAACCCCCCCTTCAAAAACCAAAAATAAAATCATCATCGTAACTACACCTCCCTCCCAACCCATCAGCCATACACACACACAGACACTTAAAAGCTACAAAAACAGTGGGCTGAGCAGATGAGCCAGGAAACCCCATCATGGGAGCCATCTGTATCGGCAGCAGAGGATCAGCAGCAGCAGGCAAGGCACTGACCCAGGCGCCCAGAGGAGGGAGGGCTTGTACCCCCACCTCCACCCAAGCACTACCTGGGGGGCACCCAGGCAGCCACAGCCGAGCACTGCTCCTACTGCTCCCAATGCAGGGGGCCCCCAGAGAGGAAACACTTGGAGGAAGATTAAAATAAGTTAAGATATAAAGTATATAAAATATAAAATGTATAAAGTGTAAAACAATGATAAGTGTAAAACAATGATAAGATAGAATCAAGATAAAAATGCAAAGCAGATTAATAAATAAACGGTTAAAAGCTAAACTAAAAATCAAATCAGGTAAAACATGCTGACCAGTTAAACATATATTTATAAATAAAAATTAGTTAAAAGCTCAGTTAAAAAGGTGAGTCTTGAGCCTGCTCTTAAAAACATGAACTTTCTTTGCGGCCTTGAAGGTCTTTGATGGACGCCTCACCATGAGTCCGTGTCCTGACTTTGGGGATGATAAGGAGACGGCAGCCAGAGGAGCGCAGAGACCGCAAGGGTTCATATGGTTAAAGCATTTCTGAAAGATAAGAAGGCCCAAGACCATTAAGACACTTAAAAACCATTAAAAGAACCTTGAAATCGATCCTAAAACATACGGGGAGCCAGTGCAGTGATTTTACAACTGGTGAAATGTGCTCCCGCCTCCTGGTCTTCATCAGGACACGAGCTGCTGAATTTTGTAAAAGCTGTAAACTTAAGGTTGTCTTTTTCGGAAGACCAGAATGCAGGGCATTACAATAATCGACTCTACTGGTGATAAAAGCATGCATCAGCGTCTCCGTATTGGGCTGAGAGGGAATGGGACTCTGGTGATGTTTTTAATTTGTGGGATAAAAGTCAGCTCAGAGTTAAAAGTCACGCCCAGGTGCTTCACTTGTAAAAATGGATTAAAAGACAATGATTGTAGTTTTGGTAAACGTTTCTCTCTCTGAGCCTCAGGACCGATAACTAAAACATCAGTTTTGTCCTGGTTGAGCTGGAGAAAGTTTTCTGCCATCCAGGATTTAATGTCTAAAATGCAGTTAAAAAGTTCATCCACTGGCCGTGTGTCATAGGGAGACGTGGAGATGTACAACTGTGTATCATCAGCATAGCTGTGAAAGTTAACTCCATGTCTTCGATGACACGGCCAAGAGGGAGCATATACAGGTTAAAAAGGACTGGGCCTAAAACTGAACCCTGGGGCACACATGTAATCTTGTGGACCTTAGAGGAACAGGTATTGTTGGGTTCATTCATCTAATGAACCCCAGAAGAGTGTCTCCACCCGGGTCAGATTTCCAACACCACAAAACAAACACACCTCACCAAATTCACCTGTTCACCTGCACCTGTTAAAAAGCTCACACACCTGCAATTCTGTTTGGCCTTAACACACTCCAGCTCCAGAACCACACCCGAGAAGCAAACGGTATGGCAAAACTTTTGTTGAAATGACTTTTGTTTTTGAATTTGGTTAAACTTTAAGTGTATGAGATGTTAAGTTCTAGTATAAACAAAAGGGATGTCAAACTGAGATGCTGATGGCCTTTTCTCCTTATTTTTCTTTTCAAGGTTTTCAACCTATCTATGTATTTGCTATTTTTTTATCACCACCTGAACAAACAAGAAATAAATCATAGGAAGTTTAAAACAGAGGATTGAGTTGAAGACTTGTCTTTGGGGAAACTGGGCCTATCGAGTCAGGCAAGAGCTGGAGATGGTCAAAAGACTCAACAGGTATCAAAACTTACCTTAAAAGTCCTGTCTGTGAGGTAGAATGTGAACCATTTATGAACAGCACCAGAGAGGCCAATCTGTTTTAAACGGGTTAAAGGAATAGTGTGGTCTACTGTATCAAAGGCAGCACTTAGATCCAGTAGAACCAACACTGTCACCTTATTGGCATCATTGTTTAATCTAAAATACTTTAAAATCTTTAAAAGAGCCGTCTCTGTGCTGTGGTTCACCCTAAAACTAGACCTAAATTTATCTAAGACATTGTGAGTTTAATAAAATCATTAAAATGAATAAAAACAAGTTTTTCTAAAACCTTGCTTAAAAAAGGTACGTTAGATACCGGTCGCAAACTCCTCAGTGTTTCAGGGGAGTTTCTGAAAAGTATTAGAGGTATGGTTTCGAATATTTTCAATGCTGGAAAACAGAATTGTGGGATTATTTTTATGTTCTGAGATAATTCTGGAAAAGTATGCATTTCTGGAATTTCTTAAAGCATTATTGTTGAGATGTTCTATGTATATCTGATTATTTATAGTGATTTTCTTTATCCTCCATTTCCTTTCTGCTACCCTCCAGCTCCTCTTTAATTTTTTAAGATCTTCATTTCTCCATTGTGTTGTACTTTTTGGATGTAAGCTTCCAGCTTTAAGTGGAGCCAGCAGATCGAGAGCAGATTTAAGCCTTCTGTTAAAACCATTCGCAATAAAATCGCAGGGGGCACCAGACACCCCATCCCCCACCCAGCCACTCAGTGTCTAAATGCATCTAAGCAGTGGGCACCGGCCCCACAGGTGAGGGTCATTGAGAGGCTCCCCCTCTGGAGCCTTGGGAATTCCTCCAACAACACCTGTGCAGAAGATTAATCGATGTGTGGTTTGTGAGAAGTATTTCACACCAGAGTACTGTAGTGAAAAAATGCAATATTTCTACAAGGAAGATGGTACTGTCAAGTAACTCACAGAACAGGCTGCAAATCTGAGCGCCAGGTCCAACCCCTGCCGAGCCATCAAATGGTACCATGTAACAACTTAAAACTGGAACCCCAAAAGAGGTGCCCCAACCAACCTAAGGACCTCGGCCGAACACATTGGCCGCCTGACACGACGGCCCACCCCGTACCAGCCAGGCAAGCACCAGGGCTGAGCCGGATTGCTCCCTGGGCCTCCAGCCCCAGACAGCGAGAGCCACTAATGAGCCAGCGGTCAGGGGTATCAGTCACTGGAAAGGAGTGACAGAGGGGAAATAGGACCCCACCGGATTTGAGGCCTGAGATGCGCCAGGCGAGAGGGCTGCCGAGGACCTGACAGGTAGACAGAGACAAACAGACACAGTCATACATACTCTCCCTCACACATATTATATCCAGCACACCATGACACCCAATAAAGGATGCTGTACACTCACATGCCCCATACACACTTTATACCCTCAGGTCCAGGCACCGATTCACCAGAGCAACCTGTCCCTGAAGCCTGGAGACATACCTCCTACCATCTTGGATGGAAACAAGCAGACAGCAAAAGGCCCCACAGAGGCAAGACAATCTGATCTATCTCCCGGACCCTTACCCCTGATGGTCAGTAGTGAACAAGGGTGTGGAAAGACCCCTAGCCTCTCGAAAGTGGTGTTGAAGAGTGTTGTTATAATGTGCACTAACAACAGAGGGGTGGGACAGGCCAGACACCCCCATCCCCCACCCAACCCCACAGTGTCTAAATGCAGCTAAGCAGTCGGAAACGGCAACAGAGGTGAGGGTCATTGAGAGGCTCTCCTTCTGGAGCCTTGGGAATTCCTCCAACAACACCTGTGCAGAAGATTAATCGATGTGTGGTTTGTGAGACATATTTCACCCCAGAGTACTGTTGTGAAAAAATTCAATATGTGACAAAGAAGATGGTACTGTCAAGTAACCTGCCAATATTATTGCAACTTACTATACGGTACAGTACTGGGTAGAAGTCATGCACGTGTGTTTTACAGAAGCAGGTGTATTTTGTGTCAAGTCCTTGTGGTTGCATTCATGTCTTACAGCATGGTGCCTTGTCCTAACGTTGTCCCATTGCTAAATTGGCTCCTGTAATGCCTTTGTGTTACTTCTTACTTTTCATTTGCAGTCACTATGATGATTGACTTCACCATGAATAATCAGGATCATTGAATTATTTTAATCACTTTTGCCCACAAAACACTAGTTGCTTCCATTTACCTACATTGTTTATGCTTAGCTAAAGCAAATTGAATTATGCCAGATCAGGAGAATAACTGGGCTGATAACAAAATGCTTTTTTTATCACTTATCTAACTTTGGGGAACATAGCAACAGATACAATTTTGCTTAGGGGTGAAATATCCCTTTTAAGAGAAACAAGTTATCATAAACAACTATGCCTAGCGTGGATATAAAATGATAACTTTTTTATATAATGGTCATAAAATAAGAATAACTTATTTTTGTTTTTTAACTGTAAGCAGAAAATTATCACATAAATGATTGAAACAAATTAACTTTGTAGAAATCATCCAATGTATTGAATATGAGGTAATCTCGCCAGCTTGGTTTGCATAGCTTTTTTTATACAAAAGTTTGTTTGTTTGATCTGAAACATTTGTCTCTAAAAAATCAAAAATAGAAGACATTTCTAAGGATGGTATCACTTTTGCGAGGCTGTGTATTTAGGAGTTAATGTAATCTTTTTTCACAAGCCTATTTTGAGTGTAACCCATTGATTCTATTTATTCAGTAACCTAAATTTGTGGAGATGTAATCAAGACCCACAACAGAGATTATTTACAAAAAGACAGTCCAAACTGTCTTGAAGTGTGATAGTCAGAGTGAAGTTTTGCCTTTGTGTAACTCACAATCTTGTGAAAAGGTGGTAAAATGTGAGTTGCAACAAAATGCAGTTTTCTGTGTCCCTGTAGACAATGCCTTACAGAAAGATGGATGAATGGCTGAGTGTGAGGATCGGTTCTGGAGTTGTTTTCTATCAGGAACATTTCCCTGCGATGTTGTTTCCAGCTCTTGTTTCAAGGTGGAGTTTCAGTGTCTTATTATAGATTAGTTGGAGCATTCCTCATGTTTTATTTTGCTCACATCCGGTGCCTTTCTGGCTGGATGTAGCTGATTCAGAGCAACAAGGGAAATACTTGAAGCCAGGACACGTGGAATGAAAAGCAGGATACTGAACTAAACACAAAGAAAACATTTTAATCCTTTCCACATAAAAGTAATAGACTGAATTTACCAAAGTCATTTGCCAACAAACAAAGGTGAAAAAAGGGTGACGGAAATTAATAAGGCATAATAATTTGACCAACTACTTAATAGTGTGTTGATCCTCCTTTTGTTGCCAAGGCATTGTTGACCCATCTATGCATGGATAGTACTAGCCCCTTCAAGGTCTGCTTTGGTCCCTGTCACCAATATACTAGCAGGGCATCCCTCAATCCATGTAAGATGTGAGATGTGGCCTCACTAGTTTTGACCTACTTGTCCAGGACACACCAGAGTTAATTAATTGAACTGGGACATGGAAACGTAGAGGCCAAGTCAGCATCTCAAACTCCACTTTTAAAATCATTCTGGTCATCCTACTGACCGAAGAAACAAGGAACCACATTGGTAGCAAAATATGCATTATTATTTTATAGTAGCCATGACGCCTCTGAAACTTATTAAAGATTTCTAATGCTGTCCCCCTCCATACGTTTATGATATAGTATATGATGTGAAAAACAAACAATAACTGTATTTTATACCACTGGCATAATCGAGCATGTAGCATTTAGAGAAGATAAACATATAGTTTGAGCAAAGCTACAAGTGCCGCACTTATTTTAATCCCTAACTTTTTTTGTTGGGTCTCTGAGGTATATAATTATAATGGAGGTGCACTGCTCTCCTTCCAAAACAGGAAAGACAACAGAACATTTTGTTTAAGGGAAATAGATGTGTGTTGATCATCATAAGTTGGGAAATTGACACAGAAAAAGAGCTACTCATTTAAACTTTCCTTTATCTAAAATCAGAGTAATAACTCAAAATGTAGACAAGGACCAAAGTCTATCTAGTCACCATGCATAGTGAGGATACAGGACTCATGCAGTAAGAACTGCAGAAAAGGGTGGCATTCGAGGTTCCGCAAGTCTCCATAACAACCATTTATTTTAAGGCTTTTATACACATTTACCATGTGCCAGTAATTTTGGAGGCTGCGTTGTCCATAAGCACTGATGAAAATAATTGCAACCCCAACCCAGCAGTGGTAATTAGGAACTGCATCTAATTGAGAGGATGAACAAAATTCAGTACTAAATCTTCAGAGGAGAAAATGAAAAAGATGAAAACTGTAACAAAAACAAGAGAAGCACACCATTAAGAGCAATGGAAAATACTTTGGTCAAAGTTTCGATAGCTTTTAGAAAAATCAAAATCCTAATAAAATTTCACTTGGATATATTGTTTGTAAGCATTTAGTTTTTTTTTCTTCTCTCTGCACTGTAGAAAATGTAAATTATGAAGAATGATACATAAACACTTGAAATGTTAATCAAATATGCAGTTTAAATAGTATTCCAATATAATCCTAAATACAGGATCAACCAAATTAAAATCCAGATGGTAATAATTTCAAAAGAAACAACTGAATCATCAAGGCAAGGCAAGGAAATTGTATTTGTATAGAAAAGTTTGAACAACGCATTTCAATTCATTGGGAAGATGGCGGACTTGTCAGATGTCCCGGAGACGGTTACAGGCACTCAACCAATAGAGAGGGTAAGCCGCAAAAGGCCATTCCTAAGAAAGCTGGCTGGCTCAGAGGGCTGTATCCAACTAGATGAGTTACAAGATGAGTGAGGAACTCAAACCCCTCCTTTCCACCGGACGCGTCAGCAGCATGTTACAGCAGCAGCACATCAAACGCGGCTGTTAGCCACCGCTGTAATCAATATAATCCTTTCCACCAGAGGCAAAAGCAGCATGAGTTTGCCCCGTCACAGGAGCGTTATGTCGCAGCACTTTTCTAAATATACACGGCAGTCCTATTTTCTACGCGCTACGCCTGTAAAACGTGTAAATGTCGACATTTTGGATAGGGAAAAAAAGGAAATCAGAAGGATCGGCATCCAGACATTTTCAAAATAAAACAAAGGTACTTCTTTCCGGTAGCTTTACTTTACTACCTGTGCGGCCCCATGAGAAGTCAGTAGGTCGCGGGAGGGTCTGCACTACCTCGGAATAACCACTAACATTATTCTTTTGCAATTAAAGGGATTTTGTATATTCCCTGACATAACATAAACTTATTGGCGAATGTAAAACTGACAGAACACAGACCTTTTGGAGCCATGTTGTAGACTTTATCCTGCTCGCGTGATTTTGCTGATCTCGCATGATTTCAGGCTCTCTCGGTGATGGCTGCTTCGCTGATGCTGACGCCCCCCGTGGAAAGGGCCAAGCAGCAGAATGCGCGAGTAAAACGTGCTGCTCCTGTAACATGCTGCTGACACGTCCAGTGGAAAGCCCGGGAAAGTGTGGAAGCAAAAGGAAGCACTTATAGGGGCATAATGATCTTCATTGTTAAAAGCTCTTCCTCTGTTTGCATGATTCACTTCATGCTAACTTCTCCCCATGTGTGCATGTATAATTGTGCTGCAATGCAATAGATGACATTAAGATGCAATGCAGACTAGGCCCCGTGTCAATGGAAAAGCAAATGGCTAAGAATCGACTAAGCACCAGCTCTGTACTAGCGCCCATTCTTTTTTGGTGGAAAAGCCCTAAGTTATGTTCATAACATGGGATAAGGCTAGCCATATCATTTGCTGGTGTTGAATCACTGAAAGAAATTCAATAATTTTATTTTTAGCCTTTCTCTTGTCAAGGTTTTTGGAAATGCTGATTTCATTTTCCAGCTGGACTCAGCGCCTGCCCACATTACCAGAAGTCCCAGTATTGTCTCTAATTGCCTCAATATCTCTGTGCTTGCTTGCCCAACTAATTAGCCTGACCTGAACCTTATAGAAAGTTAATAAGATCTTATCAAGAAGAGATGAGATGATAGACTGTAGCCTAAACAATACAGGAAACCTGAAGGTTAGCATGAAAGGGATTTTCTTAAAACCTCACTCGCACAACAGGCTAATCTCTTCCATGCCATGCCACACTGATGCTATAAGTCATGCAAAAGGAGCTTGGAGAAAGTAGCAAGTCCATACACTCATGAGTCCACATAACAGACTTACTTTTCAGCTAGTTTACATTTCTAAGTGATTGATAATTTTTTTATTGTCTTATCATGCTGAATTTTGACTTTTCCTCTGCAGTATTTGTTCTGTAGTATTTTGTATTATTTCTAAGTTGTATTTGCTCCTAAAACTTCAATTCTGTTATTGTGGCCCCTGATTTAGCCAGTTCCCTCCATTAGTGTCTCAGCTCCCTTCTCCCCCTCACTGTCTCTTTTTCTATTTTTCCATCAATGGGTATTGCTTTTCATAGTTAGCCTCTGATCCTTAGTCAACCCTTGTCACCAATCTGCTGTTTCCTTAAGTTTACATCTAAAATAACTTGTCATCTTTCACTTCTTTTCCTCATCTCTATGTTAGGGTCATCGCAAAACTAGTATATGACATAATCTTTATTTTACATTCATTATTAGAACTGAATAAATGAAATAAAATCTCTAATGTTCTGATTTATTGATATTCACCTATAGTTGTTTGAAATTGTTGCATAATACCCCTAAACGGAGAAGTAAAAAAACTGCCAGGTAGTGTTGAAGAGGCCAGATTTGGGTGAAGTTGTCAAACAGTTTTTCCTGTCAGCACAATCTAGTGTTCAGACAGAATACATTTAAATGGCTCTAGTCAGCATGCAAGATGAAAGTCTCAGATCATTGGGCAGTAACCTGTGACTTGTATTAAGTGCACTCTCAGGAGTATTTCATAGTTATTGAGTGAAAAAAAAAGCAATCTCCTAAATTATTTAGTGATAACAGGGTGTTCCTATCTTGTTTTGTTTTGGCTTGACATCACTAGGAGATATGAGGAGGGGAAAAATGTGATTATGGGAACAGCTTCTCAATGTAGCAGTCTGAATTCTGCCAAACTCTAACTTTACCAAGGAGAAGACAGACCTAAACTGAGAGGGAGAGGTGGCTGCTGGAGCCAGGATGATAACAAGCAAACCTAAAAGAAAATAGAAACACTGGAGGAAACGACCAGTTGAATTCAGGGTCGAATCTGCTTTTACTTGTAGCAATTTAAAGAAAACGAGAAACCAAAATGAGGGCAATTTCGTATTTCCGCCAGCTGCTGGTGGTCTGCACATGCTGCACATCCAACACCATCCTGCCTTATTCTTCCTTTACATGCCACTAAGTTATAGGGCTTGTGGAATCTCTACACTTTCAACAGCTGCAATATAAATACAGCATTAATATTGCAGTGGAGGAACCGCACTGTTAGTCAGTTGAAAGGATGTTGGAACAGGACTGAAAGATAAAAATAAGAGAATGTGGATGAATATAAACAGATGATTCTGCCAAAAATAAGATTGTGTGTAGCTGAATAGCATTGCTTTAATGAATTTTTTATGCTCATTTCCTCTGGATGCAACCCAGTTGGGAGTTTTTTTCTTTCTTTAAATCCAGACCAGGATTAATGTGCTAGTACTGACTGTGCCCACCAGTTAATCTGCCATTTATTCACCTCTAACCCCTGTAGTAACCACAACCAGCCCAAATCTTATTTTTCACATACATTTAACTGTTTTCACCAAGACCCTCTGAAAAATAACAAGCCTTCTGGATACAGAGTTCCTATGTAGCCTGGAAAATGCAGAGATTCAGTATTTTCCTGGCCTGGATAAACATGAAAAAAGAATATGCCTATACTTACTGTCATCTCGCCCTGTGTAATTCCTTCTTTACCTCCTTGTGTCCCTCATCTCTTCCTTGTTTTTACTCTTGTTTTTTTCTAATTAGTGTCCTTACCTTCCTTATTTCCTTCAGTATTTCCTTATGTCCTTCCTTTGGTCTTAACCTCCTTTTTCTTATTCATTACCTATGTCCGTTCATCATTGTCATCCCAGTATTCCTTCCTACCTTCCTTCCTTCCGTGCTTCCTTCCTTCCTCTCACCCTCATCCCTCATGCAGCTTTGCCTTCTTGTCCTGTCAATGTGTTGTTGTTTTTTTCTCCCTCATAAAAATATTGTTTTGCATTAGACCACACAAATACAGACTGTCGAGCCAATTCTTTAAACTACTTATAGATCACTAAACTCTTAAGTGGCTTAGATAATATTGTGAACCTTTATTTTTTATTCAGAAAACCTATAACTTCTACCCCTAAAAAGGAGACAGAAAAATGTGTTTGTGGTTCTTCACTAAATATTGTTTAATTTTGTATTCCAAGTTCATCAAAAAGCCTGATGGTGAATATGATATTTGTCTGTAAATAATTACATTCATTATTGAATATTGATTCTGAGAGATACAGTCGCCTTTGTTTTTTTAACCTAGTGAGTGATAGAGATCACAGTAAGTATAAAGATCACTTACTGGGTAAAAGAGATTCATAACTGACATTCAATACATTATTAAATGCATCACAGGGCTGACTTGGATTGATTATTTATCTATATTAACATAGATTAAAGTAACACATCATTTGCTAAACCTTTCCCCGGTCGTCCATGTCACAAAGTTTCATTCTGTGACCTCCCCCACTGTCCACTCAGTAAATCATCTCGAGGTTTGATGCCCGATTGCAAGGCGCCAGGTCATATTGACAAGCAGCTCTTGAAGAATCACCCCGTAGCCCCAGACAGCACCGTCTCCACTCCCATTTCTTTCCTTTGCAAGCTTGGTCTTTGAAGGGGATTGAACTGGTCCTCACCATTCGGCTGCTAACTTGCCTTCAGAGTGGGAATTCATCAGAAGTCGGTGCCTGAGTTGACCGCAAATGGGCCATTAGGCTGGAGCAGGTCGATTGTGGACTAATTGAGAAAAGCTCCAACACTGACAAACTCACCTAGGTGTGCACAATCCATAACTCTCAAACGAATGATTGTTCATGATCCTGGAGATAGTGTCATGGGTTTGCATGACTGATTAATCTGCATTGCAGCTAACAAATCATGACTCTAATATATTTTTTTGCTCATGTTCCTTCATCCAGGGAAAGGGCGAGTAAACAAGACACTTGTCCTCTGGTTGTCTGGAGACCTTCGAAGAGTCCCTACAATGCCCTTCCTCTCATCAGTAATTCCCAGTTCTGAAATGGGTGATGCATGATCACAGCTAAAAACATTCCAATACACAAAGGCAGAACTTTGCTCACTGATACAAAATATAGCAGCCCTTTGAGAAATGTGTTTTTACAGACGGAGGGATAAACCTCGACATGAAGGGAATCTGTATTTGGAAGCTTTAACCATATTAAAGCATACTGATCTAATCCCACACATGATGATAAGGACCTAAGGTAATGCAATTTTATGTGTGTGCATGTGTGTGTGTGTGTGTGTGTGTGTGTGTGTGTGATTTTATTTTTTAAGAGGCTCCTAGTGCGAGAACTGCTTCCCATTTCACCCTGCATGTTTTTCATCATTTCTGAGGCCTGTGGTTGTAAAAATTCATTTTCAGGAAGAGATGGATTTCTTTTAGAAGTGGTCAGCTAGTCAATTTTTAAACATTTCAGATATACACGGAGAACCAAGGCACCCATTGAGGCAGGGAATTCATTGTGAGCTGCCCAGTCGACAGTAACATTACGAAGTGCTGAAGCAAAGGAAAACTAGTTGCATGTTCTTTTCCTCTCTCCCAGAATACCTGTTTCTTTGAGCAGTTGAGTAGAACCACATTTTTGATCCCAATCTCTTTGGTTTATAATCAAATCATTTGCAAAGGTGGAGATAAATACAACTATTACTTTGTTGTTGTTTTTTTTTTTTTGTTTCCATCCATCCATATATTAAACACCTGATCACTGCAAGTATTTGACTTTAATATTGGTAAAAATGTAATATATGTAAAAGAAGCCAATTTTAACAACCCAGTTTCTGAAATGATGATTTCACAAATTTGGATTCTGACTTGGTAACACATTTTTATTGCTGAATGTAAGACTTCTGCTACTTAACAGTGTGGTGCTCTTTTGATGTATTTTTCATATTATAATAGTCTGTTTAAATCGGTCTGGACTGTTGGTTAATTCAGCATTAAGAGCCTTTTACTGCAGTTATTCGGGTGTTGGATATAGAGATTGTCGATCTAGCATCAGTAAAACTACTGGACTCTCCTGTTGGTTCTCATTCATTCATGCTTTCATCCAGCCATGCATTGTAATTTTTGTCTGTCCATTTGTTTATATATTCATCTATTTTTCTAACTACTCATCTGTCAGTCATTTACCTAGCCTTTCTTCAGTCCATCCATCCATCCATCCATCCATCCATCCATCCTCTTAGAAGCATCAGGTCTTGGAGAGGGGCATCCCTTTTCTACAGAAACAGTTTTCAGCTCACAGTAAGTACCCCAAGATGTTCCACCTTGTTTAGCATTTCAACTGCGTTCTCCTCTGAGTAGATCAAGATCAAAAGTAACTGCAAACAATCCACAATCTTAGACACATTAACCAAACCCTTGCAGATACTTCAACTGCTGAGTGGATGTTCACTCTCTTTGGAAGACTCAAAACTGAGTCCATAGAGAGGTATGTTTATTATTTTATCTAGTACTGAAAAACACAGGATCATCATTGATAAACTAGAACTTGTTAGTAATATAATTCTGTGAAGTGTTCTCTGTTAAATTGATGCATGAGGGAATTATTTTTGTTGCATTTGCTAATGGTCTGACACTCTCATCTCCTCTCTAGCCTAAGAGTTGTAGCAGCTAAGATTTCCAAATTATTTTCAGATTTGAATTTCTTGCTGTACTGGAGTGCTTTAATCTGCATGTCAGAATATATGTAGTGTATTCAGTTTCAGAGTAGGTTGCAGTATTCATGCATTGTGTGTATAAAGTAAAGTTTTTGTTCTCTAACCTTCATTTGTGTTCCTTGGAAATTTTTGTGTGTGCAAACATTGCATGCATCAGTATGAGAAAGCATCAGAGTATAAGCAACTTTATAATATAAAATGGCAATGTTAGTACAGCATTTCAGGACTGAGCCTTCATAGTGTGATAGGAAGGAATCTGCAAATATAGATGACAGATGGCCGTAATAGAGAGAAATGGCCCCAGTGATCAAGGCTTCAAAGCTGAGTTATACACAGTGGCAACTGAATATGATGGCTGCTTAAATTTTCTAAACTTTTATGTGAAATAATATAAAGATACCCAAGCTGAACCATAAACCCAGTCACAATGATCAAATAGCCCATATAATATTTTAACTGTTACAGAGGGGAACATTAATAAAACAGGTTTTATTAGGATGTTGGGCGGATAATATTTGATCTGATTGGGATCTAATGGGACGTGTGTGCTTTAAGTGACAACAAATTTGCTTTCACTGCTACTTTCTGTCTCTGCTGCAGGTTTGGTTCTTTTAAAGTGAGTTACATATCATTTAAATGACTCTGTTATCATGATGCTTGTCATTGGGCTTAAATAAAAAATATTGTTGGTGATGTTTGTATAAATAGGGGTTATATCATGTTTTAGGGGTCAATTAGCTCTTTTGATGATTCTCTTATTTTTTATTTTGATTTGATCAACTTGGTTTAGTCTGTTTTTTGTTTATTTCAGGTTGGGTTTTAGAAAAGCTCATTCTTAGTCCCAAATAAGACATTCCCAGTAGAAGTCTCGTTTGTGTTTATTATATTTTTGTGATGTTATAACAATTTTTGTTTGTCTTAAATAACCAGTAGGCATCGAAATGGTGTCTACTGGTTATTATGGTAACCTAAAAATGCTACTTATTACAGCCTTGTTTGTCACAGTTCAAATAGTTTAAAACTTTAAATGGCAAGTTTAGACAAGCATCTACTCCCTTGTATCCATGTCCTGACTCCTACAATACAATTAATCTAATGTGCTTTAACAGCATGTCCACTGATCTTTCGCATCTTGATGAGTGGCTAAGATGGCGTGAGACACCATATTTTCATTTCCAAAAAAAAGGACATTTGGCCAAGACTTGCGATTGATATCTTTATAAAAAGCTGCAATACACCACAGTACAACAAGAGTCAGCGTAGCACAGCCTGCTGTCTGTTCTGTCAACACTCGCGCTTTGAAAAACAGTCGCAGTAACATGCGCAGAGACATTCCATTTATTTGATAAAGCACATTTAAAAAACAGCATGACAGCTGACCAAAGTCCTGTACAGGAGTATCACAAAAAAAACTAATGAAAAGATAAAACAATAAACACAGATGCAGGAAGATAACAAATGAATAGGCAGCAGAACGAGGAGGACGTCAAATGAGAGAAACGCTGATGTATTCCATGCATCGCCACAGTTAATTTAACCCTCTCAGAGCTCTAATCATTAAAGGCCACCTGATGCTTTTTTTTCTTTCAATAAATATCATTTATGTATAAGAAAATGGAAATGTATATTCGGAAAAACATTTTGAACATGCAGAAATGAAAATTAATATGTATTACAACCTTGGATTGAGTTTTTATTATATGTAAAACTGTTACATGTGATTTTCTTTGTGAATGTTCAGGTGTTTTTTTAGAGGCTATGTTGTGATACTTGCACATCCAGGAAACGCTTTTTTAGGGACAGTGTTTCAACACAAGAGCTTCATTACCCCTGTATCAAAAAAAAAGTTTTCAAAGATGTCACCTTGTATCAGTGATGTTGGTGAGAGGAAGCTGATAGCCAGAGGTTTATTTGGAACCTGGTCGTGGGTTAAGATCAGCTGGGTCCAGGATTTCAGTTTCCTCTGCATAAATATACTCTACTTATGGTTTAATTATTTTATAAATTTTCTTTGAAAGAATATCCTTGGGAAATGTCAATTTATTTCAAGGCTTTTGCCATTTGTCTAACAGGGCTACCAATAAGTGTGGCGTGTAAACAAAATCCAACGGTCTATTTGCTGTATAGGAAAGTGAGTATACGATTTTATATTACAGTGATTAGTGTGGTTGACATTAGGCTACTAAAACAACTGTATCGGTAAATTCTCTGGAAATTGCCCTCAAATTAACTTTAACAATTTCAAAAGCTGATACTATTTTTTAAATTCAGGATATTTTATGAAAGACAGGCTTAAAACTCACAAGGATCAAAACGAAAACTATACTATTTGACCTTCCTGTTATCTGATTGAAATATTTTTTCTTTTGCTCTCTCATGGTCTGAATGAAAAACTGACATGTCTAGACATCTACTAGAAAATACACCTCAACAACATTCAAACTTGTTAACAGAACAGTATTTACATGGAAGACTGGTAGAATGTGATTATGGAGATTTCACAGGTTTTAAAAAGATTGGTACTTAATTTCTTGTTTACAATAAGACAATTTCAGTCAACAGCCAATTTTTCAATGCATCTTTTTAGCGGTTGTAGCTCAGTAGGAAGAGTAATCATCTGGCAGATGTAAGGTCTCCACATGTCAAAGTGTCCTTGGGCAAAATGTGGAACCCTAACTTTTTCTAATGATCTGTGTATCAGTGAATTAATTGGTGTACCTTTAGGAGTAGGGATGGGTGACAGTGAGTTCAAATGGGGTTCATGGCTAGAAAAGTGCTTCATTGCTTTTACAAAAATAGGCAACCAATTTCTTTCCTTCTGTAAAATGCTTTATGTTGCATTGCTCTTTTGCTGTTGATAGTGATATTGGTCTATATGAGGCTGTGATGTTCGGTCATTACTGAACTCTGCATTAGGAAATGTGCTGCGTTTGCACCTTTTATTAGTTCTTCCGCATTTTATTTCAGAGAACAATTTTCTGTTTATTTTAAATCTACCTTGGACTTGAAACCCAACAAGTGATTCTGGCTGAAGCTGAACATTGCATTTTTTTTAGGATAGTTATGCCAAAAATGCCAATATGTTCAGCAGTAATAGTTTAAAGGACAAACTAAGAGAATTGGAGCTTTCAAAAAAATACAAAGCTGGAGCGTCTTTATTAAAAAGTAAGAGTAACATTTAAAAATGTTGTCCTTTGCATCAGAGAGAAAGACTGTAAATTAGATGAGCAGAAATACCAATGATTCAGTGACAGTGAAGTGACTGAACATGTTTGTAGGTCTGCAACGAGAAATGTTGTATCCTTTTTAGTCATGTTAATGGCGGTCAATCGTTTTGAACTGGTTAAATTTTTAAATATTAAAAAAAGAAAGAAATAAGCTTCATTCCCACTGATCAGTTTGTGAAGAGATGGAGATGGACTCAGGAAGAAATACAAGCATTGTGACACCCAGAGTATAATGTGAATTATTATCAGTATATATTATCAGTGAATAAAGGCATGTTTTTGTACAACAATGCAGCACCATCCCTTTGTCTATTCATCCACTTTTTCAGTGATCACTAATATGTCATTCAGAGCCCTGAAAAAAAAAGTTTTAACCCTAAAAACTACAACACAAAAGCTCAACTTGAAATTCATTTATCAAAAAAAGAAAAAAAAGAAGAAAAAAATCCAAAAATCTGGCAGTTAGCCAAATAAATCCTTGATCATTCATTTAATTATCTACTTAATGCCATATTTGTATTTCTGCTCTTTGGTAATAACCATCATTCTATTGCATTGTTATATGTGTAGTTTGAAGACTCAAATTTACAGACTAAAGATGCAGATTTATAAAATGTTTATAATCAATTACAAAAAAATCTAAGCAATGATACATAAATATATGTAGGACAAAAATATATAGACAAGTTGAAAATACAGAAGGTGGCAACAGTTGTTTCTGACAAGGAGACTTCAACCTTTGGGAAAAGTGATTGCTGAATGAAAGGCAATTGAGCGTTAGAGATTCCTTTAGTGAAAACTCTAATGTGCTGTAAGATTTTAAGTGATAGAGCAATTGATGAAGGAGAAAGATATTTTGTTTTGTTTTTTTTAACAAAGGAAAATCTGATAGGTAGGCATATATTTATATTCAATCACTCTGAATCAAAAGTGTATAGAACCACATTTTGCTGGACTGTATGTTTCGGCCCGTTTTCCTTTTTAGTGGTGAATCTCCACTAAGTCTTCAGTCTTTTCTAGCTTCTGACAGAATTTCTTCCAGGATTACCCCATATTCATCTTCATTAATCTGCCCATCAGCTCTGACCAGCTTCCTTACGCTACTTAAAGAAGCCCACAGTTAGGTGCTGCCACTACCATGTTTCTCCATGGAGTTGCATCTTGATGGTAATATTCACTTGTGGCTTTTCACTGCTAAATATAGCATTTTGTATGTAGGTCAGAAAGTTCAGTTTAGACTAATACGATGAGACACCTTCCTCAACGTTTGCTGTGTTTGTGGAAAACTGGTAACAAGACTTCTTATGTTTTTTTGTGTGTTTTTTTTCAGTATTGGTTTTCTTTTTGCCAGTATTCAATAATAGCCAGATTTGAGGACGGTGCAATAGTACAGCTATTGTAATAATTTTATTTGTTAAATCCTGACGGTTTCCATTAAATTCTAAACATAAGCTAAAGATGTTAATGGTTTAAAGGAAAAGGTCAAAAAAGCATGAGCTGCACATGTTTTGGATTTTATCAGCCTAGAACCGCTTTAGCCATGAAAAAAGATAACTGTAATAAGTAACTTTTAAAGGAAACACTGATTATGCTAACTGCTGATGCATTGCTGATGCAGTGAAGTGGAAGTGGAATTTCAGTGGGGTTTTTTTTAGTTTTTTTTTGTAACAAACAAGTAAACAAGTATATTTTCGGATTATCCAAAGATTCCTTTTAAAACTGGTTCCTTTCTAAAGTCTGTATAGTGTCCAGAAACAAAACAGGTTCCTTCCATGAGTTTAAGAACCTTTTTTTTTATTATTGCCAGACATATTTATAGGTCTGAAAATTTCCTCTAAAATTAAAACAAACAGAGATTATTCGCATTTTTTTTTTATGTTCACTTCAAGAGATGGGAAAGGATTGGGCAGTATTTTTGCAGTGAAAGGGTGGGGGGTGATGTTTGTATTTGTCTTGTGTGTGCTAAGAGTTTGTTTGTGTATGATTGATTTTGTTTTATATGTGTTTTATGTTAAATTTTCTGTTTTTTAAGTAAATCACTTTGTGCAGATTTTATCATTAAAAGTGCTCTACAAATAACATTTAACTGATTACTTAATTTGATAAATAGAAAAAAAAAATTAAATGCGAAAAAAATACAAACTAAAAAAGCTTTAGTTATGATGGACAGCTAGTGAAATAAAGGGGAGTTTAAAATTTTGCTCAGTACTCAAAGTGCCTTTTTATATCTAAATAGTTAAATATTCTCTGTTTATATCTTGTAAGCATAATTAGTTCCCACTGTTGGCCTCCATCTTTACGTTGGAGACAGAAAGAGAAGCAGCGTGTTTTCATGTGTGCCTTTGAGGCTACCGTTTGGTAAACACGACCACTCTGTTCTAAGTTAAAGAGAATTTTCAAACAGTTCTTTTGGTTCAGAGGAGTCTGGAGGTCGACAGAGTCATGGTGAAAACAAGTTCACCCACGCTGCATCCTGTGCGCTTCTGCAACCTTTATATTTATTATCCTCTTCGCTTCAATCTGAATACAGAACAGTTTTTCACACCTTGATGAGGAACATGTGCACAGCCTTTATGAAAAGGGCAATGCCTGCCATTAGTCTAACAAACTGTAGCCACTACACGAAATGTCTGAATTAAGTCCGCAGTTATGGCTGCCAACATTATAAAGTGACGTTTGCCAGGTTTAATCATAAAAATATACATCTGTCCATCCACTGCAGTTAACAGTTGTGTTCCAAAATGTCTTGAATGGTGTTTGATTTTACCAACTGAATCAGACTGAAGAGTTTCGCTGAATGCAGGAACTAAATGCCAACTGTCTAGCTAAAGCAAGCTCAATCTCTGCAGTTCAA
The DNA here is from genome assembly GCA_028564705.1 of Apricaphanius iberus. Classification (NCBI taxonomy): domain Eukaryota; kingdom Metazoa; phylum Chordata; class Actinopteri; order Cyprinodontiformes; family Aphaniidae; genus Apricaphanius; species Apricaphanius iberus. Next base: position 1,934,081 of record JAPXFQ010002671.1, on the reverse strand, counting down.
TGATTAATGTGAGCATTCGTCATGCACAGGGCTCAGTGGACCTGAACTAAAGGCTGACATTTTCAAGTTCACCACCCAGAGCATTGCCACTTATCAAATGTTTACCCCCCTGCACCTGTAAGCATGAACTGCATGAGCTGACCACCCCCCTAAACTCTTTTTGCAGCTGTCAACAGAAAAATCCCCAACACTTTCTCTGCAGAATCATCTATTTTCTACTGTTTCTCCTCTTAAAACCTTATTGGTTTTCTTCAACACGGCAGGTCAGGGAGTTTGATTTATGGAACCAAAGGTAAAAAATGTCATGAGGTGAGAATGCTAAAAGAAGCAGGAGTTTTGCCTCAGTGTTGCAAAATGCACAGAGTGACTAAATCACTTTTGTTTCATGATGCCCATGCAACATATGCAACACATAAAATAGGACTGCAAGAATGTGAAATTAGAGAAATTTTTTTTGCTGCCAGCTCTGGAACACTGAGACCCACGGAAATTGCAAGGAGCAGGCCATGAGGTATGGCCACTCTGGCTGAAAGACAGCACCAGTTGCAGAGATTCAGCCACTGATTTATGGGGTTTACTGCTCACCATGAAAAATAGCGCCCGAAGGGGGGCGGAGGGTCTTTGTAAGAGCTTATCTGTGTGTAATTTATCACTCTACCACTTCCTCACCAACTCTTTTTTTCATGGACTGACCTGTGAGCTGGATATCAAACAGGGCCTTGGCTAAGTGGAACATGGGGTCTAGATGTAAAAAAAAAAAAAAATGAATAGACACCAGATTCCTTTTTATTTTGTTCTTAGTTTATGGATGAAATTACTCTCTGCCAAGGTAGTCACGGCCTTTTGTGTGATGCTGCCCTAAATCACTCATTCTCCTCATCATCTGCACCTGTGTTGTCCTGTCTGAACCTCCTCACCTCCTATTGTTTGCACCGGTGTTACCTGAGTGTCTTCACCTGTTACTCCTTGTCTCCCCCTATTTAAGATCCAGCCAGCGCTTCAGGCCTCGCTGGATCATTGTCGTACATTTGTTGTGTATCGTCTCACCTTATGTTGCTGCACCACTCAATAAATCATCACCTCACCTAAAGCTCTGCTTCTGCGCCTGGGTCCTTCGTCCTCCACGCAGCATATCCCTGACATTTTGTGAATCCCAAGGCAAGAAAAAAACAAGTTAATACTTGCCTGTTGCCTTCTAATGCATCTTTAGTTTTTTAAAATTATAATAATATGAAGAGTAATCGTATTGTGTAAGAACTCAAAGATATTTGCAGCACACAAAGGGTAGTGGTAATAACTGAATTTTATGTGTGATTAGCAGTGAACCACTTGCCAGCAAATCAAAGGGCTCCTTCTGTATTTTCTTTTGAAGTCGTTACCGCATTTAGCAACATCCTTTGGCTGTGTGATCTCGTTTATTGTAGGATTTTTGTCTTTGCTTTTCATATTAGGTTAATTCTGCATAGTACTCTGGTGTTTTAGTTTTCTTTTTATTCAGCTCTTAGTAGCTGTCTTTAGTTTTCTACCTCAAACTTTTTGGTTTCAATTTTGATCTTTTCTTATTTTCCCATGTACCCTGTGTATTCTCAGCTTTTTACTTGCTTTCCCTCACAGCTGCACCTTGTTTTTAATCTATCACCTGTCTCTCTTGAAGTAATCAACTCCTCTGCTTAGACATACATCATTTAGTCAGTCTGCTCTTTGTTAGATCATCCTGTTATGCCATCAGACTGTTTCCTCATATATCCCTTGTGCTGTACATTTTTTTGTTTTGTTTTCATTTTTACTCACCCCTGAAACGGAGTTTTTGAAAGTTTTTGGTTTCTTCTAATTTTGGGTACGCCACATATTTTCACCAGCCTGCCTCCTTCCTGCATGTTGGGTTCTGAACTTCAGGACCCAAATATGACAGATATAAACACTAAATATAGATCATTGATAAAGTTCAATATGTGTGAACTTTTTATTCTATTTCTGAACAATATAAAAACCAAACATTTTAATGCTTTTGTTGACATATGGGAGAGCACAACATAGTGTGTTACTGTATGTTGTAGTATATTTCTAAAAGTATAGTATATTGGCTCCAAACCTTTAAATTCAGGTGTTCCAAGCATATTTATATATATATATATACAATTTATTGTGATAAACATTTATTAATTGTCAAAGACACTTTAAACTACTGTGACAACCTTACTCTTGTTGGGGTTGGTTGTCCAAATGAATTTCAATTGAATTTTTGTTTAGAATTTAAGACATTATTGAATTGTGTAACTTATCATTTTTTTTATTCAAATCTCATTGAGATGAAGTACATTTGTTTTTATATGAAATTAGCCAATGCATGAATAAATGCCAAATACTGATTTTGAAAAGCTGGGATTTTATGAGTGGGCTTTGGATTTTTTTTTTACAAGAAGGGGAGCAGCATCAGCGCTGGTAGCAGCACAAGTGCAGCAAGAGTTCCTTCAGTCAAGGCAGTGGTGGAGAGCAGCAATAGTAAAGAATCGGAACAGGATCTTTCAGGTACAACTGAAGTACTAACCAAACAGGCAGGCTAGCAACTGTGCAGGCTCCACAGTAAACACAGTGCAGTAGTAGATGAAGTAGAATTTCAGTTTATGCAAGCTGAGTACAGGTCATTGCAGCAGAACAGAAAAATATATAATTTGCAGAGGAAACGGAAAAAGCTATATGTGGGTGCATGTGTAGCTTTTGTTTTATTATTTTACACTTTTCCAGCAGCACCTTATTTTCCGCATTTTGCATTAATTGGGTGGTGGTGGCATGGTAAGGTATCAAAATTCCCGGCCTGAATTATTGTCCCAGTTCACCCCTGGGTTATGGCATTGTAACGATAGGAATAGTAATTAATGAGATTACTCTGTTACCTAAAACTTAACGCCATTAATTGCGCTGTTATATTTTAATGCTGTTACTCCGAAAACTGTTCATCTGTGTGGTTGCAGAAGTGACTCTATGGGACTGTGTGTACGTATTTGGTTGAATGTGAGGCAGAAAAAGGATTCCTGCAAAGACCAGCGCTGTTACCCGGCCTTGTCTTTGTTTTACTCCATGGTGGCTGATGAGTGCAAGTGAGTGATCAGCCACAAAGTAATGAAATTGTCATGGTGGTCTGTGTGTGCTTATTACTGGGAATAAAACGATGGCCATCAAGAGGGAGCCCTTCTTCTCAGCCTGCAGAGCTCCAAATGAGCCCATCTGAATCATTATGTGCATAAATATCTGTTCATCAAAACCAATTCAGTGTGAGAAATGAAACGTCGGCTCTGATCCTCCTTTTTGGGGTTTGCTAGTTAAAAATCAATTTAGCCAACATCACGGGTGTGTTTAATCTTTTATTAATAAGTCCAAATATTGTATTGTTTCAGTGAATGGCTTCACAATTTTCACTGTTCATTTGCCCCGAGAACCAAAGTGATCAAACTTCCATTTAATCTTTGAAAATCGTCTGCTGTTGTCTGATTAAGTTTATCTGCAGATACCTGTTTGAAGAAATTAACTGGCATTTAACCATGTTTTATGTCGCCTCAGTCGCTGAGTAACAATGAGCCAATTACAGAGCTGGAATCTCGAGTGTTAATGTAAAATATTATGCAGAGAAAGGGAGCAGCTTGTGTAGCATCAAGCAGTGGAGATTAGATACTTAACGGACAGAGTGTCTGCAATGTGGCCTCATTCACTCCATGCACCATCGTTTTTGATTCCCTACCTTTTCTCATCATGAATAAAACAGGCTTGTTTTCAATAATGTGGTCAGGATATGGATGCATAACTAATCTAAAAAAAGGTTTTTCACAGAGTCATCTCTGACTTTCTTTTCATTTCACTCAGGTTAGAAAATGCAAATGCATCTACAGATTTTCTTGAAATAATTTGTTTTCACAGACTTAGCTTTAACTGTCATTCCAAAGGGGATCACTCTTTTTTTAAAAGGGTTTTAGCGGAGCTGGTAACCGCGGTCATTATCTTACCTTTGTCAGGTGAGTGGGCCATGTGATAGGGAGCAATCTGGATAGTTTAGGATAGGATTTATATAAGAAGGTCTCTTCAGTGTTTTGCTCTGATATGGTCAGTGTTTTCATACATACCTTCTTTTCAAAACAATCCTGTCACTTCTTCTGATAGCTTGTAACTGTAGCGTTTATTCCAAAAGAAACCTATATTTATATATAAGGACACTACAGTAATAATTGAATGTTATGTAACAAGTGCATACATTTAATGTCTGTTTTTTCCTGACACTATTTATTTTACCCACCTTCTTAAATGCACTGTAGCTGAAGACTTTATGAATGGACTCATTTGTGTCCATAGATGCACCAAAAATGCTTCCATACTTCAACACTATCAAGTACAGAAGAGGATTAGGGCCACTGAAAAAAAAAAAAAAGTATTCTGACTTTAATCTCAGAATTCTGACCTTTTTTCTCAGAATTCTGAGATTAAAGAATACTTTTTTTTCAGTGGCCCTAATCCTCTTCCATAATGAAGATGAAAAATAGATTATCATCAGTTATTTTTTTGTAATGTTTAAGGTTGTGCCATAGCATCTCAATTAGGTTTAAATCCATACTTAACCAGATAATTTCCTAAACTTCATTTTGTTCCATTTTCCTGAGTCATTCAGAGGTGAATTTGATAGTGTTTCTGTTTATTGTTCTACTGCACAAAGAACGTGATAAGCTGCTTAAAGTAATGAACATTTTTCTTCCTTACATTCTGGTAGAGAGTGACATTCATTGTTGTACGATTTATGGTTTTACCGCTCAGATCTTGGAGTTGCAAGGCAACCCCAGACCATCACTTTATCACCAGCGTGTTTGATGGGTGGTAGAATGTGAAGTTGGTTTTATACAATATTCAAAGAGAAATACACCTATCAGAAAGTTAAATATTTGCCTTGTCAGTCCATGAACTACTACCCCAAAAAACCTGGGAATCATCACAATGTATTTTAGTATAAGGCAAGCTCTTAGTCATTTTAGTCTGCAGTAATCGTTTTTGGAGCCATCTAATGGATAGCATTCATTCCTGTCTTTTTATTACAAAAATTTAAGGGTAACTGTTACTGCCACCTCCTGTTTGCTTATGATCTGGTTCAGGGCCATGGAAAGTGCCTGGCTCCTGTATATAACCGTACAGCACCACAGACAGTAGCATGTTGTTTTCAGTATCACTACGACTCCCCAACAGGAATTCACCACGGATGTTTCAAATCCAGGCTGATTGTTTCCAAGAAGCTACTATTGCCATTCACTCAGGGGGTGCAGGTCTGTGCTGTGGTCCCCTCACTGCTGTCTGGCTTGTTGTGGTCTTTGTCCACTTTGATTAAAGTCGTTTATTCATGTGTTTTAAAACTCTGTGTTAACACTAGAGTATGATTACTTATTTAATCTATTTTATTAATCTGGCTGTTTTGGACATGCTGCTGCACTTTTGTTTGGTCTGAGTGGTGGTTCTTTTAATTATTTTGAGAAGTTGCTTTATTTAGTAGCGCTGTTTATTTTAATCAGTTCTCCTGAAAGGGTTGTTTTATTTTACTACCTGTGCTGTTTATTTTAACGAGCATTCCTTGTTTAGGAATAACATTTTGAGCTGTTGGGTTGGGTTGCATCTTGGATCGGGTTTGTTGGTCAGTCGGGGTTGGAGACAGTTTTTCTGTGATTTTTTTTTTTATTTATTTTTTTTAAGTCTGTTCATAGAACTCTTCATTTAAACTTGTAAAGAGGACGAGTCGTATGTAACCGGGATGTAACCAAGTATTTAGAAATCAGTAAAGGTCCACATCGGCTCACATACAATAGAAGGAAACTCAGCATCCAATCTGTCAACACACATACCCCTGGACCTGCACATGTGTATTTTAGACCCGCTTTTTATGGTTCTATCTTATGAAGCACCCAATACTTTTCAATGATTGAGCATAATTTTATTCATTTTCAATAATATTTTACTGGATATTTCCAGAGATTAATGATAAAAACTACACACTGAAAAAAAACTACAATTGACCTCTGTCATTTAAATAAGGGATCCATAATTTATGTCCTCCTACACACTGAAAACATTAAATTACTATGACATATACTTTCGTTTCAGTTTCCATGTATGTCATATATGTAAATTCTTCTCAGTGCTGGCGTTTAGGGTTTGCTATTTGTTGTTTTTCTTTACTTTGTTTGTCACACAAAGATACAAAATTGACAATATCCAGCAGCTAAAACCCAGTAACTTTTTTGTAAGAATTCTTGTACTTGAAGTGTAAGGGCAGATTATTCTATTGGTGTGTTTTATTTAAAAATGAAATTTTGACACATTAAGAACATTGCAATCCTTAACTTTGTAATAAAATGTTCCCTCTTTCAGTGTATGATTGTTTGAACAGTGTAATCATAAACAAACCAGTACAACTTAACCCCATCTACTCAATACTAATCAAAAGTAGATCTCAGTAGAAGAATAACAGAGACCAGACTCTGTCGATGACACATCAGGGAGAGAGCTGTCAATAATAAATGTTTTAAATTATCTCTCTGCTGGTAAAAGTCAATTACTCAATAGCAATCAGTGCAGAGAGAAACAACACAATGGTGGGACAGCTGAGTTCCAAAATTAATGTCTTCAAATATACTCAATCTTAGATATTTTTTGTGTGATTTAAAGACAAAGTATTTTTATGCAAGCAGAGGGCTGCTGGGAGCCAGGACAGAAAATGTAGGACTGCATTATGAATAATGCTGAGTAGCTGTGGGATGGCTGTAATAAAGCACAGCAGCAGGGCAGTGAGCTAAGCTGGGTTACATGTTTCTGCTGATGGTAGTGAATGTAGTGTGCTGATAATCATCTGCTTTACACACACACATCATATAGAGATGATTCTCTCTAAAATGCATTCATGACAGCTTTAGGTCTGTCTATGTTTTTGGCAGAGTTTTTTTCTCATGATGCAGAATCATATCTTTCAGGATTTTTATGGAAAAGTCTGGAGTTCGATTTCAATTTTTTACATATCTAGATATTTATGAAAAACTTGAAATACGATATGGAAAAATATATGCAGTTACAGACTTTTTGCTCTATCATGTTGTTTTAAAAGTCAAGTTATTAATTCCATCCTTCCCGGTTATTTTTTCAGTCTTTACCTTCTGTCTTTCCTTCTGTCCATCCATGTGTCTTTCTTCTTTGATTTATTCTTTCCTCATGTTCCTGAATATTTTCTTACTTTATGATTTCTTAATTTATTGCCTTCTGTGTCTTTCCTTTTTCAGCATCTCCTTTCTCTGTCATTCCTTTTGGAATTTTTTTCTATTGATTTACTTATTCTCAAGTTTCCCTTGTTACATCATAGGTTGCCTTTTTTGTTTTGCTGTCAGTTGGACAGTTGGTCAGTTGAGTTTTATTTCTTGTTTTCTTCTGTTGAATTAACATCTTCATGACCTCAGCTGCACTTCTCCTGCTCATTGTACAACTATATTCCCAATCAAACCCTTTCTGCTTTAACTACCCTTTGACTGTGACTGTGCATATTTATTGACTTGTTTTCTCAGTCAGTCTTCAGGGGCCTGTACCATGAAGCCGGATTAGGTGGCTAGCCAGCTCTGTTTCAGCTTAGTTTCCGCCAACCCTGGGTTTTAGGTATTATGAAAGTAGCTCAGCTTTAATCGGTGTTCGTTGCCACGGTATCTTACGCTGCACGGCTAACCTGCTCAAGGGCAGGTTATGTTCTGGATTCGAGATCTCAGTCTGAAGTTGGACCAATCAGCTGTGAGCAAAAAAACATATAGGTGATGTAACTAATTCCCAGCATCTGTTCTCTGTTGTAATAGCTTCACCTTTTCTCCCAAATCCTGTGGACATCTCCGTGAAAATTGTTAGAAAAGCACTTCGTAGAGAAAGAGTTTTTAGAGACAGACAAAATCCTTTTATGCTTTCCTGATGCTTACTTGTATGAAAGATACAGATTTTCCGCGGAAGGAATGTCTTATCTTTGTGAACTTCTTGAGCCGCACATAACAAATTTGATGCGTCGAAGCCATGCCCTTACTGTACCGCAAATGGTATGTATTGCGTTGCGGTTTTTTGCAAGTGGTACATACTTGTATGAGGTCGGGGATGCAGAGAATCTATGGAAAACACAGTCTGTCGAACCATTTGAAAGGTGATCCTCGCTCTGCAGGGGTAAATAAATAGCTTCATTGTGTTCTCTGGACATTTATCGACCATGTCCATAAAAGAGGGCTTTTATAAAATTGCCGGTAAGATATCTTGATAGGGTGACATCACATGAACAAATTTAACCTTTCACACTCATTTTTTTTTCTTCAAAAAAGCATATTTCTCACTTAGAAATCTATAATACAGTAGTCTGCAGTAGCTACCTGTTAAGCATGATTTTAAATATATATTTTTAATATGATTAGCCTACATAAATGTACATTAATTGTTTAACCTACGCATTAACGCAATCAGCAATCTTCCTCCAAGATTGTTCTCTTGCTTTGGCAGCAGATAGTGTTACTGCGTGCTTGAAAAATATTTCTATATTCTTTATATTTCTGAAGAATTATCTCTTTCTCCTCCGCTGAAAAGTATATAGCTCTTGCTCTATCCATATCGAATGCGATTGGTTGTTCAGTGTCGACGTCACTCTTTTATGAGCACGCGCGTGTGGATTAATCATAGCTAAGGATCAAAGCCTGAGTTGACAGAGAAAGTTGATGAGCTGCGTCATGGTACCAATAAAGCCTGATTGCATCGGTTTGGTTTTGTCGACTCAAAACCAATCCCGTAACCCCAAGTTTGTTCAGCTACCTTCATGGCACAGGCCCCTGGTCTTCCTGCTTATCTCCACTGATCTTATGAATAGGATCAGTAAGATCACTTTCCTGCTGGCTGTTTTGTATGATGGTTTGAATATTAAAGAGTCAAGTTTTGGTCCTTAGTTGGCCTCAAATGTGTCTGAAAACAACTTTTATTTAACAATGTTAAAGACATTATTAAACAAATACAGCAACATAACTTGTATGCTGTTTTGTTGTCTTCACTACTTTAACATTCTGTGATTGATTAGTCTAACAATTAGGTGATCTTAACAAATTCAAAAGGATTTCAGATGACTTTCTAGTTTATATTTTTATTTTTTATATTACATTTTTCTTTCTATTTCCTATTTAGGTTAGCCTTGGTTTGACAGATAAAGAAATTAGTTTTAACTGATGCCTGCATCCCTCATTAGTTTCCATCTAATCAGGACAGCCTTCGGGTTTCAGAAGACACAGAGTGCATGTCAGCTGAATTACTTTCACTCCCTTGCAGATATTTTTATACCCCTAAATTATATTTTTCATATTTTGTCACATTCAAGTCAGAAACTTATATTTCCTTTGGGATTTGTGTGCTAGAGCAACATGTAGTGCTGCATAATTCTAAAAATGTTTTTTTTGTTTCTTTTCTTCAAATATTTCGTTTTGAATCTTAGTCAAATCTTTGTCGAACAACCTTTTGCAGCAGTTACAGCTACAGATCAGTCAGTCTCAAGGCTTTTACAGCATCCAACAGGTTTTCTTGCAGTAGAGTGCTGTATTTAACGCATTTCACCATTACCTGCTGATAAGAATCTTTTTACATTCTTTCAGACATAACTTGTATGATTACACTCCAAAAGCTTTCTTTAACATTGTCACCTAACATCTGCACCTGAAGGTGCCGACAGCTCTGTTATGTAGTCTGCTGTTGTAAAGCTCCTGCTAGCTTCTATTCCATAATTTTTCTAATTCGCTCTAGGTTTTGTACTGTCTTTTTCAGGGATATGTTCTGTGATCTGGCTTTTAATAGCAGCATTTCTGTTTAAGTTTATTTATTTATCTGTTTATTTATATATTCAGTAATTCATTTTGTTTGAGTTGAAAATAAATAAATTTCCTCCTGACTCACCATTATGTTATCTTGCTGTTCTTTCTGAACTATGTACATGTGTATGTGTGACAGAGTTATCACAATGAAATACAAAATATGAAAAATAAGCATTTACATCTTTTGAAAATAATAGTATGGGTTTGTGTCAAATTCAACTTAAATATTTTTTTATTTAATTCAGTTTTGCAAAAACTCAGCATACTTATCATTTGTCATCCACAAGGAAGTGCTGCAGCAGTCCTCTGGACCCCTACTTCCCACGACCTTGAAAGTAGACAACTAATAGTTGTCATGTCGAGATACAACCCTGAGTTGTGGATCTTTGCCGTTCTTCCAGAACCATCATGGCTTATTGGATGCTTATCTGAATAATGCTCTGCCCTTGCCCAGTCTGTTAGTTTAAGTCAGGGATCTACAACCTCTATAGCTGCAAGTGGCTATTTGAACTGTCCACAATGGCTTCTAATAACGTGGGCTAAAAATGATAAAGATTTAACTAATGTTTTCAAATATTGGTATAGCACAAAATGCTGAATGAAGCATTTTTAAGGTTTCTTTTTCATGAAGTAATTGCCTTGAATTTTCACAAATGGTTGTTGTTTAAAGTACCAGTAATATTTTTAGATCTATTTTTCTTGTCATAAGGTGTCATACAGAAGCTTTATTCCCATCATTTTCAATTAACAATACAATCTCATACATTTACTTTGTTTTGATCAAAAAGTATATTTAAATGGAAAATATTTTTGCATTGTTTTATTATCTTTTTTAGGAAGGTCAACTCATTTCCTATTGGACCAAGCCAAGAAGTTGGGGATGACCTGCAGCAAAGGTCCAAGAGGACTGGATTTGAACTACTGATGACAGCGTAGAGGGCTGCGCATGGAGCACCCTTACCAAACGGGGAGCGGGGAAGACTCCAAGCACAGGAAGTGCTTCGCAGAAATGAATGCCATTTATGGTAAAAGGCCAGCGAGCAACGAGAGAAAGAATGGGCTACAAACAGCAGCATCGACTTCTGTAACATCGGAAAACTGTGTGATGACTGACTTTAACAGGAACCTTTGCTGCACGGAGCCTCTCCGTGTCCTCGCCCACTGTGGGGTACCTGAGATGACAATGGAAACACGACCAGGTCGTTCCTGGCCGGGCTGACCCAACATGGCCCCGCTGTGCCAAACTTACTAGAAAAGGGGATATGCAGTTTGCAGACAGGAAGTGTGCAGAGAAACAAAGAGAAGAAACACATGCAGTAACAGTCCCAAGGTTGGGAATTTAGTCGTGGACTAATATTTTTTGTATATGGGATGCTAACTCTACCTCTACTTCACATACCGCCCTTCGCAAAAACTTATTAATTGGATGAAAATAATTTCACAACTAAATCTACCAAGGGTATGAATAATTTCGGGATTGAATATAAATCCTTAGCAAGTATAATGAAGTTAATTGTAATATCAAAAACTATGTACTTGCGCAATGAATATTTTTGCAAGATGCTTTAAAACCTGTAGAATGTTTTCTTTTTAGGAAGGGATACGAAAAAGTATTTAGTTTATTATATGTCAGCTACAATAAAACAAAACAATGTGTTTTAGTTTGTCCATGTGATCACATCTGTGTGGGATATGTTTCAAATTCCTTTTGACTGCTAGCAACACTTTTCAGCTGTGCTGTTATTTTAGACAACCAGTCAGGGCAAATCTCTCTCTTCAATGTGACCCCTTTGATTTGCCTTTTATCAGGACATTTTTGTTGTTTAGCTGTACATTACAAGATGTTCCTTTTAATGTAAAGCTTTTCTTGTGAAGTGACTTGAGGTGACATCTGTTGCGCTATATAGCGCTACATAAATAAACTGAATTAAAGGGACTACATCATGCTATTCTGCAGCTTTCAACTTGTGGGATAGACATATATATGCTAAAATGTTACTGTTGGTGTTATACAGTATTAATTTGTCCTCAAATTTAACCTTTATGCTGTAGTTAATGTTGGACCACGGAGTAAAACGGCTAGTTTATCTATAATCCCTCCTCCTGCAACAACCCCCACCCCCGTGTGCTCCACTCCTCTTCCATGCAGAGCCACAGCAACTCGGACTGAGAGTAACAGTGCTGAGCTTCATGTCAAATAGTATTCTGACAGTGAATTAGAAAAGCACTCAATGAAACTCTGTTATATTAAGGGCTCAGACATTTGGTTTATTTTATTTCATTTTTTTAAAAAACTGAGTAAAGTTTATTTCAGTTGCTAAATCTCCAGTCTTTAGACAGAGCCGAAAACAACTAGTAGGATGAGCTGTGAGAAGGAGGAGGTGTGTGTTTACAACTGTAGCAGTGGTAAGCCGCTCTGCCTGCTGGGGCGGTGCAGACACCTCTAGCACTCAACTTTCAACTAGTGATGTCAATAGTTGAACACTCAGCCGTTTTCTAGGAGAGGGAGGGGCCGGTGCTCAGAGAGCAGAATTCAGAAGGATTACTAAGACATGCGTGACTAAGCCAAAAACCACTCTGGTGGGGTTTTTTATGATGAAATTACATTAGCAGATGGTTGAAAACTCCAAAAACTTGATTTTGATGATTGACTGTATTTATTAAATAGTCTTCATAAAAGACATATACACACAATTTGTGCTTGCTTATATGTTACAAATGAACCTTTCTGCATTTTGCTTTTGTTTAAGAGACTGTTAAACTTGTTAGACCTTGTTAACACAAAGTTTTTTTGGGTAAATGAGGGCATTGCCACACATCAAACTTACTCTTAACTAAAGAGGTCAAAAGTAGAAAGAAAAAAAAAAGTTTATGAGGATGCATCACCTCTTCTCTGGTGACTTACATCAGCATTGCAACATGCAGATCTTGCATAGTTATTACACGATCATGGATCTCTCGTGAGTTTTTATATGGATACCTCTCCACTCTTTGTCTAGATGCTGGGATCTTAATTTCCAAATAAAATTTCTTTTTTACTTTAATAAAAAAAAGGGAACAACTGTCTAGTATTTTTCTCACTGCCTGATGTTGAAATTCTACTGACAACTAATTTTGATATCAGATAAGAATAACCTGAGTAAATATAAAACAACTTTTACTGATTAGTTCCTTCATAAAATGAAAAAAGCTGTCCAAACCAACCTGGGCTTATGTGAAAATATTGGTGCTCACCTTGGCAAATCATGGATTACTACATGTTGTTAGCTATCATTAGCCACACCAATGTCTTACAGCTTGACCGGTAGAATCAGAACACACTTAGACAGAACCTGTATGACAAAATGAAGTAGGCTAAAAGCTTTCAAAAAGCAACACACCGTGCTATTATCTGAAGTAATTTAGATTAGGACTCTAGCAATCCTTGCCGAGTAAACACACAAGTTCTGCAGGCCTCCTTTGCCTCAGTTAGTGTCACAGATTCAACACTGGGCAAAAAGGGCATTCACTAGAGCTGTGTTTCTCAACCCTTGTCCTCAAGGCACACTGCCCTACATGTTTTGGGATTTTTCCTACTTTAGCACACCTGATTTCAATGAATAGGCTTTTGATGAAGTGCATTCATCTGAATCAGGTGTGTAAAAGGAAAAAACCTAAAACGTGTGGGGCAGTGTGCCTTGAGGACCAGGGATGGGAAACACCGCACTAGATAGTTCAGAGGAGAAAACAACTGCTGGAAATTTTTTTACAAAATGCTCGTTTATTTCAGATTTTCTAAAGACCTCGATGATCTCCAAGAAGCTCTGAAAACATTTTGTAGACTTACCGGATGGGGTGGAGCTTTTGGGGAAGGTGTGGGTCTAATTACATCTGGTTTAAGATTAACCCAGCATTTAAGAAAAAAAAATCCTACAAGCAGTCAAGCATGGCGGTTGAGTGTGATGAGATGTTATCTGGAACTGCTTTACTTATTAAGGGCCTGATAGAAAAATTAATTCGGCTCTCTATCATAAGTTCCTGAAGAAGAATGTCCAGTCTTCAATTTATTACATTAAGCTCAAGTTCCCTTGGTTTCAATCAGGAAAAAAAACAAGAAAGTTTTGGATGGCCTAGTCAAAGCCCGGACTTTAATCTGATTAAGGTGCTGAGGTATGACTATAAACAGATTGTTTAGGCTCTAAAATACAAATATGTGGGTAGACACCCGCTAAAACAATTTTGATAAGAGTGCGCCAAAATATATGCATAAAAAAAGAGTCATTCTCTGTCATTACAGAGACTCGACATCAACTGTTGTGATTGTGGTACAGCTAGATTTAAATAGCTAGATTTAGGTGGAAATTTATATTTCATATAGGGCCAAGTTGGTTCTCTTCTAATCCTTTTACTAAATTAAATGATATAAGAACTGCAATTTCTACGACTTAGGTTATAATTGTCTGAAAAGGTATTTTTTGGCCTGAACCCCTTTATCACTGCGCTGTATTAGTTCCACTTTTGTAATTGAATTACCGAGATAAATAAACGTTTACTAATATTCTAATTAACTGAGACGCACTTGTGTAATTCCATGACTCGCAATTCAAATCCTTTTCTGCAGATAAGACACTAAATGTGCCTGTCTGTAATATCCAGAGCTATTAAAAAATAAGGGGATTTATCAATGAAACTGTATTTAAGCAGGAGTATCCGCTAACGCCATCTAGTGGGTGTCTTCTTTGATCAACTTTAATATTCAAAGAAACAGGTTCAAGCGATGGAAGGCGACAGAGAAGCATTTTCCAGCAACCCGCCCACTACCCCAACTACAGACCTCCTGATTTCTAATTAGGGAGGGACGGACTGGCAAAATGGTGTGGCATCTATTTGATCTTCTAAGAATTGGCATCTGGGTGTAAGATATTAACAGCAGAATTGGACCCAAATTGCTCCCCTTAAAATATTTGATTTTCCCTCCGTTTGGGGAAAATGCAACTCATTCATTCCAATTTCCGGACCCGTAAAAGACTTGATGATTTATTGAAAAGAGTAAAGTCGTGATGAGGGACAAGGCGGAGTTGTTCTGGAATACCTTGAGGGATTTCTTATTCCAATAAAGATACAGGTTTCGCCATGGCTCTGAGGGCGCATGAAATAATTGTTGAGGGATTGTTCCTCTCTCTCTCTCTCTCTCTCTCTCTCTCTCTCTCTCTCTCTCTCGCTGGCTGACGCGTGGATGTGTGAATGACTTTACCGAATGTGCCAACGTGCACACACGGAAGAGGCGACGATTAGAGATTAGAAGCGGAAGGAGGGTTCAGATCGCATTTCTTAACTTTATTAATGGACACCGGGATTTTCTGCTCCCGTTCTGAATACGCGGTTGCGGCATTCTCCCCCCCTTTCTGCTGACAGAGAGACCACTTGTACCGCCGTCACAACTGTGCCAAGAGACAGGGAGTCTTTGAAAGGCACCGAAGCGGACCCCAGCAGCATATAAATCAGCGTCCCGGAGTGCGTCTTGCGGCTGGCACCGGCGAAATAAGGCATTGTGGAAAAAGAACCGAGTAAGGGGGAAATAATTTTTTTTTTTTCGTATGAGCTGCTGAGGACAGCAACAGTAAAAGGAGAGCGGATGTAAAACCTTATTTCTCGGGTGCGCACCGGAGAGGAGGCGCAGGACACACAGCATCCATCTATACGCACTTTATGATTATTTTATTTATTTATTTCTTATTCTTGCGCTTATGTGGTAAGTGAAAGGGCGCATTTTGGATTAAGAGGCGATTTATCCAAACCAGTTACCCCATTTGTGAAACCATGACCGCCGGGGTGCTTTTTTTGCTTGTTTGTTCTGCGGCATTTTTCACCGGGCTTCGTTGCGCCCCGCCAAGGACCACGGAGGGCATGGATGCCCCTGCCGCCGGCTTCAGTGGTACGAGCGGTGGCAACAGCGGCGAAATCGGCCTCAAGAGAGACTCGAACCAGACCATAATGTCCAGAAACAAGAGGAGAACCCTGGCCGTAGATTTCGCCGTGCCCTCGTTGCTGCGATATTATCTGGCGGAGTTCATAAAGAAGCCCCTAAACGGCGACTGTCAGAGTTCCAGCGGCTGCTACACTGTGCGCGCAAACTTAAAAATGCACTGCATTCCTCTGCAGAAAACCATCGCTACTTTTGTGGAGCCGAAATCCACAGGAGAGCCGGGGAACAGGTCTGTTGATGAAGAGCTCCCCTTCTTTTACAAGCGGCCGCTGTCCAAAGTTCTGAATCTGGGCTTAACCAAGGCGAACAGGAAATCCAACCAAGTGGTGGTGGAAATAGGAGAGGAGCTGGTCAAAGACGGCTGCGGGGGACTGGACGTGTACGAGGACGACCCTGTGCTCCTGCTTGAGGTGGACCTCAGGGAGATCCTGGAGTGGTGGCTCGGAGCAGACGGGGGCCGGCTCAGGGTTCGGCTCATGCCGGAGAAAAAGGCGCAGGTGCCCGGGATAGAGGACCGGTACACAGCCGCCATTCGAGCTTCAGATCCCCGCCTTTACCTCCAAATCTCCTCCATGGGTGAGTTACCTTTGCTGTCATCCCTCCACCTCCTCATCCATGCAGGTTGCTGTTCACTGACGTTCTGTCATGATAAATTCCTCATATCAAGTTTTGTGCGCAAAATAAATTGTGTGTTTCAAGTTGATGGGTTTGATTTTGACAGAGCTGGCACAACGATTTATACGGCCACATACCCAATTTCATTGGGGGGGGGGTATTTCCAGCTAAGCCCACTATTGTCCAAAGTACAACCCTTTACTTTTTATTTTCGCCATGGATGATAAAAAAAAAAATAAACGAAAAAAAAAGTTTGCTTTTATGGACTGTGGATCTAGCATAGAGGAGGCCCATTTTTTTGTTGCATTTACAACTAAAGATGAAAAATGTCTTCAACATATTGATCAATCAATAAACAGAAAGTTTTCAGACACAAGCTTCTAATTTTAGATTAGCATTTAATTAGAATTCTGTTAGTAAAACATTTAAGATACTAAGCTGTTGGCAGTATGTTTACATCTGGTGCAAGGAGGCTGCTGCCCCCCCCCCCCCCAGCAGGGGGTCTCTGAGCTGACACAAGGTCCCCTAATAGTTCTGCTGGTGAAGGTTGCAGACGATAAAAACTGAGGAAATTCACTGATTTTTAGTTTGTTTCTTTGATTCAGGTGACTTATCAGACTCTCGTTTCATTATTGATGCGCGCAGCAGCTCTGAGCAATGAACTGCATGTTGATTCAACTCCCTAACTTTGATTATTTACATCTACCATTCCTGCTGAGTGTGTGCAGCATCTATCAAATCTTTTTTCTAGAAAGAAAGAGATGCCTCAGTGGAATATGTTTATTGCATCCGAATGAACAGCAACATAGAAAAAGCTGGAATTCCTCACCTTCACTTGTTCCTTCTTGCATTGTGACTTCCCTGGTGCTGAAACAGTGGTCCAAATTTAGGATTTATTTTGAATAGGCCCAAATTATGCTGTTCTCTCCAAGAAAGCGTTTGCACTCATTTCTCGAGGGTCCTTCCCTTGTTCTTCTGAGCATTGGCACAATCAGTTTAATTGCTTAATCCCTTTGATGAGGGAGGTTGGCCCAGAAAATTGCACCAGAATCTTTTTAAACAAATCGCGCAGCAGAGGCTAGCTGCACTGGGAGCAGTGAGCGAGAGGACATCCCTTCAGGAGGTGGATCAGGTTAAAAATCCCACACAAACACATCCAGAATACAGGAAAACGGTAACTACATGTGAAGCGGTTAGTTATTCTCCATGTTGACATCGCTCTTATCTCCTTTTAGTTATAGGATTAAAATATAGAAAAAGTATTGCCTAAAAGTCTTCATTTTTTTCTTCATCTATAAGAATGTTGATAGTTCATCATGATGCAAAGAACTGAAATTAAATGTAAAAACAAAACAAAAAAAACTTTATGAAGGCTTCCACTGCAGAAATATTTTCTAGGAACCAGGGGCTTTTCTTTTATCCCCTTTATTTCCACTTAAGGAATCAGGGTCTCAACAGTTTACGAGGGTTTAAATCTATCCCAGAAAACAACCTGTGAGAAAGTTGGGACTGTTGGTATCTAGACTGAACTTTATATGGGGCTCTGTGGTGAGATGACCCTGCTTACACATTGAAGTGCATAGCATTTAGAATATACAACAGGGGTAACTAGTATATAGGTTTCCAAACAACATATTCAAATTTAGTGACTTGTTTAATTTGCATCAATCGCATTCAAATACATTGATATAATTCACTAATCTTTAATAATATTGAAGTCTGCATTTTGTGCAATATGTAGCGCCACTTTGCGTCAGATGTAACCTCAACACACTTTATGACAGATTCCATTCATATTCATGAAAAATATAATCAGATCAATCCAGCCCAGAAACATTTAGTACTATAATGCAAGTTCTAAAAAGTGATCTAAGATGAGCTGATTAGTCATGAAATCTGTGGCTAACCCTCCTCCTGAGCATGTATTTGGTGATTGTAGAATGAAACAACTCTTATTCCCAGCTGTCTGTGGAGATGAAGGGAGACGACTATTTAATCTAAAGGATGTTTTAGGATTTTAATATGTACCTATTTCACATGTATTATTATTTTTTTTCTGTTTTCAGCTTTAAGTGAAACGAGGCATACAGCTGCGTCTTGTTTGTGTAATTGGTCTTGTTTTGGAATCCATCACTCTGGCTTCATTGATCAAAAATCATTGTATGTTACCTACCTCCTTTGAACAGGATTTTGATCCAGTTATTTTAATGTATCCATTGTGACATCCTTGGTTATATGTGCAGAACACAAAGACATAATCCTACCAGCAGCTCGCCCATTCTCTGCTGTGCTACAAATAAGAATGAATGTGTAGGGTCTGCATATACAAATTAACTTGAAATTTTAAACTGTGAGAGAAACAACGCTTATACTGTCGATGTTTTTTTTTTTTGGGGGGGGTTTCTCTGTGTAACGGTGCATTCAGACTGCAAGGTTTGCCAGCGTCAAATGACGCACACAAAGCAACTAGATTGACGCATATACACAGCAGATACATTTTTAGATGAAGCTCGCAAAGCTCGTAAGCGGGCCTTTGTCTGCTAGATGTTTTAAACACTCGCGGATCGTGGTTGGCTAAGCAGAGTCGATGTCTGGCAACCTCATTACAGTGAGACGCTCTGATTGGTTCCGCGCTGTGTCAAGAGCATTAAGACCGTCAAAACTTCAACTAGCTGAACTTCTGCATTGCTAGTGTTTGGCGCTTTGAAGCTAGAAAAACTGGAAAAGGTTCAAAAGTTGACGGAGCCAACGCTCACAAAGCGCCGCAGAGACTACAATGCTCCTCTGACGGCCACCATAGACTTAACATGTAATCTTGCCCCTGCTGACGCTGTCGTTTGGAGCGGTGTGAATGTACCATAAGATATTGATGAATTTTATATTTCTAAGACAGCAACACTGATATATTCAGAGGAATTACCTTAGCTAGCAGACATAATGTACATAAACAGCAGTTTTGCACCTTACAGTGGAAACACTAACAAAAGAAAAATAGGCTGAATGTGTATTCCATGTTAAAATGAACCTTCTGAAAAACCTACAAAACATGAGGATTTTATTTTTTAACCAAATTTTACAGGATTACAAATTCAGGATTGTAACCTAAAATTTATTGCCATTAAATTCCCAATTCGTGTACCACTTCTCAAGAAAACATTAAAATTAGAATAAGATTCAAAGTATTGTCATATTCAATAAACCTTTTAGTCTCTCCACCCTTTTAAGACAAATGTCCTTGTTATATGCCACTCCCACTGTATCAGAAAGGTTCCACCACTAAATGAATAAGATCCTTTTAAAAACAGATTAAAATGTCTAAGCAAGCTCTTGACCCTTTGGTATTTTAGTTTACTGTGATTTGCATGTATTAGATAACATTTTTTTCTTGGTCAGGGTTTTTAGTTTCCCTAAATGTACAGCCTTGGCCAAGATCTAAATAGATCAATATATTTACATCTAACTAGGTGACATGATAAAAACAACTAGAAATCAAATTTTATGTTGCTGTCGAACATTTCTTCATATGACATAGACCCCAGCTTGAATTCACAACCTGCACTGAATATTACACATCAGTTGCATCAAGAAATATTTTGCTGATTGTCAGGGAACATTAAGATTGTATGAAACTGCGGATTGTGAAATTAGAGCGGTTGTCACTGATGTTTGGATTGACGTTTTTTTTTTTAAAGCATTTTCTTTTTACTGTATGAGCAACTGTTTGGTGAAATTGTGAAACCCAGCTGTACAATTTACTCCTACTAAGACTCAAAGATTGAAAGAGCTGTGGTGCTCAGCTGTATGTATGTATCTGAATATTAACAGTAAGAACAGGGGCAAAATGACATCTGCAGTAGGGGAGGTCAAGTTGACTAAAAAGGTCAGTAAAATATCTTATTTAGGCATGAAAGTTTACTTTATGGACTACATGAAGGTTATAGGGTTTACTGTTTAACCATGACACCATGAATTAATCATTCTTTATACCAAACAAAACACTTAAGATACTTTCCACTCTGTTTTGTTCGACAAGTTATGATATGTACCACACAGGGGTCACTACCTTCACACCAGAGGTTTTTATCAGTTTTGTTTCAGCTGGAAAATCAGGTGGCATTTTTACTTCATAAAACCACAGAGAAGCTTTACTCTGCATGTCCACGCAGATCCACCTAAATCTGTCTAACAGCTCTTCTGCATCAGAGCCATTGAAGTCATGGATAGATGGATGTTGAAATTTCGTCCCTTTTGTCATATTAACAATCTCACAGTTTGTCACACAACTTCTTAGGCAGGTATTAAAAAAATCATACCTGAATTATTTCTTAGTTCAGTTTGAAAACAAAAACCTCTGCAAATATGGATGTTGTTCTCTGTGGTCCTTCAGATTGTGAGCATGGCTCTTGTCTTCACTATGAATTTTATACTAAACTAAGCTGGAAATGATGCCAGCTGGAAATGATGAGGTGTGGCCGTTGCACGCCAACACCTCAGAAGTTAAATCAAGAGAGAAGACAAGAGATTTGGTGCCTGTGTAATTAGATGTAGGTGCCGGTCTGAAAATAAAAGCTTTTCTCTTCGAATCAGTTATCCTCTTAGATGAGGAAGTTACCTGCTGTGAAAGCCCCCTGGCCTTTCCCAAAGGCCAGTTATGGTTTTCATTTTAAAATTAATCAATATGCTGGATTACTGAAATTGTAATGCCCTGTTTGCATTGATTTACAGTTTTATTACTGTTAATTACAACTAGGGATGTTCGATATTGGCTTTTTTACCGATATCCGATATACCGATGTAGCCTAACTCATAATTTCCAATACCGAATTAAACCAATACCGATATGTGGGGACCCTCCCTCATAAAAAACAAAAACTACTAAACCCTTTTAGATAACCACAATGAAATATCTTGTATCATGCATACTTGAGCTTTAAAAATTTAGAAAATGTACTAGAATTACTAGAATTTTAGTTAGGCAATTGAAAAAGGTGCCATTTTTATTTTGTCTTCAAAAGTAGCTGGAACATTTTCTCACACAGAGAATACTGACAAAGGCCCACCACTCAGGAGAAATTTCTAATTTTAGAAAATGTAAACAACATTATACTTTTATAGCAGTGAGGTAAAGTTGAAACAACTGAAACAAGAATAAAAGATAAAACACCAGCAATAATTTAAATAGGGCTTAATATATACCTTTTGATATATTGAAAGTTGTCTCAAACAAATTATATCTCAAAAACTAAACCTCAAATCTGTCATATTTTTACATTTTGAGAGAGAAAATAAGTAGCTGAAGAGTTTGATATAGAATATGCGTATGGCGTGAAAAACTCAACTTATTAAAAAAAATTAAAAACCGATACAGATCATTTCCGATATTACATTTTAATGCCAAAATCGGCTGATAATGACTGGCTGATAATATCGGACATCCCTAATTACAACCATTTTCTTCTGGTTAGAAAATAACATAAATCTGTAAAAAGTTATAGATTTGCCTCACAGAATTCATGCTCTGATTCTATAAACCTCACAGTAAATGTCCAGCATACTGTTGAAAACCAGTGAGCTTGCAGAGTAGGTGTGTGCAAAGCAGCCAGTATTTGTATCTGTATTTGTTGATGTGGGAAAAGTATTTGTATTTGTATTCAAGTCAAATTTAAAATAGCCATAAAAATCCACACATTTCTAATTTACGTTATTATCCATTTTGATAATTATGGATATGCGATATTGGTTTATCTTTTTCCATAAATCCAGCAATGAACGTGTAATGATCCTGAGACCCAAATAAAGCCACTATGACCACAAAACCTTTAGGAAAGGGACAGTTGAGGGACAGTTATACACCGCAAAGACTTCTGGGTAATGCTTTCATGTTAATTGTAGAAGTTCGCCATTTTACGTTATAGTTTGGATTCCAAATATAGCCATGCTCCTTTATTATCATTTGAGTTATGCTGGTGTCAGTGTTTGGTGGTTATCACGCAAGGGTGAGAGGTGCCTTTGTGATGATATAAAATTAATCTTGAAACCATGTTTTGCTTTTTTTCATGCCTTTTTTTTAAAGGCTTTCACATGTTAGCTTTTGTTCTGGATGTTAGAGGTCATTTTCAGGATGCATATTTAAGTCTGAGGATATGTAGTTTCCAGCTGTCTAGGCCTAGCCCACGACATGCTGTCATTGTTCAGAGGTCATTAGTTCAAATTTGTTGCTTTGTATAAGTCAAATGTTAACATCATCATAAACATTACTGTGTTATTAATGGAGAAGCAGATGAATTCAAGCAAGCTGTAAATAGTTATTTAGCAAGACAGGCTAATAGTCTTGTCTAACGTTCATCCAGTGCCTGCCATACTGTGTGGCAACTCAGGTAAAGATGTGCAAAAACCATTGACAATGTATTTTTGTTGTAATTACATAAATCATGCTAAAACGAATGGAAACATTGAAAAATCCAACTTTAAATGTTTAGTAGCCCAATACCCTCTGTTTACAAAGTGGAGGATGCATGATGCTGGGGGCCTTTTTCTCGTCTAATGGACTTCAAAATCTTGTGAGTCTACATGCATCATGAACCACTTTTTATTATTGTATTCCTTTTGTTATATTTTCATTCGTTCCTTTTGTGTATTATGTCTTGGGGCGGGTGCTCATAAGCTTTTGCTTCTGCCCACTCCTTTTGAGCAGAATGAACACTGCTCAAATAAATAGATAAATAAATAAATAAATAAGACTCTTTCAAATACTACAACATTTTAAATAAAAATTCTGTGGCCTCTACTAAAAAAACTTTAAATAGATTATTCTGGTCTTTCAAAAAATAATTGAAATAAAATGGCAAACAAGCTATGGGCAAACCAAAACAGAAATAGTTTACTAAACACAAAACTAACCCCAAACTATGGGGTGTGTTAAATGGTAGCAAGCAATAGTGAGAACTGTGGACTTTGTATGCTACAACCTCGAGGTGTCATAAAAGTACACTAATTCGGACCCAATTAGGAATCGTAGGGTTATTTAAATGTGAGCAATAATAATTGCATAATAAATGGGAAAGCAGGGGTGCTGCTAAGTATAGTAGTCAATGTGTGTTTCCCTCCCTTTTACTAGCTTTACCTTCCAGTTTTATAATTATGGTAACCTGATAACTCCCCACCCATTCAGAGCCATAAATCTTAATAAGATAAAATAGTCCTTTTTAGGGATTAGTTTAGTTAATATGAGGAAAAAAGAAACCTCTCCTATTTTAAACTACTACCATCTATTTTTTTATGTTTCCCCCAAAGGACCTAGAGTTTCTTGTAATCTTTTTAAATTGGTCTTGATTTGTATTTCCTCAGACTTTCCGAATGTTTTTCAGACTTTTTATCTGGGCTTTAATTCTCTGTGCATTACAAACTTGCCAGTGTGGGCTTTAAATTTTTTTATTTGGACTGTGGAAGACTCTATGTGTACCAGATTAAAAACTATAAATATTCAACCCTTTAGAGAGATATTCCACTCCTTGGTAAAAATTTGTCTAGCTTAGCATAAACCAATGTAAGTGAATGGGAACTACTAGCATGCTCCCATTCCACATGAATTGGTTTATGTAGAGCTCAAGCAAATTTACGGAGCCCGGCAGGGGACATGGGCAAAAATAATTTTTGAGACGCAAGAATCCGTTCCCTCAGTTTACTAAACTGTGCGCACAGATTCATGAATCATGTGTGACGGTATCGTCTTTCCAATTGATAATGGGCCCCGACTCTTTATGGTATGAGTTGCTCCTTTGGTAGAATGGTTAGCATGTGGGGAATCGGTAGATCTAATCCCGTCTTCGGATCCTGCTATAATCAGAAAAACTTTATTGATCCCACAGGGAACGTATGTATATTGTTTTGGGTCCCTGCAAGAAAGAAGGCTATAAATGTGTCATATTATAACAGTTTTGTAGCCACCTATGCATCCTGGCAGGATCCATGCACATGTGTTTCATCGCTGAAAAACGGCCTAGGAATGGGCCACAAATCATAAAGTGTATGCCCACCTTGCCCACTGGAATACAGGCACAGTCCTGCGCTATCTGCATAGATGCATGGAGCAGGTGGCGCAGCATTAAACACCTTCCATTAAAGATATGAGTTAACCACTACTTGTTGATACAGTGTCCACTTAGAATGCAAGTTTTTATTGGACGTAACATGAATCTCTGCGAAGAATGCTACAGCATTCGCACATAAACTGTTTAAGATAGTGGAATATCAGTCTGTATACTGATTATATGAAACTAGCAAAGGGAGGATAAGTGGAGGTTAGACTTGCACTGTTAAAAGAAAAAATCCACATCTGGTTTTTGTGCGGTGGGGACAAAACTATAATTCATAAATAATGCTGCAGAAATGTCCCGGTTTCAACAACGGTTATGTTCATAGCCTAATTTCCTGCAGGCAACCCATTAATTACTTGTGTGATGAAACCCAAACAGATGACTTAACCGGGACTCGAACCAAAATGTGCAGGAGCTAGTCCTGTATATTAACCACTCTGCCAAGGTAGCTTCTAACGACAATTTGGGAATATTATGAAGCCCCCAGACGGCCACAGTTTGATAAACCGAGAGTACGGATTTGTAATCCGTGCGCACGGTTTAGTAAACCGAGGGTACAGATTCTTGCGTCTCAAAAAATACTTCTGCACCTGTCCCCTGCCGGGCTCTGTACAAACGGACTGCTGCAGATTAGGGGAATTACTGGGCTGGTTACAAAATGCGTTTTCTCACTTATCTAAGTCAGGGGAATATAATAATACTTGTATTGTAAATTTCTTGAAGACAAACACACACACATCAGTATGATCTTCTACTTTTTCTCCATCTAATGACATATATTTCTTAGTGTCACACTGTCCCTCTTGCACACACCGCAATTGGTCTGAAGTTTCAAAATGTATCGTTTCCATGTTTTAGCAGTTAACACCACTGACTTTACAATGATAGGCATTTTTCTGTGAAATGTTCAACGGTAAGGTGCTGACTATTAGCTTCAAATAAATCATCACCATGGCAGCCACAGTAATTTTACAAACATGCCTGCAGGAATCAGTGCACTAAACTGTACTCCGTGCATTTGTACTTACTTGTCTTATAGGCCCTATGGGTGACATCATTAATGAGAAATATTTCTGTGTGTTACAGTACAAGAGAGGGGAAAACAATGCTCAGCAGGGGCGATAAACCACTCACCTCTACTTTATTAACCTCTGTTATGTTCTCCAAGTGGTGCCATAAACTAGACTGCACAGGAATCATTAAACAATCTCAGCAGAGGGAGCTGGAGAACTTGGGGACCCCTGCTTCATTAACCAGCACATATCTTCCACCAAGTGCATTGAAATTTTGGATGTTTCCGGTCGCACCATTAGCAAAGATTGTCTTCATAAACAGAATGAGACCAAGCCCCTAAAGAAAAATAAAGATGAGCCCATCACACTCGAGATGAGCAGCTGTTTGCTTTCTTCCTGAGTTTGCCCCCCAGATTTGCCCCAAATGTAAACTCACGCATTCCCAATTTACTGTTGAGAATCCTGCATCTGTCATTCGCTGTGAGATGCCTAAAACTGAATGTGAGCCCGTGGATGTTCTTGCTGTTAGGCAAATGTGAGCTTTACTTCAGAATCATAAAGAAAGTCAGCAGTAATTTTGTTTTTTGGTTGGTTTACACGGCCAGTACTTTGTTTACTGAATGTTGCTTGCGGCTTTTGTTGAAAGAAGTTGCAGCATGAAAGATGAATAAAGTTAATTTTCCATGTCCCGAAAGTGTTTTCCTTGTCTACAGATAAAGCAGCTTGTGGAATAGCCTCAAGTGAAGTTTTACACCTCAGAAAAAGTTTACAGGCTTTGTTTGTTCTTTAATGTTTATTGGTCTTAACCATTAAAAAAGTTCTAAATGTGATTACTCAGGCTTACTAATATCAAGTTCCATGCACTCCAAAGAACAGACTTGCTTTTGCAGTAATAAATACATTTTTGTGCAACATATGAAAATTAGAATAATTTTAAGGCCTTAAGGATTGTGAACTTATAAATGTTCCATACCTATCACAATTATGTTGATAATGTGCCCACATCTTGATTTGTCAACAGAAACACAATTAGCCCAAGTGTTTTATTTTTTTTAGAACCGTGATCTATGTGCATGAACATTGATTACATTATATGTGTTTAGTTATCTTATGATCATTCAATTTACTACTGTCTAACAAAGAGTAAAAAGAATGATTTAGCAAATTTAACCTTTAAATTTCAAAATTGTGTTAATTCAAAAAATAAATCTAGGCGCACCCACAACAAATTCCCCTGATTTCATCAATGAATACAATAACGACTGCTCACCCCTGAACTGGACACATTTAGGCCTGCTTACAAGCTGTGTGCAGTGAACAGGGTTCACACCATTTTCATGCTGGTGAGACAAGCCACTCTGAGTAGTATGAGTTTTGAATTTATTAAAAAGACTGTATCTGTGTCAGTCCAGCTCCAGGTATGAGAACAGCTTTAACCAATGGCAGATTATTTTTCATTTGCTGCTTGTGCTTGTATGATACAATGGTTTATATTTATCTAGTGCACATTTAATTAACCACTGTTTTTTGACATTCAGATTCAAGGTGACACCCATTGCATCTGCAAACACTGTTAACCATTGACTGTAAATCAATGCAAGTTTTCTTTACATAGAACCATTCATAATGAAGGTAATCTAACATTCTTTACAGAATCAAATGTAAATCAGTTGGGAAAAAAAGGTAAAGGCAAGAAATACCTTAAAAGAAAAACAGTCACATTTAAGAGTTACATGGGACAACAAAAATACAATTTGCATTTATAGAACAATGAAAATGTGTAGACTAAATCAAAAGATGATACAGTGGCAAGTGAACTGGGTGGGACAGGTGCCCCAATTGTAGTCCTTATTTAAAGGAGCCAACAGATTCTGCACATCTCAAGATGTCAAAAGAGCTTCTGATCTGATGTGTAAATGATTCATAAGTGAACAGCAACTCTAACATGGGTTCATCAAAAAAATATTCTGTTTATTATAGACCGGTTACAATATCCATTGTTTTCTAAACGGGGAGCTAGTGCTATATGACTTAAGGACTGCTGGGATATAATCCATTTCGTAGTGTTAGTCAGACTTTTGACAGTAGCATGTTGAATGAGATACAGCTGAGACCTGAAAAGATCTCTCTCTGACAATTACCAAAGGCTACTAAAAATAAAGGCATACACCAGATTTGTGCATTTTTGAAAGGAAACCTTTAATTCTGACAATGTTTCAATCTAGTCTGGGTTGATTTAGTATTTGTTTAGCTGCTAAAATTTAGATCTGAGTCTATACGTTTCAAACTCCAGGCCTTGAACTCCAATGTCCTGCAACTTTCCGATGTGCTCCCAGTCCAATACAGCTTAATCCAAGTGCTGACTAATTGTATGAGTCAGGTTTGGACAATGGGACATATCAAAAAGTTTCAGAAAACCAGCCAAAGGCCAGAGTTTAACATGTACTCTAAAGCAGTGTTTTCCAACCATTCTCATAAAGGCACAGTGCCCTGCATGTTTTAGATATTTCCCCGCTTCAGATGATTGAAGTTTAATTCAATTCAATTCAGTTTATTTATATAGCGCCATTTCACAACAGATGTCATCTCAAGGCACTTTACAAAAAGAGTTATTACAATACAATGTTTAGTGTAGAAATTACAGAACCACAGAAGATTGCGTCGTGGAATTCTCAGCAATCCCTCATACTGAGCAAGCATGCAGCGACAGTGGGAAGGAAAAACTCCCTTTTAACAGGAAGAAACCTCCGGCAGAACCAGGCTCAGCACAAGCGGTTATCTGCCGCGACCGTCTGTGGCTTGGAGAATACATAACAGAGACACAGAAAGAGCAATAGAACTGATGCAGAAGTTTGTTGCAGGACGTGGAGAATTTTCCGTCACTGCAATGCCATCTTAGTCAGGGTCGTCAAGCAGGGCTAATCCGGAGCACCTACTATAATAGAAAACAGGTTAGTGCTTGAATTGACAGCACATCATGCAGTTGGGGAGAAGTAGGAGAGAAAGTAGGAACAGACCCTAATAATGTCCTCCAACAGCCTAGCCTAAAGCAGCATAGCTACTAACATTAACCTGTCTCCTAGCTACTAGGAGACCTGGCTACCAACACTCTGTCTGAGTCCTCCTGACCCGTGGACGGTGTAGGGCCGGTAACGGCCCCCGTCATGCCGGGGTCTTCTCGGAGTCGGGTTGTTTGAGAATGCAGCTCAAAGTGGGTGGTAAACTCCATCTAAGGCTAAATACCGGCACGAGACCGATAGTCGACAACTATCTTAAGGAAAAATAGACAGAACTGAGAGGACAGAGTTGAAGAGGGCGAGAAACGTTTAAGAGATAAACGGGTGGGGTCCGCACAGTCTGCCCGGGGGGATTCAACGGGATTCAACCCCCGGGCTTTAACAAAGCTTGTTGATCAGCCACCAACTGAAATCAGGTATGTTGAAGCAAGGAAACACCTAAAACTTCCAGGGTAGTATGCCTTAAGGACCAGGGCTAAAAACATTCCTTGAAAGCAGTGGTTTTCCATCATGGTTGTAAATCCCTGTCCTTCATGTTTTACATTTATTTATTATTATTCCTTTATTTAACCAGGTAAAAATACTTCATCGAGATATCAAATATCCTTTTCAAGACTGACCTGGTCAAAGATGGCAGCACAAAAACAATACAGAGAATTACACATTCATGTAACAACAAAAAACAAAATACACAAAATAATGATAAAACAATCACAAAATATTTAAACCATAAGTTAGTATAATTCAGTGTGTAAAGCAGTTACATTTACCCCTGAGTCCTTAGGTCAAACATGTGCCTCTGCTCTTTCTAGCTTGATATCAAGTGCTGCAGAAGCTCTCTTAATCACCCATTTATTTAGGTCAGGTGTGGAGAGGCAAGGGGAAACTAAAGCATGCAGGTCAGTGTGTCCTAAGGAACACGATACAAAACCTCTGTTCTAAAGGATTGAAGTTAGAGATCTCTGAATTAGACTGAGAGAATTTCCACTCTTTCTACTTTTCATCACTTCTAGCTAAGTCATTCAGCAGCCGACTGGTAAGAAACGAACCCACTCATTTTAAAAGTAGGCATTCAGTCAGCAGGTAGCTGACTGAATTGTCAAATTAATGTGGTAATTTGCTCTGCTCAAAATGATGGGAGAATAAAAAGATTAGACAGTGATTTCTAGCTACTTCTTTTGGAACATTCATGATGTGACCTGAAAAACCTGGGGGAAGAGCCTTGCTGGATTGCATGGCTTTTGTGTGTGTGTGTGTGTGTGTGTGTGTGTGTGTGTGTGTTTAGAACTCTAGATAAAAACTATCATGAGCCAAACTGTTGACCATCCAAGAGGTTTTGTGGCTGTCTGGATGGGAATGGTTGTGCTAAATTTGCACCACCAGGTTTAGGGGGGTGAGATTAACTGTGAAATAAGATTACACTGGTAAAACGGAGGACAAAGTGGATACCTAATATCAGTTGATAATTATCAGGTGAGTGAGCTCTGCTGCAACAATTAAAAATGTTTAATAGAGGAGCTGCTTAAACATTAGGCTTATGATTTGAATGTGAAACAATGTTGGTTTTACCTTGCATTTTTGGGCACCCAACAGCAAGGCAGGTAAGAAAACAGGAAACCTCCGAAAACATGTTTTAAGAGCTTGTTTTGATGATTTTATGGTAATGTTCCCTTCCAAGGCCACCATACTCAATGCTTCTGGGTCAGAGAGACTTGTATTTAGGTGGGGGGAACAGTTCGCTCACAGGTAGAAAGTCCTGTGGGAGAACATCAAGTCGTTTGTTGTGAGGTGCAGCTCAAACAGAAAAGGGTTATGTAGTATGATATACTGTGGCTGAGGGAGGAAAAAGAGTATGCATCAGTTGGAAACTGCTGTAACAATGAGAGGCCTAAAATATCCTCTAGACCAATGTCAATTTGCTTTTCAAAAACTACTTGCAGTTACTGGATTTACACATGTGCAGCAAAGCTTTTCTATTTCCGGCTGTTAGTCTGTAAAGATGCTTTCTTTTTAAGCCATTTCCAGGTAGTGTCTCAAGCTTAAACAATTTGTATTTGGTGGAAAAACTGCACATTTCTATACAAACCTGTGGTGGCAACACCGTCTAATTATGTCCTAAAGGTGCAATCTTCCTGTTGACCTTTAATTTAGTGTCTCAAAAGGGAAAGGTTGCAGTGTCACCTGAAAAGTGACATCACAATGTGTTCTGGCGTGGAGAGCCGAGGTACTCAATGACACTCCTGACATTTAAAGCTTGTATCCATCAAATGCTAATGGGCAAATCAATGGGAAGTCAGAATGACATGCCACTTTATTATTTATGTGTTTGTATGATCAATTTGCTGAAGGAGCTGGCAGCATATTGTGACAGCTTTGGGAAACGCTGGAGCCCTCGAGCAGTGGATCGATACTGTAAGTTGGTGAGTTGAGGGGTCTAACAAGGGTGCATTGCATAACATAGGGGGTGAAGACTAGACATAGTTGAGATTGAAAGAAGCTACTGCAGATCTAGAGTCTCTTAGATTTACATAATTTGTCTTGAGTATAAGTGATGAGACCTTTGTACCGTTACCTCTGCATGAGTTTTTGCCTTTCCTAGCGCTCAGCAATCAATGCTGCGTGTCTGCAAAGCTGATGAAACACCGAATACATTTAAGTCAAGGCTAAAAATGTAATTTTTTCATGTATCATGTTTTGTGTGTCTGGTTTTCTGCTTTATTGCTGTTTTTTAAGTTCTCAAATAGTCATGGAGAGCACTTTAACTTAGCCTGTTGATGAAAGTGTGCAATACAAATAAAACTGCCCTGCCTTGAAGGATCTAAGCATTAAGCACTCGTATACAGTAATTACCACCGTGTCACCACATAACCCTTCCAATGCTGTGTTCTTTTGTAGACCAACAGAAGGAATAGCTCATGAATCAGTTTCTTTTCCAGTACCTTAGTAAGAAAGAATGCAATTATGTGTGGTTTAATATTAATGCATTTTAATCATAAGCCCTCTAGCCCTTCCCATATTCATTTGACAGTTACAATTGATTAGGCTTTTGTTCCAGTAATGATTGCTGACTTGTCTTGACTGGGGGGGATTGTTAACATGGCTGCCTAATATGGAGAAATGTATGCTAAACAACTCGTGTTGCCTTAAACTACACGCTGTTGGCTATGTGTATCTAACTAAGTTATACCCCATGAAAGCTTGCTGAACCAAATAACCTCATGAGCATTGGCAAGACTTTTGATACATTGTTGTTTTTTTTAAGTTGGTCGGAGCCAGCCCAAGGTTCCCTCTTGCTGGCCTGTGGGCCTCAGGAACACCAGCATGAGTTATGTAGTCCGTAAAGCTGTAGTCGGGCCCGAGACCGAGAGAGTGCAACCCGAGCCCGAAGAGTATATTTTGGCTGACAGCTTATTAAAGCCCGAACCCATTAAGCCCGACATTTCTCAACTAGACAAAACTGGCACTGGACAACGTGACCGGCAGGTTTTCTATTTACATGACAAATAGGCCTGTTATCTGAAGCTTAAAATGATAAATGAATAAGAATAATTTCAAGGCATGTTGATTTATAGTCGTTTATAGTTTTCTTTTTTTTACTGCAGCTATATGAAGCTTTAAACGCTTATGTTGCGTAAAAGTCTGTCTCGCCTGCATGCGTTTCTGTGTGTGCTCTTGCCTGCTTCCTCTAGATTTCAGGAGATTTTATCTGACGTGTGGGCATCAGGGAGCTGCTATATAAATGCAGGAGACTTCTGCAACTTGAAACTTGGGATAACAGTGTATTTACACTTTAGCATTTTCTGTGAGAGCGCAGCGCAGCAGTTGGAGCATGTTTTCTGTTTGCACCCCACCCGAGACCGTGGATGATGATAGAAATTAAGCCTGAATTTGGCCTGACCAGTTTTTTTATTTTTTTTATTATTTTTTACTGTTTATATGTCGGTTAAATCAAATGTGTAAGCGAATTAGTACCTTGTAGCCACCGAAGCTGCAACTACTAAGCAACTTACCAACCATATATAACTGCTTTGGATCTAAAGACATTATAATAATAAAAAAATTAAACAAACATTTTAGATATAAGCCTGATAGCCATTAGTTCACTTACATTTAAACTGGAACTTTACCCCCAAAGTAGCGGCTGCCCGCTGCTACTGCACTGTATTATGGGAAATATTTGACAAGGCATCAAGGCACCTCTGATGTATCCTTGGTCAGTTAGCTAAACGGCTAACAAACGGAGAGATTTCTCTGTAGCACATGAACATTGGAACACACCTTGTCAGTCCCTGATTACGTATTTCCTAGGCAACCGGGGTGGGACTAAGGCATCATGAGAAACACCCAGAGTTTGGTGGTTGTCTACACACCATCATAGAGACTGCATTGCATGGGAGTTAGTGTCTGCCTGTGATTGTGTGATACAAGACTGAGGAGTGCAGGTGAACTTAACACTGCAGTGACACATATCGTGGGTGGAAATGCAAATTTTTCATGAATTATTTGTTTGAAATAAATATTTGGAAAAACACGTTAATTGTGCCTTTCTGAATATTTGGGTTCGGCTCCACTCCTAGTGGTCTCATAAGTAGTTTCAACATTTTAGGGATTTAGTCTTTACTCCAGTCTGGCTTCTTTCTTGTAACTCCAGGGAATCTGTTCTGTTTATACTAAATTAAAACACTAATAATTATGTAAATATTGGGGTGTGCTCATCATCACCTCATAAGAGTCCCAGACGGAATTACACAGTTGCATTTTAAAGAAAACTTTTTTTCGTATTGCGATTAAGAAAAAAATGTCAAAACACCAGTTGAATTTGCACCCATTACAAGCATGCAGAACCCCCTTCTCAAATGACCCACCCCCCTTCCTAAAACCATGAGAAAAACATGAATTTTGCTGTGCAGGATGGTGGACAAATCTAGAATTCAACCTCTGAAGCATGTGGGCCCATATAATTGAGAGCATATATATATATATATACAATAAAGGATTTTTTAAAAATTCATATGTACCCTTCTTTATATAACTAAAATATTGTTTTTACAGTCTGACATTGCCAATGAAAAATTGTATGTTGTGCAAATATCTTATGGGGAGTTATTTCTTTCCATTCTGTTGGTATCCATACTGTTTTAATAAGTCTCTACAACTTTTTTCTTTCAGTATTGTATTTCCTAGCACAGTTCTTTCTTTTTGCCTTTCAGACTGATGGGGTCAATTTTCCCCCTTTTTCCATTCTCCCTTTGGCTTGTCCAATTAATTGCATATCAGGTGTTGGTACGAGAGACACCCAGCTTCAGTGCTGTTTTCATGTACTTCTTGCACCAGTCGGTTTTCCTACAAACCATATTCTTTAAAAGCTACAGAAAATCCACTGTCATGCTTTTAGTTTTGGAAATGTCCAGAGATCTGGATATTTTTATTGATTTTTTTTGGAACCAGCATGTAACGTGACTTTATTTAAAGAAATGCCGCTCAGATCTATAGTTGGTACGGCAAGTTTTAAGACTACTTTACATTTTTCATTCTTTGTTTCATTGCAGCTGTTTGCAAAAAAAGAAATACAAATTCTCATTTATGTACAATCGGCACCCAGTCTTGACAAAAAACAGCAGAAATGTAGAATTAATTTTTTCATATTTCAGTTAGTCCAAAATGCTGCTGCAAGGGTTCTAATGAATAAAAGAAGAAGAGATCACTTTTCCCCAGTTTTAGCTTCTCTTCACTGGCTCCCAGTGAAATCTAGAATAAATTCAAGATCCTCCTTCTGACATATAAAGCTCTTAATAATCAAGCTCCATCATACATAAGAGACCTGATTGTTCCATATGATCCTAACGGAGCCCTTCGCTCTCAGACTGCAGGTCTACTGGTAGTCCTTAAGATTTCTAAAAGTAGAATGGGCGGCAGATCTTTCAGTTATCAGGCTTCCCTCCTATGGAACCAGCTCCCAGGGTTGGTTCGTGAAGCAGACAACTTATCTATCTTTTAAACTAGGCTTAAAACCTTCCTCTTTGACAAAGCTTACAGTTAGAGACAGGTAGCTAGGAAGAGACAGGTTAATGTTAGTAGGCAGGTAGAGTGTCAAAAGCTAGGAAGAGATAGGACGAAGAAGAGTAGCTAGGTAGAGATAGATTAATGTAAGCCAGGTAGAGAGTGTTAGTAGCTAGGTCTACTAGTAGCTAGGAGACAGGTTAATGTTAGTAGCTATGATGCTTTAGGCTAGGCTGTTGGAGGACATTATTAGAGTCAGTTCCTACTTTCTCTCCTACTTCTCCCCAACTACATGATGTGCTGTCAATTCAAGCGCGAACCTGTTTTCTCTTAGTCTCTTCCTACAGTAGTTGCTCCTGACCTGCCCTGCTTGAAGACCCTGACTAAGATGGCATTCCAGTGGAGGAACGTTCTCCACGTCCTGCTACCAACTTCTGCTTCTGCATCAGTTTTGTTGCTCTTTCTGTGTCTCTGCTGTCTGCCTGGTTCTGCTGGAGGTTTCTTCCTGTTAAGAGGGAGTTTTTCCTCTACTTTCTCGCTTCAAGCTTGCTCAGGGTGAGGGATTGCTGAGAAGACACGACGCAATCTTCTGTTGTTCTCTAATTCCTAAATTAAACATTGTATTATAATAACTCTTCTTGTAAAGTGCCTTGAGATGACATCTGTTGTGAAATGGCGCTATATAAATAAACTGAATTGAATTAAAAAGGAAAACTGAAATATCATATGGCTATAAGTATTCAGGACCTTTGGAGTGACACTCATATATACATCATATGTTGTCCATTTCTTCTGATTCTACCTGAAATGGTTCTGCTCCTTCTTTGGAGTCTAGCTGTTTTGAATAAAATGATGTGACTTAATTAGAAACGACACACACCTGTCATATAAGACCTTACAGCTCACAGTGCATGTCAGAGCAAATGAGAATCATGAGGTCGAAGGAACTGCCCATAGAGCTCAGAGACAGAATTGTGGCAAGGTACAGATCTGGCCATAGCAAAAGAATTTCTGCAGCACTCAAGGTTCCTGAGAGCACAGTGGCCTCAATAATCTTCAAATGGAAGAAGTTTGGGATGACCAGAACTCTTCCTAGACCTGGCCGTCCAGCCAAACAGAGCAATAATGGGAGAAGAGTATTGGGGAGAGGTAAAGAAGAATCCAAAGATCACTGTAGCTGAGCTCCAGGGATGCTATAGGGAGATGGAAGAAAGTTCCACCAAGTGAACTATCACTGCAGAACTCCACCAGTTGGGGCTTTATGGCAGAGTGGCCCGACGGAAGCCTCTTCTCAGTGAAAGACATATGAAAGCATGTGTAAATTATGTTAAAAAATACATGAAAAAATACATTTTTCAGCTGCAGGGATAGAACAACTGGTTGCAATTAAAGGAGAGATGAGTGCAGCCGAGTACTGAGATATCCTGGAAGAAAACCCCTCAGCACCTCAGACTCGGACAAAAGTTAACCTTTCAACAGGACATTGACCCTAAGCACACCGCTAAAATAACTACAGAGTGGCTTTGGAACAACTCTGTGACCTTTCTTGACTGACCCAGCCAGAACCCTAACTTAAACCTAATTGAACATCTCTGGAGAGACTTGAAAATGGCTGTCCGCCAACATTCACCATCCAACCTGACCTAACTGGAGAGGGTGTACAAGGAAGAATGGGAGAGGATCCACAAATCCAGGAGTAAAGAAATATATTCATCATTCCTAAGAAGACTCACGGGTGTACAAGCTCAAAAAGTTTCTTCTACTCAATGCTGAGCTAAGGGTCTGAATACTTATGACCATGTGATATTTCAGATATTTACCTTTTTTTAATCTGCAAACATTTCTACATTTGTATTTTTCTGTTAATATGGGTTGCTGAGTGTACATTACTGAGAAATAAAATGCACTTTTTTTATTCGAGCAAATGGTTGAAATGAAACAAATAGTGAAACATTTAAAGGTCCTGAATAATTTCAATACCCCACTGTATTTGCATAAGTGTGTTGGAGAAATTACCAAGAATGTATTTATCTAGCTATTAAAAGTTAAAGGGACTGCTTATGGCAGTCAATAAGATTAATAATTTATGGAAATTATTATTATTCGGGGAACCACCTTTATCAGGAAGTATTTTAGTGGCCAAATGTCTGCATCGGTCTCAAAAGCTGAAGGAATGAATTCTTTACCGTTTATTGACCATAAACTTTGCAATATGTGTGTGTTGAATCAAGAACGACAACAGTTACTTTCCAACAATACAAGATTTATTCATAAAAATAAAAATAAAAACATTTTGATGACTAAGCTAGAAAAGAACACACTGATTAAAAGATATGAATAGTTAAACTAAAAGACCATAAAAACATTAATATGTAATAGGTTTGAGAAGCCATTAATTCTGATATGATTCTGGAGGAACATCGGTCCTTTAGGAGTCAAGGCTTGATCTGCAGCTGCTGGAATAAAACTGAATTAGTTTCACTAATTGTAAGTAGTTTAACTAAAATAGCGGCAATAGTTTACCTCTAAACCAATAAGCAATGTAAGAAAACACAAAACATTCTTTGGCTTAAGAAGTGTTATGTTCAAAAATTATCTGGATAAAAGTAATTAACCTTTGGAGGATTACTTAATTCATGGATTGATCACGACGGTAAAACAATCTAATTCACATATTTTGATTGACTAAGGAGAGTTCAAACATGCTGAGATTAGTTTCTTTTCTTAAAAAAACTATTTTTAAACTTGAGTTCTGTTTGAACCGTTAATAGCGTTTATCTTTGTTTATGAAACGCCAGCCTAAACCAACACATGGGCTTCCTTAGCTGTAGCTTTCTATGACGCACGTGGGGTGTTTAGAGTGGCTCAAATACATTTATTAAACAAAAATGGAAAATCTCCTGTCTGAGTAGCTCAAATTACAGGATTTAAAACGACTTTATCGGGAAAAGGCTTTTAAAAAGCACTGATTAAAACTTCAGGCCGAGGCCTGGTTTACCCAAAGATAGCACAGGAAACTCAAAAAGTTAACAATAAAAATAAAAGGAAACCCCTTTAAAACTAGTTTTCCTAACTAATTTGCCTCTGCCTAAACAGACCTTATGAACGACTAAGCTCTCCAAACGTTCGCCGTCGTGGATGGGTGAGGGGGCTCTGATGACGTTAGCCCAGCAGGCTAACAAAGGGTTGCTAAGCTAGTTAAGAGACTGGTAGCTCCTGGAGCTTCTAATCAGGATGTCGTTTCCCTCCTTTCTGGGTACAGCTGTGTGATGGATGGCCCCGACACTCACTAACAGTACCTCTGGGATTCTCCGACCCAGCCACTCTTATCAGTCCTGTGTCGGGGGCTCTATGCGGCCTCTGGTACGGAGGGATCTGGCCTCCTTCCGGTTCAGGCAAGCTGTTCAGGCTGCGTTAGGTCCTCCACCACGTGTGGTTCTGATTCTCAGTGGTCAGCAGCCTGAAACTCAGAGGGGTTTCGTCGGTCTCTGAGGATAAACGTCTTTGTTTATCAATATTTAGGATTCACCTGGTTCGGCAGTCTTTGGGTTCCTTGAGGCGAGTTCCTGCAGAAACCCCTGCCTTCCTCTGCTGGCCAAGGAATAAGACTGGAGATTCTATTTCTCTTCTAATGCCCACCGTGGCCAGCAGCAGCATGCGGAACGGTCTGTAGAGTTCAGGCAGAACAACGGGGTTTGTTTATCAATGTTTTTCAGTCACCTGATCTGTCGTCCGTCGGTGTTGCTCGACTGAGTTCCTCCTCGAACTCAGACGTGTTTCCTTCGCCCGCGAAGGAAGTTTCTTTGAGTCTTGGACCTTGCCTTGCTGGCCCCGGCTGGAGGCTGTATGGCTAAAAATGAGCAGCTGGGTGAGCAGTCCTATTTATAGATTTCCCTCGCTTTTGGAATAATTTGACTGTCTGAGTTGATGAAATCTAAGAACAGATATTTGACACTGCTGGCTATGCACTAAAGTAGAAGTTAGATGGTGGAGGGAAGGGTAAAAGGTTTAACTGCTTTCATTGAGTTAAATTTTAGTTGTTCTTGGGCCACTGTTTATGAATTATCTGCATTCAAGGTAACTTCGATTTCTTCTTGTTTGAAAATATTTTTACCCTTTGTTGCTTAGTAGTCTTTTAATGCCACTTGATTTTGCTCTCAAAAATCTGTGAGCTACCTGGTTGATTAATGGCAAAGCTTGTGAGAGGCCTCTGTGCGGGTGTTAAGTTCAGAACTTGTGTGGATCAGGTATGCACATCGTGCATGATCTGAATGTAAAGCTCACACCCTTGGATGGCCCACTTACATAATGAGGGAAGTAAATAATGTGCATAAATTCGTAGCCAACCTTTTTCTAGAAGCTCCATGGTGCAAGTGTGTTTTTTTGTAAGCATTTTCAGATTCAAAGGCCATGATGCCAGCATGGGTTCACAAACTTGTTTTACCTCTGTAAGCAGAAACTGTCACATGTTCTGTAAAGCTACAAGCTGAGTATGAACTTTATTTTGTTTTTAACCAACCAATTATATAAGTCATATCAAATCAAAGATAAAAAGTATATATAAAACTAAATGCGGATTAAGCATCAGGAGAGGCGGAACATTTTGCTTGTTTTTTTGTTTTCTTTTCAAATAAATAATACATCCTAAGGCTTATTAGGGTATCTGCCCTACTAGACATTGGCATAACAGATGCGGGGTACTGGTGGGAAATGTCTCCAACACTTTCTGTGTCTGTGCCCTCTACTCCCTGCACATTTTTTCAGCTGTTTAATCCGCTAAAATGTAGTAACTTATTTTTTCTACCGGTCTTTAAACGCACCTCAAGCGTGCACAAGCTAGCAGGAAGCAGTTTATCACAGACAGGTGCTGTATATCAGCAGAGCATGTTTAGCAACTGATCCAGATCCGGCAAAAAACATTTGACTGCTTTCTCCACACAAGCTGTAAGTTTAATTATGTTGTTTCATATAGATAATATAGTTAAACAATAGTTAATACATGTCAATAAATAAGTTAATACTAATGCTGCCTGTTTTATATTCCAGTTCATGCCAGGAATAATCCCAACCCTCTTTCATTTATGTACAGAACTCGTTCTCACTATTGCTGTCCAAATATTTGAACCAAATAGTTTTTTAATACACAGAGTAGTAGGCAGGATCAAGGAGGGTCTACATAGATATCATAGGTGTCAGAGAAAAAATCTTTGGCACACTGCTACTCATCCTAATTATTTTTTTTAAATGTTGCTTTCCTCATTTTCATATCTTTATCACAAAAGAAGAATCAGAGCCAGGGAGGAGATCTAGGACTAGAGCAGCTGCAGCAGCAAGGAAGGTGACACAGGTAAGGAGAGATTCGAACTTTCTTGGAGAAAAGGTTCATTGGTGGGAGACACCAGACAGGCTAATACTTTGGAATTACTCTAATTTCTATTCCAAAATTATTTTTGCCTGTATAATCAGTTTGTTATATGTGCTGGCTTTACATTTACCTGTATAGGTTGTAAACTTCACACACAAGGCTGAGAGGGTTAGCTCTGGAATTCACAGTAATCATTCACCAGGCCGAACTTCATTGGAGCAAAACTTAGAGTTCTTTATTTATCATAAGGCGGGGTCAAGGTTAAAGAGGAGAAAAAACTTGAACTTAGGGTCTTCTTCTCAGGGTGCTCCTTTGGCTTCGATTTACTTCTGGAAAAGAGGCAGAAGAGGTGTACGGTTAGTTAAAGAGATTCCCTTTACTCACGCCGTCAATTAAGCCTCTGCCTTCTAGAGGGTAGCTGTGCTGGCTGGCCATGTATGCTTCCAACACTGTGGCTGTCTTCTTCCCCTGCTTCCTCTCACACTGTGGCTTCTTTGTTCACTTTTATGTGATTTCTGATTGGGCCCAACAGCCTGCAGCTGGGGCTGCCTGTCAGAGGGGAATGCCGCACACCTGTGTTAGAGCTGTCCTTGGTCCTGAACACCACTACTCCACCCAGACATTGTGCCCTCTTGATGGTACTCTCAATGGTACTGAAGGTGTCTGTGCTGCATTGTGATGGACGGTTTCCTTCCGGCCACCACATACCCCCTTTTCCAGCTCCAAACTCCTGTTTGGAGCGCACACCCAAGCGCAGTCATGCCTCCTGGACATGGCATCAGCGTTCGCATGAGAGCTTCCAGCCCGGTGTTCCACTTTAAACTGGAAGTCCTGCAACTGAAGAAACCAGCGAGTGATTCTTGCATTTTTCCCTTTGTTTTGAGACATCCATTTTAGGGGAGCATGATCAGTTATTAAAACAAATTTCCGACCCAACAGATAATACCTCAGTTTTTCGATCGCCCATTTTACAGCAAGACATTCTTTCTCGATTGTGGCGTAATTCTTTTCATGGGGCAGCAGCTTACGGCTAATAAACATGATGGGGTGTTCCATGCCATCTTGCCACTGAGACAATACTGCTCCGACCCCTACTTCAGAGGCATCTGTCTGTAGAACAAACGGTTTGTTGAAGTTTGGGGCCTGTAGGACTGGTTCACAACAGAGAGACTGCTTGAGCTCGGTGAAGGCCTGTTCTGCTTCTTTGGTCCAGCTCACCTGGTTTGGGAGGTACTTGCGGGTTAGCTCAGTAAGGGGGGCTGCTTTTGTGGCGAAGTCAGGTATGAATATCCGGTAGTAACCAAGTAGCCCAAGGAAGGTTCTTAGCTGTTTCTTGGTTTGAGGTCGGGGCCAGTTGAGTATGGTGTCGATTTTCTTAGGCTGGGGTTTCACATTTCCTTTCCCAACAGTGTACCCTAGATAGTTAGCTTCCTCTTGGGCGAGTGAACACTTGCCTGGATTTGCCGTAAGAGCCGCTGACCGTAATGCTTGTAACACAGCCTCTAGATGGTGAAGATGCTCCTCCCAACTCCTGTCATGGATAACAATGTCG
The DNA here is from genome assembly GCA_028564705.1 of Apricaphanius iberus. Lineage (NCBI taxonomy): Eukaryota > Metazoa > Chordata > Actinopteri > Cyprinodontiformes > Aphaniidae > Apricaphanius > Apricaphanius iberus. The sequence goes on along the minus strand of JAPXFQ010002671.1, from coordinate 1,892,580 downwards.
TCAAGGTATGCAGCAGCATATTGCTGGTGGGGACGGAGGACTCTATCCATGAGCCTTTGAAACGTGGCTGGTGCTCCGTGGACCCCAAAAGGAAGGACCCGGTATTGAAAGGTCCCCTCAGGAGTGGAGAAGGCGGTTTTTGGTTTGGCTTGGGGGGTTAAAGGTACTTGCCAGTACCCTTTGGTCAAGTCAAGGGTTGTTATAAACCGTGCAGGGCCCAGTCGCTCGATTAACTCATCTACCCTTGGCATAGGGTAGGTATCGAATTGGGAAACTTCATTCAGCTTTCGATAGTCATTACAGAATCGTGTGCTCCCATCTGGTTTTGGTACAAGGACGATAGGGCTAGACCACGCACTTTGGGACTCCTCTATGACACCTAGGTCAAGCATCTTCTTCACTTCGTTTCGGATGGCTTCCCTTTTGGCTTCCGGGATCCTGTAGGGTCGAAGCCTAACTACCTTCCCCGGTTCAGTTACTATATCGTGGGCTATAATGGAGGTCCGTCCAGGCAGGTCCGAGAAGACGTCGCGGTTTCGCCACACGAGTTCACGCAACTCTTGCTTTTGCCTAGGGGAGAGCTGGTTACCCATCTTTACCTGCGGGGTTATCGGAGAAGTGACACTGGCTGTGAGCACATTGCTTGTAGGCAGGATAGGTTCATGCCACATTTTCAGAAGGTTTATATGGTAGATTTGCTGGCCCTTCCTTCGGCCAGGTTGGCGTACTCTGTAGTTGACCGGGCCCACCCGCTCTACAATCTCATAAGGTCCCTGCCACTTGGCCAGGAACTTGCACTCGTTTGATGGTACTAGTACTAATACCTTTTCCCCGGGGTGAAAATCTCTTATCTTGGCTCCCCTGTTGTATATTTTGGCCTGTTGTTGTTGTGCCTGTTGCATGTGTTCTCTTACTATCGGCCAGACTCGGGCCATTCTGTCGTGCATCTGTTCCACATGTTCGATGACGGTGCGGTGTGGTGATGGTTGCTGTTCCCAACTCTCTTTAGCGATGTCCAGAATACCTCGAGGTCGTCGTCCATAGAGGAGTTCAAAGGGCGAGAAACCAGTGGAGCTTTGTGGGACTTCTCGAATAGAGAACAAGACATATGGTAACAGGTGATCCCAATTTTTCCCATCGATGTCAATCACTTTCTTTAACATTTGTTTAAGGGTTTTGTTAAACCTCTCTACCAGCCCATCCGTCTGGGGGTGGTATATGGAGGTTTTGATTTGTTTTACCTTCAATTGCCGGCAGGTCTCTTTCACAACCGTAGACATGAAGCAAGAACCTTGGTCAGTAAGGATCTCGTCTGCGATCCCCACCCAGCTGAAGAGTTGGACCAGTTCTCTGGCGATGGCCTTTGAGGTGGCTGATCGGAGAGGTATTGCCTCTGGGAACCGGGTGGCATAGTCAAGGATGACTAGAAGGTATCGGTGTCCCCGATTCGATTTTGGCAGCGGTCCCACAATGTCCTGTGCAATCCTGCTGAAAGGGGTCTCAATGATTGTTAGAGGAATAAGGGGATTTCGGTAGGTTACCTTGGGGCTGTTGAGTTGACATTCAGAACAGTGTCGACAATATTCTTCTACTGCCTTTTTAACCCCGGGCCAATAGAACCGTGTGAGGATCCTTTCATAGGTCTTCTCTGTCCCCAAATGGCCCCCCAGCAGGTGAGTGTGGGCGAGATATAACACTTTAGTGGTGTATGGGTTGGGGACCAGCAACTGATTTATAATTTCACCTCTTCGCTGATCTACTCTATACAACAATCTGTTTTTGATCATAAAATGTGGGTAAGAGAGTCTGCTCACCCCAACTTGTGGCTGGCCCTCAATCACCTGGGCATTCCCCCATGCTTGGCTTAGTACCGGGTCTTGCAGTTGAGCGGTGCCGAACCGTCCCAGCCTTTCTCCTTGAAGGATTTCTGCCGGGGGAAATTCAGAAAATACTTCATGGGATTCTATATCGTCACGAACCTGTACACCTTCGGGGTCTTCTGAAGCAGAGGCAGTGGAGTCAGAGCGATGTTCCTCACCTCTATCCCCATCGTGGGGCTCTTCAGGGCTGGTTGCATCTGCATCTGTGGTCCCGGTATTGGTTAGAAAAACGGAGCGGCTGGACAGACTGCCTCTTCTTCTGCGCCGAGTAGGCTTCCTCCCCTCTGTGGCTCGGGTTGTCCAGTAGGCAGAAAAGGCTTGACAGTCTCGGCCTACGAGAACAGGGACTGGCAGGTGCTCGACGACCCCTGCTCGTACCCGGAACTGCCCCCGTGGGGTGACCAGGCTTAATTCAGCAGTGGGGTAGTTTCTGGTGTCCCCATGGATACAGGAAACAGAGATCTCTTTCCCCATGACAGGTCCGGCAAATTCTGGCCGGATTAGTGTTACCATACTGCCTGAGTCTATAAGTGCTTCTGTGTCTTTGCCCCCGATCTTAACAGGGATTCTAGGGGCGGCCGTCCCCTCATGAGCCCAACAGGTGGTAAGGAAATGGCATGGGGACCTGGATTCCGAGGTACTGACGGTGGGCATCGGCTCCTCTCGGCCTGGGCAATCCCGGGCTAGGTGTCCCCCTCCCCCACACGTAAAGCACCGGAACGGAGCAGGATTTCGTGGGGGCCTTTCCTCTTTCCAGTTTCCCTGGGGTTTCCTAGGCGGTTCTCGCTCTTGTCTCGGTCTCCAAGCGAGGTTTTTGGGTACTTCAGGCTTCACCAGGCTCACAGTCACCTGGTGGTTTTCTAGGAGTGCAATCAAGGCATCTACGCTTGGTGGTCCCTGTTGAGCCACATATTTTTTTGCATCGGTAGGCAGGCCACGTGTGCACCGATCAATCACCACTCTTTCTACCGCAGGTGGCCCATCTCCTTCGTCCAGCCAGCTTCTTACCATGCGGGTTAACGTGGTTACTTGAGCCCGAGCTGGAAGTGATGGACAGTATTCCCAGCTATGGACACGCTGGGCCTTGGCAGGCAGGCTGAGGCCATATTGGGCCAGGATCGACCTCTTGACCACTTCATAGTTTGTGGCCTCATGAACGGTGAGGTCACGGCAGGCTTTCTGGGCTTCCCCAGTTAGCAGAGGGAGTATCAGGTTCGCCCAGTCCGCCCTGGGCCATCTCTCTCTTTGGGCAGTTTTCTCAAAAAGGTCAAGATAGGTTTCAACATCATCTTCTATAGTCATTTTGGTCAGATAATCTTGGGGCCTCCTACCGTGTGCCTCAGTCCTTCGACAGAGCTCTGTGACTGCTGCATTCAGGGTCGTTTGGGCCTGCAGAATGGCGGTCAGGGCTTCCTCCATTTTCTTAGTGTTTCTCTTTACTGTCTGAATCCCAGGCGAGGCTCAACTCCTGCCCGCATTCTCCACCATCTGTAAACTTCACACACAAGGCTGAGAGGGTTAGCTCTGGAATTCACAGTAATCATTCACCAGGCCGAACTTCATTGGAGCAAAACTTAAAGTTCTTTATTTATCATAAGGCGGGGTCAAGGTTAAAGAGGAGAAAAAACTTGAACTTAGGGTCTTCTTCTCAGGGTGCTCCTTTTGCTTCGATTTACTTCTGGAAAAGAGGCAGAAGAGGTGTACGGTTAGTTAAAGAGATTCCCTTTACTCACGCCGTCAATTAAGCCTCTGCCTTCTAGAGGGTAGCTGTGCTGGCTGGCCATGTATGCTTCCAACACTGTGGCTGTCTTCTTCCCCTGCTTCCTCTCCCACTGTGGCTTCTTTGGTCACTTTTATGTGATTCCTGATTGGGCCCAACAGCCTGCAGCTGGGGCTGCCTGTCAGAGGGGAATGCCGCACACCTGTGTTAGAGCTGTCCTTGGTCCTGAACACCACTACTCCACCCAGACATTGTGCCCTCTTGATGGTACTCTCCATGGTACTGAAGGTGTCTGTGCTGCATTGTGATGGACGGTTTCCTTCCGGCCACCACAAGGTGTAGATCACAGGTGTCAAACTCAAGACCCAGGGCAAAACCAGCTCACCACAGCCATTATGTGCACCTCTAAACTCAAGAGGATCGATAAATAGAACATTTAAGTTCTATTTATGTGCACCTTAATACTATTTTGTCAGTCAAATCAAATCAGTGTTTCTTTAAATATTCCTAAATCACAACATTGTGAAAGGATGTTCTGTGTTATTTAATTTAACTTCAAGAAGTACTTGTCGAATGCAGAGACTAATAACTTTTGTTTAAACAGTTTGTTAAAGATAGTTAACAAGTGCACAATACTTTCTGCCACAACTGGCCCTTTTAAGGAAATGTATGACCTTGATAAGGCCCTTAACGGAGTAGATGAACTAGAATTATGCAATTTCAGTGCAGGTTAATTCAGCAGAAAGAAATATTAATTCTGGGGGGAAAGAAACATAAACTGTGTTGGCACATGGGCAGCTTTGTTTTTTTTGTTTTGGGTTTGGTTTTTGGGTGGTGGTGGTTGTATTAAATTCCCGGCCTGAATTATTGTCCCAGTCCACCCCTGAGTATAGCTATTGTTGACTTAAATACTTAAATTCTCCGTCAGACTAGGTCAACTAATTAAATGTCAGAGCATCTCTTTGTGGAAGAGATGATTGTATATTTTGAGTACTTTTAAATCTGTGTTGTAGGTCTCCCATTGTGCTTGCAAGATTATTTTCAGCTTTTTTTCCCACCCATTTTTAAGTTCCTAAATTCAGTGAAACTGAAGGTTAAGTTTTCAATCAACATCTACTAAAAGCCAACACTAAATGTTTTTCACATTTTCATTTGGTGCTTGCTTGACATAATTGCTCCAAGGGTTATATTAGTTTCAACCAGTAAACACAACCTCACAGTGGAAAATGTTTATTCACTCCCAACTCCATGTGGAATTGGCTTCAAAAAAGTTTTGTGCTGCAAAAGTTCAAAATAAGGAAACAAGTGTGTTTTATTGTATTTGTTTTAATTGCTTGAATATCATCCCAGCCAAGACAAAAAAAAAAAATAGCAGATTCTGGTTGAAATCATTGCAAACCAAGTCCTGTACCAATTTGTTATGGAAAGGATCAAATTAGAGGGAGAAGCCACAACTCCAAAAGCAACAAAAACTAAACAAAAAATATTGAAGTTTAGAAACTTGCTCTAGGGCAAAAACTATTTGTTCGGTCTGAAACTAAATTGGAAGTGTTCGACCATAGTGACCATCTTTACATTTGGACAAAGGGGGGAAGCTTGCAAGTGTAGAAAACACCATTCTGTCTGAAGTAGTAGTGTAGCACAAAGGTGGTAGCATTATTTTGTGAGGTTATTTTGCTGGAGCGGAAAATGGTTTAGGTCACAAAATCCCCGGCGGTATGATGAAATATTAATAAACTGAAATATTTAATGGGTCATGGCTTTTAGAATACCTCCAAATTAGTTACAAACTCACTCAAGGACAAGAAAGTCAACAATAACTATATAAAGGAGTTCAGGGGCAGATAATGCCTTATTATTGGCACTTTGTCTGTCACCACGACTCCCATTATATGGATATAAGCAAATTGCGACTGAATATATACTTCTTCCGAAGGACTCAAAGTAGCTCCAAACTTTTCTGGGTGAGTAAATGAATTTACAAATAACAAAAAAGTGAAATTTCCCTTTAAGTGACTGAATGCATAAGGTATTATTTGTATATCTAGAAACATGGTGTTAATCTGAAAGGTTCTTGATTAGTTATTTAATTACAATGAGACAGGTGAGTAGATTTCTAGGTAGTGTGAAGAAAAAACAAGGATTGTGTAACATACAACTACTGTATGTGTTGTCAGATCAATCTTTACTAAGTTAGACTCACATGAGTTAAACCAAATCATTGTGACTCTTCCTTAGAGCGCATCAAACCTCCAGGGTGAACAGTCTGAAGGGGAAAAACTCCCAACATTCAACCTGGAGTTAAAACGGCATTAACAGATGTGACGGGGTCGCCGTACACAAGGAGCTTGGTAGTCTTAAAGGAGCAGCTTGAGTGCTCTCAGGACACATCCCCAGCTCCCTTTATGATCTGTAATGGGATTGTTGGAAAGCGCCAGCAACATCCTCATCACATGACAAAACTCACTTAATGGGATATGATTCGCCATGAAAGGGCAAAGAGGAGCAGTTTCTCACTGAACCCACTTATCCTTTGAAACCTCCACACCCACTCATGCCCACCCCCTCTTCTGACCCCTCCAGTTGACAGCTGGAGTGTGAATTCTGCTGTGATTGCCCTGCTCCTGTGCCATGGATGGGTGTGCGTGCGTACGTGTTTGGAGTGTGAACAGACAGACATAGAGGAAGAGGATCATTGCCATGAGGGATGCTGTTTGTGTCTTATTGGAGATGCAGCTTGCTCGTTGGGCTGGACTGGCTCACGGGATGGCACTGCAACCAGCTCAGTCACTGAAATCTGTGAAACTGAATACAGAGCTGTAGCTCCACTTTTCTGAGCACACTGATGCCTCTAGACGGCTTATCTGAGACGGAGTATACAGAAGTGAAAAAGTTTGAAGTTTTATCTTTTGCTGGGCCTCTGCTCTTGTTTGTATTTTTAGTTTTGCTTAGGCAGTAATAAATAATTTATGCCCAATTGTCATAATCTCCTATCCATTTATTTCAAAAAGAGTAGATGGAGGTATAATGTTCATATCTGTTGGACAACATTATTAAACTATTTTTGAACATTTTGTATGAAGTTCTGGCACTATAAAGTCATGAGAAATGCAAATTTTATATGCTGGTAAAGGACTTTGTGATGTAGCTGAGGGGATGCATAAATTGTTGTCACACAATGTTCTGTTTATCAATGTGTACAATTCACGTGGTGTGATCTTTTGGGTTCCTTGAAGCGAGTAACAATTATACCAATAACTTGATATTGGGAAAATTATTAATGAAGCTTGAAAAGTTAGTGACAAAATGAGCAAAACAGGGCAACCAACTTCCTAATCTATATATGAAGCACTATTTATTATACCAGACTATCGGTCTTTATCTGAGGAATAAGTTATTTTGCCATTGTATTGAATCACAGCACACCAAAAAAGAGATTTTGTCTCAAGTTTAAGATATTTATTACAGATTGCTCAACCCTTATATCAAATGCATTCATGTATACAGTGGGGAGAACAAGTATTTGAGAACGATGCCTAGGCGCTTCTAACCAATCAATGTCAATACCTTATTAGTTTGAGCGATCAAACCAGGGAAGGCAATGGGAAGGGCAATGTGGTCCAACTACCTAGCCTTAGTTAGCACCATGTCTAGACAAAGGGATTAATATAGCAATAAAATTGCTGCCGCTTTTATTTATATATATATATATATATATATATATATATATATATATATATATATATATGATTTTTAAACTGAATTAAAGGATATATATATAGTAGTTTATTTAGGGCAATCTGTATGAATAAATTTATATTTATAAAAATGTATAAGCAAACTCCCTTTTAAGTCATTAATTTATTAATCTTCAAAACTATTGCCATTAATAGGGGGTTGATGTGATGATGTTGATGGGGGGGTTATAACCTGATGAAGCTATGTCAAAGCAGAAAGACATCATCCCTGCTCTTTTTTTACTAGATGTTGTATATCAAAGTATGCCTAACATAACTGTTTGTTTTTGTTGCCATTTTAAAATAGAATTCACTGTTTGAGTAAGACAAAACAGTCTGAAACCAAATGTACACTATGTCTTAAGTGTAGCTTGTTTAATTCTCGTTACTCAACATACAGTAAGTTGTTCAGAGATGTTCTCTGCACCGAATGCTCTTTTTAATGGGAAACCTTCTGCTTGGGAAAATATTTCTCATAGACAGTACTCCTGACCCAGAGTTGAGTTTATTCCTGTTTCTTCTCGCTCTCCACTGTTGAGTTTCAGAAATGATTTGCAGTCATATAAGCGAGGAAGATGCTTGACTTCTTTTTTTCTGTTCCCAATTTAATAAAAAAACTGAGACTCAACATAAATGCTCCAGGGTCTCAGTTTAGCATGGAAAAGGCGATCATTTTTCGGTGAGAATGCTCTTTTGGTTCTTGTGATTATTAGATAATCGACAAGTAAGATTGTTTGAACACTTCTGAGCACCATGTTCCTCTTGTATATGTCCCAAAGGGTGAGAGTGTATGTGTAAACCATGTTTGTGAGTGAGGGAATTTTATCCTGTTAAGGGTCAGTGTATCTTATCAGGCCTGGACCAAGCACTGTCCTTGTAGTTAGAGACTGAGAGCCACTGCTACTGTCTTTACCCATAGAGTGCCCCAAAAACAATTATTTTCATCCACTAAAGGCATCTGGACATTCCCCCAAAATAATTTATTTTCCCTACCTCAACACAACTCAATCCCAGACAGTAGCATCTAACAGCAGGTCATGCTGGTGCTTCACCGTCACCACATACTGGCCTAGTCTGCTGGATGCTTGTGCAATTAGCATTGTGTGCTTACCAGAATGATTTTTGTGTGTGTATGTCTGTTATTGATTTGCACTGTATCTGATGATCTGTGAATATCTTTGCATCGGTGAAATTATCTGAACCGAATGAGCATTTTGGATTCTATATGGTTTTGAGTTGGACTAAACCTAAATTCATTATGCTGTTGTGAATTAGTGTTACATAAAATAACAAAGGGTTCAAGTAGAATAATTCAAAATTTTCGAAATACTGAATTCAGCAGTGAAATCAGTTTGCAGAAACTAAGCTCTCAAAAATCTTGAATGATTAGATAAGCACAGTTAACAATAAAACTATCAATTAAGTTTCATAGCACAGCAAAAGCTACCGTCACTATGCTAAAATTCTCTTGAAATATTCAGATGTTCTTTTAGCAGTGTGTCATAGTGACTGTAGGTACACACAATATCAACTATGTGAAAGCTGCTAGAGCAAGCGCTGTGATACTTGTCCTGGATTTTTTAGAAATATCCTTATTTTCCAATACGCCACATTCAAAATGCTTAGCTCCTCACTCAACCTGTCCTCAACGGCATGAGTCAGTTAATGGCCAAGTCATTTATTTCTGATGTCTTGAAGCAGGGGAACATCTGAAACATGCAGGATACTAGCCCTAAATGAGTTTTTATTACCCAACCCTTCTCTAAATGTAATTTGGAATCAGTTCCTGAAACACTGCTTTAAAATTCCTCATGAAACCACAGCAGCTGCCCTGTGCAGCATACAGCTGGTTGTCAGGAAGAGCTTCTTCCTGCTTCCAGTTGGGCTACACAGAGTAATGTTGAATGCCCTCTTAATAAAATTACAGCATTTTTTTCAGAGCCATTTAGTGGCTAGAAAAGTCTCAAACTTTCCAATGAAATGTTTCCTACATGGCCATGAAAGACAAACTAGCCATTTTTGTACATGCTAAGACTCCAGCACTTTTATAATTTAACAAACTTATTTTTTTTGGGCAATATTATATCTTCTGGTTTAATGCTGTTCCTTGGTTATCCCGCCCAATGACAGGGTCAGTTATTTCACTCATTTGCTCTCTTTGCATTGTGAATAGAAATTTGCATCAGGTGTTACTGCTGCCGTTGGAATCCTTGTTTTAACAAGACCTATGCTTTTCTCATGGCCTGCCTATTTGTACAAGTAGTTTTTCCTTCAAACCCGAAAACTGCCTTACATCTGTTGCTATCAAGCACCTTGTCTGATGAAAGTACATTCATCTTTGTACCTCAAGGCCGAGGAAAAGCATTCCTAATAATATTCTGATAAAAAATTATTCTGATAACTGTGATTAACTTAAATTCTAATTTTTGCAATCTTCCAAATTCTGTATGTGGTTATGATTGTTACTCCTGCTTTTTTGAGAGCAGTTTTTTTGAGGTACAGGCTGTATGCAGTGATGGATGTATTACCAGAAAGCTAGGAATGCTTACACCTTATTTTCAGTGAACAGTATGGTACAGGTTGGTGTGGTACCTTTATGCAATTCTATGGTCTAGCATGTTTAGAAGAGAGTTTCGACCCCCATTTGGACTGTCACTGGCAGGCTGGGTTAAACTCAAATGCCTAATGTGTCACCATACTAGTATGATGACAAACATGATGCACTACTAGTCTGGTGCTTGTCACAAGCAGTTTCTGTGTAGGCCAAGACGTTCTTATCTTATCAGAGCACCTTCTCTATGTAAAAACTTCTGAAAAAACATTTTTAGTTTGTTACTTTGTCACAAAAAATCCAAATAAAGTTTTTCAGTGTCTCAGGACAAAATATGAAAGTTTGTGTAATACATATTGAATGGCATTTTATTACATGTTAATTGTGATGCTTTTCGAATCATTCATGAATGCACACCTACCATCACTGCAATGCTTCAAAAAAACAGTTGCTACATCAGCGGTGCTGCATGAGAAAACTAAAGATCAATTTTTGTTTTTTGTTTGGTGCCAGCTGGATGACACCTTCTCGACCTTACAATGTTTGCACAGAGTCCATGAAATGAAGCCACAGCGCTTGCCTCAGCACCCTAAAATCAACAAATTTCATCTCTACCAACACACACATACACACAGTATGTATTACATCTAAACTCTGACCTTAGTGCTTTTCCTGTGGCATAAAATGGCAACAAAAATGTGGCGTTGCACAAATCAAGTATTGCTTCTCAGGCTATGGCCAGAGCAATGTTGCACACAGCCATCGATTGTGCTGCAAATATTTGCTTATTATGATGGTGAAGGTTTTGCTGACCTTGCAAATATTAAAAGATAAGAGCCATCTGTTCTTTGGAATGGATTTGCTAAGGTGCAGCAAGTCACTATAGGTGGACAGGGCTGATGCTTTGCAAACGGGCATCTTAGCATGATGCTACAATTACACAGTAAATCATCTGCTAAAGAAGCAGTTGCTTTGTGTTAAATATTTTCTTTTTATTTATAGTAAGGGCAAAAATTGGTTTAAAAATGTCTAAAGAAATGTTATATCAATGTTTCTTTTGTTTTAAAGAGTATTTCTTTAAAAGCAAGGAACAAAGTTGGAAGATCAATATGTGAAATTCCTTTTTGGTGTATTTGGGATGATGACATCAGAAGAGGTTCAAGAACCCCCTTGATCAGCTGGTGTTGGTAAAGACAAAGACGTATGAGCAACATTTAAATAACTTTCATGCAGCTCTCAATTATCCCAGTTAAAATGTGAGTTTCAACTTTCCCTGTTTGGGCCTGTAATGTCAGCAATTGCAAAACGATTGACAAATGAATTTCCAAATGCACTGGATAAGTGACTTGACATATTTTTTGTTTTTAAATCAACTTTCTAATGTGAGTTTAACAGAAAAGTCTGACATCAACTGCATTACAAGCTGACATCTGATACATGCAAATGAGCATGAGGGTTTATGAGTAGTCCGATAGGTAGCAAGCACTTTAAGGAGCATGCTGTTAAGTCTTTTCTCATCTGCTGTTCAAACAAAATGTACACTGATTCAAGGTTTGTGGCTTCCATAGGGCAAAGCGGCCAACTGACAAAAATGAGAGGGGACCCTATCTGTCACCTTCTATGCTTTTCATTACAAAAAAAGCTCGGCTGCTGATACATGATCAGAGGGATGAAAGAAATACAGCTCTTTTGAGACTGGCTTGGTAGAGAAAAGTTGTAGACTGTATTTCTTGTGTTTTTCTGTCCGTTTACACTTGTGAAAGTTGAGCTCGTGGTCTCTGCTCATGGTGGAAGAAAATGGGATTAAGATTATTATTATTACGATTCTTCTTTTTTGGGTATAGACAGTGGTATCATTCTTTCAACTTTTCTTCTTTTCTTGGGGCAAATACAGCCCCGTGGGGTGCAGTAAAATGACATGAGTCGCTGGCTCAATCTTCTCCTGGCAATGACAAGTTGCATAACGGATGAGGCAACTTTGGGACCGATTGTTCAGCTTTATGTAGTATAACTTCCTCAGACATGATCCCAGAACTACACTTCTAAGAAATTACCTGCTAGACTTGATTACCTTGGGGGACGAAAAGATTCCAAACCCATTTTTCTGGGGCATTTTACCTGAGATACAGTTACCAAATATTTATATAGACTGTAGAAAAATTACACACAACCTTTTTACTTATGACATTAAATCACACTCAACTGAAATGTCAAAATGCAAACCTTTTTTTTACGTTCTAACTTCAATTCAATTTATATAGAATCAATTCACAACAGATGTCATCTCAAGGTACTTTATAAGATAAATCATTTCAATACAATTATAAAACCTTAGATTAAAAAGGTCACATACTTTCTGCTCAGAATTTGTTATAAATGCCTTTTTGAACTGCATGACTTGGTTGAAGCAGTCCTTTAACAAGGTACTCACAGTAATTGCCTAGAGTTTTCCCCCTTTCAACAAAGTTAATGGTGATCAGGATTTTGTGATGACCAATTGAAAACATTCACTTTTTTGTTATCAAACCCATCTTCTTAAGGCTGTGTGCTTATATGCTTAGCCATCATCTTTTTTTGGAAGAACATTTTTTGACCATGATTCAATATTTTGTCTGATGTCTTGACATGTTTCTGCTCATGATGTGTGCATGTAATACACCAGTCTCTCCTACAGCAACTGGACCCCTAACCCCCAGAAAATGCTTTCAGAATTTCAGCAGGAACATGGAAGGCAATGTGTTCTGAGGTTTTGTCTTAATATATTTCTACCAGAATGCCATAATTTCCTCGTATTGAAGTTTTCAAAAGCTTCTGTTGAGTTAAAGTAATCTTGATGTGCGCATAAACTTCTGCGTTTGAAGAAACTAGTAGGGGATTGTAGCCGAACCCGAAAATGGTAATCAGAAAGGCAAATATTACATCTTTTTTACAAATACTTATTTTGAACAAATACTTTGAAAATATTTGTATTCAGGAACAAGAAAAAACTTTATATAAAAAAGATCATGGGACCTCATGGGACTGCAGTGGATGTGCCCCGCTTTAGAAGTGAGTGACATTTAGTAGTCGGGAACGAGGAATAGCTGCTGTACACAGTTCGCTTTGTGCACTGTTTACATAGGTCTGTTTGGTCGGTAATTTAGACAATAGTCTGTTGACAGAGTAAAATTAGCGTTCGGTTTAAAAGGTTAAAACAAGGTTTGTGTAGTTGTGTCAAATTGTGTGGACTTGTGGGAGTTATATTGGTACGTTCAAGTTTTTTGCAGACTGCAGAGGCAGAGATATCTAACATCTGTCAACATCTGATGCATAATCACGTGCACCTAAAGCATCCTCTCCTCGTACTGTCCCCCCCCCCACAAGTAGACCTATCAGTCCCTCCACAAGCACTAATTCATTATCAGAGCCATGTTCTGCCCCTGTTTGATGAAGTAACGGCCATTGTTCTCATCGTTCTTTTCTAGGAAGTTCCTTGTTGCATGTTCATTGCTAGATTTAAAAAGCATCGACAAATATTGCATGTCAATAATTATTATACTGGATAATTAAATGTAATGTAAATTAGAAGTGTAATGCGAAAAAAATGCATTTCATTTATTTGGATTTTTACTCGAATACAAATACTTTTCCACCCTCAACAAATACAAACACAGATGCAAATACCAGCTTCTTTGCACACCCCTAGAAAGTAGAATTCTAGGTCATTGTAGAAAGTGGATTCTATAATGTTTCACTCATAGTAAGCAGAAATAATTTTGGGAATGCCTACATCAAAAAAAGTTGTCTGATTGTTATGAGGAGAAATATTGATTTTTTTTTATTTTTTTTTTTTTTACACAGTATATGAAACTATTTTGTTATAACTGCACAACAAAAAAAATTTTACTTTAACAAAATGAAGCATCTCTCTTTTGTAACCCAAGTGGACCAATTGGCATTAAATGACCATAAACCTAGATAGCACCTTGAATTACCTTGTTGTTGATTGTGTGCAATAGACATAAAATTGCCTTGCCTGGAAGACTAACCTGTAGTACCAAGAAACATCTGGTTTCAGAATCGTGGAGTGTATGTTTTTAACACAGACAACAGATTGAGGGTCTGGCTGTATCGCAGAACATGTAAATGTAGAAATGAATACAGCTACCCATATTTCTCTATGACTCATTTTATTTTAAGTTCTACATAATTATTCCTGTTGGCTCATTTATTTAATACTGGTTTATTTATCTATTTTTGCATTTGAAAGAAGCAATTGTGGTTGGAGAAACATTTTAAATAAAGATTCCTTAATTTTCTTGGAGGTTTATGTTTGCTTGAGTTTGATCAAACGCAAGGAGGTACATAGTTACTCAGTAATGCCAGGAATCGTGTGAAGCTGACCTGCCATCCCCCAACTGCTTAAGCATTTAAAAGATTTTTAACTACCTTTTTCTAATCTCTTTCCATCTGTAAATAAGTCTCCCTGGTGAAGTTTCCAGACTCTGAGGCGTCTTGGTCAGATGGAAAGGTCCTAATCTAAGGAGAGTCAGCATAATCCAGGGCTCCGAGGGTCGTTTCCATATGAACGTAGATGTGGCAGTTTTTCTATCTCTCCACTCGACCATGACTTGAGACTACAGCGTCATTCATTAAGACTAAACATAAATAATACTGTACAGGCTCCAGCACACAGTAACTATGATCACAGTTGAAAACACAGAACAGATAATACGTAATAAATTTATCAATATACATTTTCCATAACACAATCAAACACAGGCACCGTGCTTCGTAAAAGTAGCAATCTTTAAATTTTTTATATATATGTGTTAGAACCACAAACCTCAATGTGTGATCTTGCATTTTAGCTGTTAAGTGAAAGGAAAATTATTTCAAGACATGTGGCTGCCCTCCATTTTATTTAGGGGTATCAGAGTTAATAGACATTAATACATCTGCAATTTGATTAAAGGTGGTGAGAATTCTTTGGAGCATAAGGAAATAATTCCTGCTTATATCTTTACTGCTCTTCCTACACTGAAACATTCAAAGGTAGATATAAAAAGGAAGATGGGTTGTGTATTTTATCTTGAGAGTATTTATACCTAGCCTCCAGAAGTACTGATCGGGATGAAATTCATAACCAGTCTTCTTTTTAGATGTCTTTTACCTTTTCATATTGGTAATAGAGAGTGTAACATTGATTTCCTTTAAAGATCAAAGTGCTTTTCAATTCAAATGGATTTGAAGGAACTTTTTATTTTAACAAATGTGCTAAAGGCATGATTTATTCAGTCAGCCTCTAGATCAGGGGTATCAAAATATTCATTTTGAGTCACATCAAGATAATGAATGTCCTTAAAGGGCTGGTTGTGGCAGAAAGTATTGATCCAACTCTCTTTAACAAACTGCTAAAATATTTATAAATATCTCCCTCATTAAGTACTTAAAGTTTGACAAGTACGTATTAAAATTAAATGATGCTTAATATCTTTACACAACAATTTGATTTAGGAATATTCAAATAAACACTGATTTGATTGATAGAACAGTATTTATATTTTGATGCACATAAATAGAACTTAAAGGTTATATTTATATGGTCCTCTAGAGTTTAGGGGGGCACATAAACTGCTATGGTGGGCTGGATTTGGCTCACGGACCTTGAGTTTGACACCTTTGCTGTAAGTGTAAAACTCTATAGCAATATTTGTGGGTTTACTTTATGTGAAATTTTACTTTGGTATTGCGTGTAGAAACATCCAGAGGGAAAGTGAATTAATCAGCAAACACTCCAGCAGCTTATGCATCAGAAGGCATTCTTATGCATGACTGCATTACTCATTGCACACCAGAGCATGTTTTTATAGGATCCAGTAAAACAAAGTGCTGGTTAAATGTCGGCGGGGTTAAATATACTTAAATCACTCCAGTCAGGCAAGACTCGGCTCTGGATTGAGGGGTTATTTTCCTTTCTTATTTAGCAGCCTCATGTAAATCACCAACTTTTTATTTTTACATTCATTCTAATTTTAGATTTTTCTTCTGATTTAATCTTGAATAAAAAGTAATTATTTCGTAGCTGCAAAAACAATAAAACATTGTAGTGGCAGCGATATTCATAACTATGCATGTAATTTTTATTTTAAAATGAAGACCCATATATAAAATACCAGTTGATTGTATTCAAAGTAGTTTTTTTATTTTAATTTTATTTTTTTTAAGTTTTTTTAACAACCTGTAGCACAAAACATTGTACTTTGTAACAGTTTGGCTCATTATAGAGTAACAATTGCATAAAAACGTCCTGACATTATCCATCTATCCATCCGTCATCTGCCGCTTATCCGGGGTCGGGTCGCGGGGGCAGTAGCCTAAGCAGAGAGGCCCAGACTTCCCTCTCCCCGGCTACTTGGGCCAGCTCCTTGGGAGGAATCCTGAGGCGTTCCCAGGCCAGCTGGGAGAAATAATCCCTCCAGCAGGTCCTGGGTCTTCCCCTGGGTCTCCTCCCGGTGGGACGTGCCCAGAACACCTCACCAGGGAGGCGTCCAGGAGGCATCCTGACCAGATGCCCGAGCCACCTCAACTGGCTCATCTCGATGTGGAGGAGCAGCTGCTCTACTCTCAGCCCCTTCCCGATGACCGAGCTTCTCACCCTATCTCTAAGGGAGAGCCCAGCCACCCTACGGAGGATACTCATTTCAGCCGCCTGTATCCGCGATCTCGTTCTTTCGGTCACCACCCAGCATTCGTGACCATAGATGAGGGTAGGAACGTAGATCGACCGTTAAATAGAGAGCTTTGCCTTTCGATTCAGCCCTCTCTTCACCACGACAGACCGGTACAGCGCCCGCATAACTGCAGACGCCTTACCAATCCGTCCATCGATCTCCCGCCCCATTTTTCCCTCATTCGTGAACAAGACCCCCAGATACCTAAACTTCCCCACTTGAGGAAGGACCTCATCCCCGACCCTGACATTAACGCTTATCTATTTATCTATCTGTTTAGGAGCGCTGTTCTTAGGTTTGAGTTTTTCTCTGATTATTTGGAGCACAGAATAACTTAGTGTAATACCCTTCCCCAATCTGTTGCTGCACATCATTAGTCATCAGGGGAAACTTCCTACCCATCAGCCCCGCCACACATCCTTTTCTCTCACTTTGACACAATCCTTTTCTTCAAACTGTAATGTATAATAGGATTATTTTGAGAAAATTTGGGGAAATAATATAGTTATTGAAATCAGGCATGTATTCGTACATGTATTCAGATTCTTCGGTATGGAACATCTGGTATGGCACAGAGGCGTACAAAGTTTTCAGATGGGGGAATAACTGGGTTGCACTCTAGCCAGCAACGTATGCGACTCTGTAAACGGTGATGCCCAGCCTCCTCCTAGCAGAAGTTATGAACAACACTTTTTCATTAAGAGCAGGCAGGGGGTGCCACCAGAAATTCTGGGCCCTGGGGAAACCAACATTTCTTAGCCCTCTAGATTTTTTAAAGATACATTTTAACCCAATAAACCTGTCCTTTATTACAGTGGTGGTTTATTACAGAAAAGGGAGAACATTTATTATCGCAATTGCAAGGAGAACAGAAAATAATGTACACATACTGACATATACTTTACATGAACAACTTTTAACAGGTTCAAACTACTCAGGCAGGAAACATCAGCTAGAACTAACCCATTACTAAATCAGTCCAGGACAAAAACTAGCAAGGCCAAAAGCGCTCAATATTAAGACACACCAGGAGTAATGCCAGGCCACAACCAGTCCAGGACTAAACAAGTACTGAACCAGATATCAGCTGTTTGTTATCTAGGTTTAACAAAGTTATGTTCACTTTATAATGACCCAGCAGGTCATTAGTACGAGGACAAGGTGCAGACAATAATGCTGTATAAGTGAACGTACACACACATACATTTATATACACTTACATACACACACACACACACACACACACAAAATATATTATTTTATTGCCCTATGTAGTTTTCTTGATATAAAATATTAAAATACAAATTTTGCAAAGACATTGTAGCTAAGGGTAACTACACAAATTTTATTCAATGTTACATTATTTTTTTCTGGGGCATTCATATTAAGAACGTCAAGTTTGACACTATTGATCGTAGCAGCAGCACAGTCACTTCACAGAACACATGGCAAACTGATTATGTAATTTCTCAGGCATGACTATTACTTTTTGTTTGTGAAGTTATCATTATTTGGACAGCACGTGTAGGTAAGACGTGTTTAGAGGGTCAATCTTTAGAATTTTCGCGCTCAGGCTAACCTTGTTCGGCTGAGACTGGGACTGGGGCCGTGGGGGAAGGAGGACGTGGGTGTGCAGCGGCAGGTGAATCTGTCTGAGACATGATAACCCATAGACAGCAGAGATGTTGGTATTGTTGGATGCAAATAATAATTTAGCAATTATTTCACTAAGATAGCTAGCATGTAGCAACAAAAAAAATGACTTCAGTCTGAAAATTTTGAAATACAGGAATAGAACAAGCTACCTTTTTTGAAAAACTGTGTGACTGTCTTCTCCTTCCTTCTTTTCTTTTAGTTTTTGATAACGTGACTCCTGATGTGACATGCACGCGTGTGTAACTGTCAGTGCTGCATCTTAGCAAGTGCAATAAGCAAGAGACGGTACAGTAGCGAGTGTAGCTCGGATGGCGCAGGTGGAATTAACAATTGTTAGGGGGAGGGGTATAACTGAAACAGTAAATACATTATTTGTTTGTTAAATATCACATTTATGGTCAAAAGAGACAAAATACAAATTGAGAACATGAGGGGCCCTAGTACATTTTATGTATATATATATATATATATAAATATAAAAAAGAAAAGAAATAAAAGAAATACGGGCTCTGCTCCTCTGGGCCCTTCATCAGCCTGGGCCCTTAGAATCGTCCTAACCTTCCACCCCTTTACGGCACCCATGAGAGCAGCTTGAATGCGTGCTTCCATTGTCAAAGCCCCCAGTTTGGGAACACTTTCGCTTCTCAGTGTTACAGAATGCTTTTTCATTTTACCTTTTTACCAAATTCTAGCAGCATAGGTGGTTGCTGTTAGCTAACACAGATATTGCTATGCCAAAAGACAAAGCTTAGCTGCCTTCGTTGGTATTGTTCTCTAAATGTTGCGTTAATCTATAAGCAGACTGGATCTCCAACTAAAATGTGTGAAATGTTTCTCCAGTAATTAGACAAAGACGATTGCATTGCTTTTCAGCATATTTTTCAGCTGAACAGATTACCCCCACCACATTCTCGTCATTGACAAGGGCTGCATCATAAATACTGATTTATCTAATATCTTTTGTTTTTACGCATACAAAAAGGATATAAAAGGCCAGATGAAAATGGAATATGTAAAAACAAGAGATACTGCAGGGTTAGATGCTGAAGCTCCTCAGGAAAAGGGAATTCTGCAGCTGTGATGTAACCATTAGACTAGCAGTGCGCACCCACCTCACCTGTATAACTCATGCAGCATTCTGTCCATTGGCTCACGTAACGGCTTAACCCCTGATTTACTTATTAACACAAAATGGGGCAGTCTAAAATATTCATGTCATGGCATAGATTTGTCTTGACTTTGTCAGATAGCCGAGTATTGATCTTACAGTTTAAAAAAGAAAATATTAAAATTGTTATATGTTTATTATACATTTTGTTATATATATATTGGTTTCCCAAGAATAATTTGTTGTAAAATTGACTGAAAGTACAGTTTGATTTCAACTCTCTACACAAAACCTGTTTTCTCACTGTGCTCCCTGACTCTACCAAAAGTGAACCAAACTGTGAAACTGTAACAAAGGTATGCAGCAAACCGTGATATTTGGCATATCGCTACAACCCTATGTGAAATGCATTAAACCAAATATAACTTTATACTTCACTGGGCAAAGGAGATAGTGTTGTTTTCTTTGTCTAGAGAATGTCTCAACTTCCCTAAAAGATAATAGGCCAAGGGTGATTTCTGGTACACTTTTTTTCAATTGCTTAAAATTTCTGCCATGCCACTGTTATGGCATGAAGACCTCCAGCTGAACTGAGCAACGAGCAGGGCTTTCCAACCATGGCTTGTTTTTTTAAATCGTTGAATGTTGACTTTTAAATGTTAAGGTAATTAAAAAAGGGAAGTGATCGTTTTCCTGTGTTTAGTCTAGTATAGGTATAAAGAACACAAGTAACAGAACTGCACAAAGGGCATAATATTCTGAGCAATTGGAATACAAATTGGTACTACATTTAGTGGGTGTGTTATTAACTATTAATGTTGAACATAAATCAACTATTAATATCAATATGCATCATTTTCTTAAAGTATGTATTTGCTTTTTCTGCAATATTAAAACTGTTGCTAGTCCATTCTTAAGTTGTTGTTTTTTTATTTTTTATTGCCACAATACTGTGATTTTACTTGACGTTATCAAATTATGAGAATCTCCTCGTTTAGTCTCAGTCTACAGGAGTGGTCTGGACAAGATCCAAAATACTGCAGCTTCTTAACAATGTAAAGCTAATCACACCTTGGCTCCAAGAATTTTATTCAGGATAACATAAGCGGAATCACATCTTCTATTTCTTCTCCTAAAAGTTTTTTTTTATTTTTTCAACAAATATACATTACTGTTATTTTAATTATCTCACCCAGTCAGTACAACATTGACAAGGGCTGCAGCTCATCTGTGACTGATTCCTCATGCAGCCTCCACCTCCCTTTGTTTTTCTAAACCCCTTAGTGCATTCATCTTTCATGGCTGCTTGTTGGCACTCAAGAACAAGCTCTGCACATTTTTCAATGACTGGGCAAAACAATGCGTGGCTATTACTAAATTAAAATGAAATGCAATATTGGCTTCACCAATTTCTGATCTTTGCTCCTCTGTTCACACAAGATTAATCTCTCTCCTCACGGATCTGTTACAACAGTTCAAGCAATCTATTTACTGTGATTTATGCTGCAAACACCATTGTATCTTTATAGTAAACAAGTGTAATTTGGATAGCTCTGTGCCATCACTAATGGCGAACCCCATCAGGAGCTGAGCCAAACATGACAATGACAAATTCTGGCACGCACCTTGAATTAATGGACTCCTCGTTTGGGTTACAATGTCGAGCCTAACTGAGATTTTTCCATCCTTACATACATGAATGTAATATGGAGTGTGCAGCTAAACTCTCTCTGCATCTCTGCCAAATTCAATGGCATGTACAGTAATTGGCTTCTAATGACCAGGACTGTGACAGCCAAGATAGAGGGCACTGGAGCAAATATGTATGAGCCAACTAAATGTTAAGCAAAATATGGATGGATAATTTAAAGATTAAAAAGGAGAAGTTGTATCACTCATTTAATGAAACGGTTGGGAAGGATGGAAAACCCTTCTCCTCTGTCCTGGTGGACGAAAGCATTGACCATTGGTGACTTGGAGTCATTTATCTTCTGCTCGGTTGCTGCCTTAACATTGAATGGGACCTCGACAAAAGCCAACTGGCTGGAGCGGTACAAAAAGCTGAAAAACCCCACACACAACAAACAAATGAAAAGGAGCGGCCAAAGTAATAGATCCTAGAAGAAAAACAAGACCCAGCTATTACTCTGATTAAACATCACGGCCATCAGTGGGCAGAAATCGATCAAGGATGGATCGTATTGGCTCTCACTTTAGAGAGATGCAACCCAGCTTTCACTCTCTTGACCCACATCATGACATGTCTTACAGGGCTAAGTAGAAGGAAGGAAAAATAGTTCTCAGGAATCACTGCAAAAAAGGACCAGTTGTGAAAAAGTCTTCATTCAAACGGTTCAAGGCAGGAAACGGAGTACAATACTATCACTTAATTACTTCAACATGCTTGATAAATGGTAAAATTGAAGAAAGAGTTTATAGAATTGTATCTGAAGTGGACCTAGTAGACCAAACAGAGAATCTTATTGCAATAAAAGAGAGGTTGTATTCATGAACTACACTGGATTCGTAGAAAAGGTTATCGGAGCATTTATCTTAAGAACATTCATCCATGAGTTTGTGTTGTTTTATTACATCCTTGAAAATAGTAACACAAAACACATAATAGATTCAAAAAAGTAGAGCATGATTGGTTGTGAATTACAATTATGACGGGCAGCCTTGTGGGGGGTTCTGTGCAAAGTAGACCACTGGAAACATGAAATACAGTTTATCCATTTGGTGGTTAGATAGTTTTTTATTCACAGAAAAAGTTAGACTCAAGTAAAGTAAAGTGTGCTGAATACTGTGCTGCAGAGTGGCATTGTTGATAGCATTGTTGCCTTGCAGCAAGAAGGTCTTGGGTTCAAAGCCCATCCTAGGGTCTTTATGATTGGAGGTTGCATGTCTTTCTGTGCATGCATGGGTTCCCTCTGTGTACTTGGGCTTCCTCCCCCAGTCCAAATAATATGATGATTAGGTTTATTGGTCTCTCTAAATGGCTCTTTAATATGAATGTGTGCAAGATTGTTTTTTTCTGTGTCTATGTTGCCCTCCGATGGACTGGCAACCTGTCCAAGGTGTAGTGCCTTTCACCCAATTAGGAACCTGCCTAGGATAGTTGTATTGCTAATGGATAGATGGCTGTTTAATAGATGCTAAATGTGCAACTCAACCCAAAATTAGCTTTTTCTTTTTTTTCTGATTAACTGTATAAATGAGTGTCTAATAGTGCTGATTCCATGTCTGGTCATTATTTTTGGTATTTTAGTGCATTTTAGTAAAAACTACTTTTCTACCAAAAAGTCAGTGGAGTGCCCTCTTCAGTTTAAAATTTTACACTGAACTTAAATTTCAATCTGTCATTGCTACTGGCTCAACCTTTATTTTGGACGTCAAACTTTATTGCTGACAACACCAGTCCTGATGCTGTGGCGTATGAAACAACCCCAGTCTTGGCCACACTTCATTGTGAGTTGGAATAGCAAGGAACCTTTGACACAGCTACTTGGTTTGTGGGAAAGTGCAAAAGGGATGTCTTACAGTTTTTTTTGAAGATACCCGCTACTTGTTAAAGGCCCGATTTGTGGTGTGCATAGTTGATATTTTGGTGTAACCAGATTCTCCCTCCTTAGCTGTGGATCACTGAAAATATTTTAAACTTAAAATGGGCCTCTTTGCTGCTTTTAAGATACATGGTCTCACTCCATGGTGTATGTTCAGGTGGATGGTGATACGTTCTTTTTGTTATCGGATCATTGGTTGACGAGGAATTAATAATGTTCAGAGTTTGCTACATTGCTTTATGTCCTAACTCTGCTTTAAAATTCTTCACAACTTTATCCCTGACTTGTCCGCTATATTCCTTGCTGTTCATCAGGCTGGTGGACAGCTAATGTTCCTTATCAAAACAGATTTACGTATAGAGATTAAATTGAACCCAGGTGGACTTAATTTAAACAAACTAGGTTTCTTCTGAAAGTGTTGGTGCACTGGATTTCATGTAAGAAGATTGAAAAAAGCTGGTGAATGTGAAAGATTTTTATTACGTAAAAAAGTTTTTTCATCTCAATTATGCATTACTTTCGCATATTAAAAAGATTTACCTTCATATAAATATGTTATTCAGCCACTGCATTAAAGTCACTATTCAACCACATTACTGATATTGATCAAAGCCTCTTTCAGGATCTAGAAAAAAACTATCTAGATCAAACCAGACTCTTTCTTAGTTGACATTGAGTGATAGTTTAGTGGATCCTTGGTATTTGCTGGGATTAGGGACCACAGAATAGCTGAAATCTAAAAATAGTTGATGTTGAGGACATCATAGACCCAGCAGAGAGAAACATACAGTTTACAAAAATACTTCCAGATTTATTTACAAAAATGTAAAATGTTCCATAATAAGATGGGCCCAACAGAGTGCAAAATAGCAAACCTTAAATGGGTAGTAACACAAAGATCTTGAGCGAAAACTGATCTGACAAACAAGACATGCAGGAAACTTAAATAGTGGCTGATCAGACCACTGCTAACACAAAAGGAATAAATTCCAAACTAAAACACTTGACTGAAAAACAAATACTAGTCAGGATAGTACTAAAGGTAACTTATACTTTAAATAAACACTTAATGGTCAGAACAATCTGCTGCAAATGGGAAATAAAATGAAGACAAAATTCCCCTTCCCTCAGAATCTAAGCGTTATGACCTGGTTACGTGGTTTTGTAATCTGGGACTTTGTAGTGGGACTCCAGCAGCAGCTCCAAGTGACGGGCAACTCAAAAGAATCAAATAAAGACAAATAAGCTAACTAAATAGTCAAAATACCAAATACTGCACTTCAAATAGTCAACTAAAGAGTCAGGGTGATATATAGTTTGTCAATTATTTTTTATGCAATCTGACTATCAAATAATTAATACAGAAACTCATGTTAGAAAAAAAAAAAATGCCACTATGCGAGTGATTGGCAGCAGAAAGAGCTGTCACAGCTGACTCTAAAAACACTAACTGACCATTTTAATTGTTAAAACGTCAAATATATCTTCATACACAAATTGTCTTAGTGCTACCACAGATAATATCTAAATAGCTAATATCTAAAGTTTTTCTTAGCTCACTCTTGGGCTACAGCCAAATGACACCAAGAAAAAGAATTGATTCTTCTGGAATGGGTCCTTTGCAGACAATGGCCAAAATATTGTGTCAAGTAGCAATGCACCTGGGTATTTTACCTTCCCAAGTTGCATTATTTTTGTATATTTAAGATATGGTCTTGTAAAAAAAATAGTTAATAGGTTAAATAATTTGGATTAATATTTCACTTAAAAAACCATGAATAGGTAAATATGCAGATAATGAACAGTGAATAGCCCAGTGTCAACTAGGGTTATAAGGATTAAGCGATTAGACTATTATCTTCAGTGTAAACGGTGTAGTTAATCCAAAAATTAAGACTTCCCCAACACTGCGAAAAAAAAGGATCCACCAGAACCAAAGACATATGGGAATGGAAAAAAAAAAATACAGACACGGATCATTGCTACAGAAGCACACAGACTGCAACCATCAGGACTACACTGTTTCCACCTGAAAAGCACTTAAAGTCTCTTGTGTGAGAATATTTTGGATACCCAAACAATGCCAATGGGGAAATCCAGGATTATGGTTCACCCATTTGCAAAGCTTCCAACAACTTCAAATTGTTGCAACATCTTGCAGATCAACGTATGGACCAATGAATTAGGCTTTATTTAGCTGCATAGTGTTGTAGGCCAGGTTTTCTTCTTATTTGTCTCTAACAGACATTCCTAACTTTGGTCCTCAGGGTGCACTGTCCTTCATTTTAAGATGCATGTCAGAGTTTTGTACAGGTCCAATTTTACCAATGCGCACTGCCCACACCCGTTAGAATACTTTTCAATCCCAACCCACTTCCCGTGGTTATCTCCCAATCTAATCCAGACTTTACCTGGCCAGTTTTTTAAAAACAGACAACCACACACCAACACAATACAGTGACTATACTGTATGTAACCCCTTTGAACATAATTTATTTTCAGTAGAACTGGCTCTTAACATAAGGTCTGCATAGATTTTTTCGTTGTCCATCATTTTGACTGACGGGATAAAAAAATGTTATCCATATATTTACAGGAAAATGATACATTGAATAGCATTTCATTTTCATTTATTTTAATTAATGTTCAATCCTTATCCTGCCATCACACATCGAGATGAATACATGTATTAAATATGAACATTTCACTTGGTGTAGCCTGAGTGCAGAGTTCCACAACTTCCTCCTGTTCGATGGATGAGAGGTACACACACACTTGTGTGTAATGGAGACCGAATCCAGACTTTGTTGTCACACTACAGACTGAAATAAAAATCTTCACATATGCACCAATTGGTCAGGTATGTGAATTGTAATCTGTCAAAATGACGAATGACTGTTTAGATTTTTCTGTCAGTTAATTTTTTTTTTTTTTGTTAAAGACAGAAAAACGACACGATCCCTAATTGCAAAGGCAATATTCTCTCACCACATCATTTTAGGCCGAGTTGAGAAAACGTGAATATGCTCACCTTTTTGCACTTCAACTTTAACTGATGTTGAGAACTCTTATGTGAAAGGCTTTACACTATTTTCATTTTATTTCTGTTGTCACTGCATTTAAGTATTGTAACAACAAATTACATCTGTGCTTCCTCTAGAAGTGTACAGATATTACCTTTTCTCTTTTTTTACAAATGTTGTTTTTCCAACTATACAGTATCTTGAAAAGCAGAAATCTTAACTACATTTTTAAGCTGAAAAGTAAAATTTATTTTCAAGTCATGAGGTAGCTCAGGAGTGCATTTCTCTTGCTAGAAAAATTCATAAACTGCCAATATAAAGCATATAGTTCAAAGGAGTTGCATGTGTTTACAGAGTTAACTGGAATTGAATTACATATCCTATTCCATGAGAGTGTTACCCTCATGGAATCTCTATATCCCTGAAATGCAACAATAAATGGATTCTGAAATTCAAATAATTTATAGAATCTGTTTTTTGGAATTTGTCTGTTAATGCAGTTGTGAAATCAATTGATATAAAATAACCATGATTATTGCGAAACCGTGATTATTTCTCAGACTACACTGGTACTACAAAATTTACAATCATTGCATCCTTTGTGCAGACTAGTCTTTTAGACAGAAAAATCATTGCTCTTGATTTGGAGATTTTGGAAATTTCTCAGAGCACAGCACAATTCTAATTAATATGACTTTATTTTAAGATAGCATTATCTAGCATAGCATTAACTATTCCAACTTGGGGCTGCACATTAGAATAATTTGCGGCCCCGTTGCCTTGCCACAAGTAGAGGTTGTTTGAAAACCAGAGTTTAAACGCAAAGCTTGGGGTCTTTCATTAGAGTTCACTTGTTCTACCCTTGCATGATTGTTTTTTTTCCCTGGTACTCCAACTTCCCCCCAGAGTCCAAAAATGACTGTTGGGTTTCTTAGTCTTTCTAAAACTTACCTGTCCCCCAATTTACACTGGGCCCATCATTAAAATACAAAAATGTTGCATATTTTGTTTGTGGTCGTGTTTACCTACAGGTTTGTCTAAACAGAGTATTTCAACATTGTGGTCATTAATGTGTAATTTTACTGTTCTAGGCATTAACTATAGGCCTATAAGGAAATCAAAAAGCTTTAATAATGTTACATTTTAGCTCTCCAGTTTTCTTTGGTCAAGATATGTTGGGGTGGGGGCGGGTGCTTTGAACTTGAAGTCTCTGCCTGTATATCCGCGGAACACGCTGTTTTTGAAACGCTCCCGGTGGAGCGTGGCTAAGGTCACAGCAAAACCACGTCACTGAAGCCCCAGTGTGAGTTGGGGGATAGGTGTTTGAATGTGTGTATCATTGCTTGTTCTGTGTGCCTTGTGATGGACAGGTGACCTGTCCAGAGTGTGCCCTGCTCATTAACTGCTGAGATGGGCACCAGCACATCTGGAACCTTCAAAGGGTGAGTTAAAAACAATGGGTCGTAAGACATCTGAAAAAGCTTTGGTTCCCACTAAATGGCAAGATGTCTTTGGTATTTTAATTTGTATTGACAAGTGATAGCTGTGTAAAATGTATTCTGAGACAAACCTTAAATCTGTGCTGAAACTTTGAAACACACAACTGTGAGTGTTTGTCTTAGATTTACCCTTCAACTGCAACTGCATTTTCACTTATGTTCCGGATCAACCTTCTCGAAGATTTATTTTTTAATTAAAAGAAATTTCTCTTCTCCGTATGAAGTTTATTTGAAGAAAAAAGATAAATGTTTTAGTGATAAATTTTCAAATGTAATGTTTTTATAAAGATCTTTGAATCTCCTGCAGATTCAAAATTTGTCCTGCACTGGTAGAAAGAAAGTAGTCAGTCCAGAAAACTAAACACAAATAAAACTTGTATCAACTCAATAATAGTATGTAATATTTTGACAGTGACTCTGAGACAGGAGAACAACCAGGGCGGCCAGTATGGGCCACTGTGCCATACAGCACAGACGCACTGAGTTTGGCAGATCAGCCTTCTCCATCAGAACCTCCAAAGACTGGAATTCAGTACCAAATGAGATCAGAGACATCACTACCTTTTATGGTTTCAAAAATAAGATCAAATTATGGCTAAAATCTAATCAATCATGTATCCATCAATCATAATCGAAAAAGGGAAGAAATAAAATAAAAAAAATTAAAAAAAATGTTGTATTTGAACATTGCATTTCTCTTGTGTTTTATTCTGTTTCTAATAGTGTGAAATCTTAGTGCTGCTACTTTTTATTGCTGCTCTTGTGTTTTATTGTGTCTCTAACAATGTGACATTTTATGGCTGTCTGAAAGATTATTTGTTGATGTTTTATGGCTTGTTGGATTATTTGTATGTTTTGCTAGGTACTACAGATGAAATTTAGCTTGTAGCTAATTCTGGTATGGCCGAGTGCCATGCACATGTCCCTTTTAAATAAATAAAGATTAAAAAAACTTGTATCAACTCAATAATAGTATGTAATATTTTGACAGTGGACATGCCAATTGTTAAATGCTTGAACTTATTACCACACTAATTACCAACCATTTCCATTTTGGGGTAAAACTGATATTTATTGTCTTCTTTTTTTACCAAATGTGGGCATTTTAACCATGTTTTGTTACATTTTTCTTTCATAGAAACATCTTGAAGACATGATTCGTTAATGAGCCATAAAAATGTTAAATCTGAAGTGGAAATGCACTTGAATTCCACAGAATATCATCATTAGCATGTTTCCAAACACCACCAGCTGGCAGCACACAACTTATCATTTATTTTGCACTGATGTGAGGCAGTTAGAAAGTTGCTACTTTGAAAGATTTTGCTGCATATCGTAAAGTGCAAACCCCGCCTGTTGGATTTCAAAGCCCGCCGCCCTGGGTACCTAACCATCTGTCCATCCCTATGAATGCCAGCAGTTTTAAAGCCAAGAGGTTGGTTGCTAAGGTTCCTGCCACCAGGATGAGTGCAGTTATTGATTTTTCACCGTGCTTCTCATAGTCTTGGCAAACGGGGAGAAAAGAGACTTCAGGGCAGAATGTAATCTCTCAACAACACGGTGTGTGTGACACGTGTGCAACTGGGGAGAGATTGTTGATATTCTCTCATTGATCCACACTCTTACCCTCTCCACAATTCTCATTTGAATAAAAGTGGGGGATATTTTTGTAGAGTGGCACAAGAACCTCAAGAGTCGATATGTCTCGAAAAAAGAAGCAAGAGGTTGAGATCCTCCAGAGATGTTTGTCTGAGAACGAAGAGCTGAAGTGAATGACTAATGAAGGAGAAGGGTGAAGTAAAGATGCTGGCTTGGAAGGAAAAGGGGGAGCAGTTTTTAAAGCCCTGAGTGACAAGAAATGGAAGATACATTTTTGAAGAACAAATGATAAATGCTGTTATTATGCGGTCATTAGGAAAATACACACTTTTATTACGTCGAACTCAGATTTCCTCATGTCTGTCCATCTTTACTTAATCAAGGTCTAGTCAGAAGGTAGCTGATTTAGGAGAAAAACCCAAACACTCTTTGATCCTGCAACACACTCATTCTATGGGATGGAGAGTTGTTTCAGGGCTCAGGTTTTTTCAGCAAGTTTGGGGTCTGCCCTGGCGTTTCCTTTCAGAGGGAGCAGCCAATACCATCTCCTGCAGAAAGCTGGCTGTTAAACTACCCCAACAATGCCAAAAACATATTGTAATTCCCCCAAATCACAATCCTCCTCTGCTCTTAGGCTGATAAGTCCCACCCCACAGAGGAACCTCCTTGATACCAATTTAATCTGAGATTAAGTAAATTAACCAGTAAATTAACAGCTGCCTCTCATCCTTGCCACCTCACATTTGGATGCAAACTATGCACTTTGAAGGTCAAGAAGCCAAAATAACCATATTATCTGCCCTAAGCAAATAAAGCCTTGTTTCCATTGAGCAGCGTGGTGCGGCTCGGTCTGGTCCACGTTTTTGTCTGTTTTCTATTGTAAAAGTGAGCCATGATCACAATGGTCCAATATGTTCAGGGTGGAGATAATGGCATCCCACAACACAGTCCTTTCATTGGGGGATTGAAAAACACTGCTTGCAACGAGCACAAGAGATAAATGGTGCTACTTATGCATCTCACCTCACTGACACATAATGTTTTTCTTCGCTGCACAGAGGCTACTCATAAATACTGCATTAAGGTTCGTGCAAAGAAAGAACCAAAATGCTTAATTGTGTCACAATTCTGGCTGCACTAGTATGGCGGCACAGTGCAACCCAACCCTACCAGTGAGAGTCCAGCTGATGGTGGAAACACTCTCCAGAACACGGTGGACCAAAGCGGACCAGACCAAGTCACAAAGTCTGCTCAGTGGAAACGAGGCTTATGAGACATAAGGCTGCCAAAACGGGCATCCTACCATCCATTTATGCTTCATATTTTTTTGCGTCATCAAAAAATGCAGCCATCATGATTGGAGACAATAGGTTGCCCCAGCAGAGTCTAACATAGTGTAACGTTCTGCACTTTGTGTATCTGTTATAACATTCCTCAGTTGTGTTCCATAATTCAGCCTTCTTAGTTACTGGTGCTGCTTATTAGTTCCCTTGTTCTGTAATAATGGAGAATAGTAGGGGAGGCCCCGTGGGGGGAGGAGAGAGAGGGAGAGTTCTTCTTCTGCAGTTTTTTTGTTGTTGTTGTGTGTTGGCTGTGCGAACGAGTGAGCGGGAGGAGCTCGATGTTCGGCGTGGTTGCGGCCAACAGCAGCCGTTCATTTATTTTCTTCATTAAAAAAGGGACCCAACCCAAAGTGACTGTCTCCGACTGTCATTGCGTCTGAGAGGACGTTACATTGGTGTCAGAAGTGAACGACGGCGGACTTTGCTCGGCTTCCGGGCGGACTACCTAGCGGCTTCCAGCTAACCCTGCTATCACCGAGAGCAGCATGACCGCACAGCAGAACAACGCGGGCGCTCGGCCGAAGTTCAAGGAAGAGGTGGAGTGCAATGACTATGCTGGTACACCGAGACGTGAGGTGGACTTTTTCCGCGATGTGGAGCACGTAGCTCGCCTGAGACGGACGGCCAGGAAGCTAGCTGCTGATGCCGGATTCGGTGTGGGGTTGGCGGAGAGTGGCGCCGACGCGAATATGCCCGCCAAGAAGGACGCGAAGCCGACTGTACACAGAAATGGCGGCCCCCTATGTGACCAGCCGCAGATGAAAACACCAAGATATTCCGGTAAGACTGACTGGGAGGCCTTCTATGCACAATTCGAACTGTTAGCGAGGGCTGCTGGCTGGTCCGAAGACATCAAAGCACTTCAGCTGGCTTTGTGCCTCACGGATGATGCCGCTCGCTGCCTGCTGTTACTTAGCCCAGAAGAACGGGGTGACTATGAAGCTTTAGTTGGGGCCCTGCAGCGGCGTTTCGGACAATGCAATCAGCCTGCTGTTTTGCGCTCTGAACTGGCTAATAGACAGAGACTGGCAGGGGAGCCGCTCCGTGTTCTTGCTGCAGAGATTGAAACTCTGACGAGGAGGGCCTATTCTCACATGCCAGCTGGGGTGCAGAGTGAGCTGGCGAGAGACCAATTCATCCGGGCTTTATCACCGAGGGAACTGCGGGTGCAGACGCAGCTGGCTCACCCTCGCACGCTGCAGAACGCTTTGGAGATAGCACTAGAAAGAGAACAGATTGGAGCCACATCGGACTCTGATACCATTACCTGTAACCCTGTTGTGAGGACCGCGGGTTGGGAGACCCAAAGACCGGAGAGACCAGCGTGGGTCAGCGAGCTGACGGAGATGATCCGAGCTGTGTCACTGCAGCCCCCGCGGAGTGGACGGCCTCGGCGCGGTGATCGTGTCTGCTGGGTGTGCGGCCAAAGTGACCACATCAGCGTGCGGTGCCCAAAGCATGCTGACCGTCAGGGAAACGGCCCAGGGTCTGCGTAGAGGGGACGACGCAGACCCCCACTCATCAGTCCCATTGCGTGAGCCCGTCGGGGAATGGAGCCCACCCACAAAGCCGGGGTAGCATGGCTCAGCTTCCCCCAGAAGCAGACGACAGCGTGGAATGGACCAGGGTCGTCGGGTGGACGCATGTCGGGGACTTTTGCCATGTCCCTGTCTCCCTGAAGGGGGCGCTTTGTGTGGCACTAATTGATACGGGCTCCACCGCCACACTCATCAGACCCGACATGGTCCCAGTAGGGACGCAGTTGGAAGCCACATCTGTCAAGCTTCGAACTGTGACGGGGGATTTAACCCCCATGCTGGGTAGAGGGCTGGTGACCATCCGGGTCGGTGGCCTGTTAGTGGACTTCAGGGTGTGGGTTGCAGCCGTGCAAGATGAGTGCATATTGGGTCTGGACTTCCTGAGGACGGCTCAGTGTGTACTGGATTTGGGGAGAAACACACTGGAGTTCCCAGGAGGGCCCACAGTACAGATGGTTCGACCTGCACAGTCCCAACGCTCCATTCCAGCGGCGTCGAGAGCGGTGGAGGCCCATAAGATGGAGGACGTGCCCCAGCAGGTAGACCTGCCTGCTCCCACACACCCTTTCATCCATACCGGAGATGTTGTACAACCACAGCCCGCGGTCCAGCAGCCGATGTCGGATGAAGCTGACAAGTCGATGGCGGTGAAAGAGATCTGGAGGCGCAGCTGTGACGGTCTGCAACCGGGGCAGCAAGAGGAGCTGTGGCGGGTGTTGTGGGAATTTAAAGACATCTTCGCGCTCTCTGAAGAGGAGACGGGCCTGACTCACCTGGTCCAACATGAGATTGACACAGGGGATGCACGGCCGCTCAAGACACGCCCCCGCCGCCTCCCCCTGGCACATCAGGAGGCCGCCGACAGGGCGATTGAGGAAATGCTCAGCGCAGGGATCATTGAGCCGTCTAACAGCCCGTGGGCTTCGGGGGTTGTGATGGTCCACAAGAAGAAGAGTCAGAAAATGAGGTTCTGTGTAGATTACAGGCCTCTGAACAGTGTGACTAAAAAGGACTCGTACCCATTACCCCGCATAGATGAGTCCTTAGATCTGGTGTCGGGCTCATCGTGGTTCTCTTCATTAGACCTGCGCAGCGGCTATTGGCAGGTCCCACTCAGCCCGGAAGCTCGTCCGAAGACTGCTTTCTGCACCGGGCGGGGGTTGTGGCAGTTCAGGGTCCTCAGCTTTGGCCTTTGCAACGCCCCGGCCACATTTGAGCGGCTGATGGAGAGGGTCCTGGATGCCATCCCCCGTCAAGAGTGCCTAGTCTATTTGGACGACATTCTGGTGCACGGCAGTTCTTTTGAGGCGGCTCTGGGTTCGCTGAGGAGGGTCCTGCAGAGGATAGCAGCAGCGGGATTGAAGCTGCACCCAGAAAAGTGCTGCTTCATGAAGAAAGAACTAGAGTTTTTGGGTCACAGGATAGGGGGAGAGGGCATCAGCACATTAGAGGACAAAGTTCGGTCGGTGAGGGACTGGCCGACACCTACCACCATCAGGGACTTGAAGAGCTTCCTCGGGCTGGCCTCCTATTACAGGCGGTTTGTCCGGGGGTTTTCCTGCATAGCTGCACCCCTGTTTTGCTTACAAGGGAAAGGCTGTGACTTTGTTTGGACACCAGAGTGTGAGCGGGCCTTTAGCTCCTTGAAGACAGCTCTCACAAACGCTCCAATCCTTACCCCCCCGGACCCCAGTAAGCCGTTCATTCTGGACACAGATGCCAGTGATGTGGGGATGGGGGCAGTGCCTAGTCAGGTGGTGGAGGACGAGGAAAGGGTGGTGGCCTATTTCAGCAGGACTTTCAATAAGGCAGAGCGACGCTATGTTAAGGCCATAGGCCATTTTAGGTACTACCTTTGCGGCCTC
This sequence comes from Apricaphanius iberus, assembly GCA_028564705.1. Classification (NCBI taxonomy): domain Eukaryota; kingdom Metazoa; phylum Chordata; class Actinopteri; order Cyprinodontiformes; family Aphaniidae; genus Apricaphanius; species Apricaphanius iberus. The sequence continues at coordinate 1,858,785 of JAPXFQ010002671.1, read as the reverse complement.
CCTTTCACCGTCCGGTCCGACCACTCTGCCCTACAGTGGCTGATGTCCTTTAAAGAACCAGAGGGCCAGATTGCCCGCTGGCTGGAGCAGCTGGCATCATATTCTTTTACAGTGGAGTACAGGGCAGGGACCCGGCACACCAACGCCGACGCCATGTCGCGACGCCCCTGCACATACACTGGCTGCAAGTACTGCGAAAAGAGGGAGGCCCGGGAGGCTGAGATCAAGGGGGAGGAGGAGCAAAGTATCACATGTGAGGGGGGTGGACCGGTCTGCAGGTTGGCTCAGATTGTAGATCAAACAGAGTGGAAAACTCAGCAAGAGCTGGATGCTGACCTGCAGCCGGTGCTAAGATGGGTGGAGGCTGGTCAAAAACCACAGTGGGAGCAGGTGGCGGGGTGTTCTCCTGCCTCCAAGGGACTGTATGCAAAGTTTGATGCTCTTAGGATGAAGGATGGGGTACTACAGAGGGCCTGGAAAGAGCCAGCCACAGGAGAGGAGAGGTGGCAGGTAGTGGTCCCCCGAGCGCTGAGAGATTACATCCTCCAGGCATGCCATGGGGCCACAGGGACCGGCCACTTTGGGGTGGCAAAGACTCTCCGTCGCATTCGGCAGGGGTTTTATTGGGGTCAGGTCAAGAGGGACGTTGAAGACTTCTGCCGTCGCTGTGACCTCTGCACAGCACACAAGGGTCCTCTTCATCAGTCACGTGCCGAACTACAGCAGATGGCAGTGGGGGCCCCGATGGAAAGAGTGGCAGTGGACATAGTGGGGCCGTTTCCACGTTCAGATAAGGGAAACCGTTATATCCTTGTCGCTATGGACTACTTTACTAAGTGGCCGGAGGCGTACGGCATTCCAGACCAGGAAGCAGAGACCGTTGCTGATACCCTGGTGGAGGGCATGTTCTCAAGGTTTGGCGCAGCAGAAACCATCCACAGCGACCAGGGAAGGAACTTCGAGTCGGCTGTGTTCTCAGCCATGTGTGCGCGCCTGGGCATGCAGAAGACTCGGACCACCCCACTGCATCCCCAGAGCGATGGCTTGGTCGAACGTTTCAACCGAACGCTGGTGAAACAACTAGCCATCCTCACAGCAGAACACCAGCGGGACTGGGACACGCATCTCCCCCTCATCTTGCTGGCCTACCGGTCCGCTGTACAGGACTCTACCCTATGCACACCTGCCCTGCTCATGTTGGGACGGGAACTGCGAACCCCCCCGGAGATGACCTTTGGGAGGCCCCCAGACATGCCCACTGTCCCGCCAGGGCCAGAATACGCCAGGAAGCTTCAGGACAGAATGGATTCAGCTCACGCCTTTGCCCGGGATCAGCTGCAAAAGGCGGGAATAAGACAGAAGAGGAGCTATGACATGCGAGCTAAAGTTCAAGATTTTAAGGCCGGGGATCTGGTCTGGGTGTATAGTCCTAGAAAAAAAAAGGGTCGATGTCCTAAGTTGGACTGCCACTGGGTGGGTCCTTGCAGGGTGCTCGAGAGACTGGGAGAGGTGGTTTACAGGGTCCACCTTCCTTCTCGAGGAAGACGGGTCGCCCTCCACAGGGACAGACTGGCACCATACAGGGGCACCACTCAGCCGCAACAGAGCCCTAGACGGCCCGTTCTCTCCCAGGGAAACCTGATGACCACCACCCCCTCCCGCTGCCATCTTCCCTGCCAACCCTTCGACTTCTCCCCCTACGCTGCACTCACCTGATGCGGGACCACAAGCGCACCCACCTACGGTCACACCATACAGGCCTCAGAGACGGAGAAGACCCCCCGGGCACCTCAGGGACTTCTTGTTGGACCCTCGGGACGAGGGTCTTAGTGGGGAGGGGGCAGTGTAACGTTCTGCACTTTGTGTATCTGTTATAACATTCCTCAGTTATGTTCCATAATTCAGCCTTCTTAGTTACTGGTGCTGCTTATTAGTTCCCTTGTTCTGTAATAATGGAGAATAGTAGGGGAGGCCCCGTGGGGGGAGGAGCGAGAGGGAGAGTTCTTCTTCTGCAGTTTTTTTTGTTGTTGTTGTGTGTTGGCTGTGCGAGCGAGGGAGGTGAGGAGCTCGATGTTCAGCGTGGTTGCGGCCAACAGCAGCCGTTCATTTATTTTCTTCATTAAAAAAGGGACCCAACCCAAAGTGACTGTCTCCGACTGTCATTGCGTCTGAGAGGACGTTACAATACATTAGCAACATCCTCAACATTCTCTGAGGAATGTGGACAAAGCTGTTTTATTTGTGCAAGGATGGTTTAGCCCTTAGAGCAAACTCCATAGCCCATACCCTCGCACCACAACCCAAACATTGTTTTTGTGGCCACAATCTCAAGGTTGATTATTTTTTTTATTATTTTTTTTTTAATCCAGAAAACCTAATTCCTATGATCCCCTCAGCAGTTATGCGTATGTGTGTGTGTGTCCATGTATGCTCTTCAACAAATCCAAATCAAACAGTTAAGAGCTTACAGGGTATCATGTTTGCATGCTTAGGGGATAATTTAGCTGTTGTGTTTAGGCTCGTACAACCTTGGATACGTTTAGTATGGAAGCATATATGTAATATAAATAAAATTAAAATGTATTTTAAGAAATATTTTATTTTCAAAATCTAGCTGCTATTTTTTGAGTGATAAAAAAACTAAAATAATCCAAACTGTCTTTTCAGTTTCCAATTCAACATTTCTTGTTCTGTAACTTAAATGAAAAAGAAAAGGAACTTCACAATTTAATTTTCAAATTACACGCCAGCAAAATAGTTGCAAAATTAATTTGAGATGTCAAAGTTGAAAATTAAAATGTATTTGCAGAAATGCTTTTTTCATTTTCTGACTTCAAATTTTTTTTTACTAAAATAAAATTAAAAACAAAAATATTTAAACAGCTTTTTCGTTTTCCATTTCAAAATGGCACATCCTGTAAATGTATTAACATGAAAAAGAAAAGGCTATTGCTTTTTCATTCTAATGCCTGCCCACAAAACTGTGGTGCCTAAAGAGTTAACATCATATGTAGAGTTGTTGGGATTGAACTTGGGAGGAAAAGCTGGAATCTACCACTAATGAGGGTAAAGGCATGATTCATGAAGCAAAGTCTTTTGATGACATACAGTCAGTTGAAGCCTATCAAGGGTGGTTTTATGAAAAATCAATGTGCAGAAAGATTTCTGCTTCTACATGAGTTACAGCCTCATACTTTCCGAAGTCAAACCTTTTGAACACTGACTAAGCTGATAAAGCTGCACATCAGGTCTTTTCCCCTCTGTTTTGAGCCAAGTTAGAGCATGGTGATTAATTTGATCTTAATGCATTGTCTTCCATCTTGCAGCGTTACTAATGTCCCCAGGATAAATGACTGCTCAAACTGCTGCCATTTTATCAGCAGCAAGGTCTTTTTGCCATTAAAAGGGTAATAATTTCAAAGATTTTTTTATTAACACACACATTAGCTATAATTTCCCTAATTCCCCTTTGAAGTGGAATCTGTTGGACCGTGAGTGTCCCTAAAGTAGAGCTCAATCAGTTTAGAATGCATAAATGGAGAAACGCAAAACATTCTTACAATTAGCTTTCTCAGACAATGAGATACCCAGTGTAGCAATAAAGACTCTTGTGTTGATAAAGCATTGTTGATTACCTCAGCTTAGATGAAAGGCGTAAATGCGAAATGGCGGGCCATTAAAGGTAGTGGAAGCATTGCATTAATCATCTTGTATGATTAATTTAGGCTTTTTTTATACTGCCTGAATAGTTTTGTTGAGGATGCTCCCTCAAAACTACGAACAAAAGTATGGTGGTTCCCAGTTTTTGGAGCAATTACGTTCTGTTCATTCCAGAAGTATTTGACTTCTAATAAGTACAAGTTTATTTTTTTATAGTAACTTTAAAGCCCGAGCCTATATGCAATGAAGCTCTCTCTGACTCTGCTTTCCCTGCATGGTATGAGGTGTGGCTGTGTTCTCCTTCCAGAAAGGAAAGCGGGGCAGGGGTGGGAGCAACAGCTCAAAATCTCCTCCTCCTCCTCTCTGTGATGATGTCACATTACAGACAACACAGTTTTTTTTTCGTACTGTTAAAACTTTTAAAATAACAGAACTTGCTTGACAAATTATACAATATATTCAATATGAAATCTGACTTCCAAATAAGTCAATTAAAGTTTTTCCAAATAAGTCAATTAAAGTCTTTTTCTTTTTATTTATTTATTTATTTATTTATTTATTTATTTATTTATTTATTTATCTTTCTTTCTTTTTGTCATCATCTGGTTGTAGAGATCAGTCTTTAAGCAACGTTGGGTTTGCTGTCCAAATTTCCAATAAAAAAAAACAAAAAACTTTATTTCAATCTTATTTAATACTTTAGTGCCAATAATTAAGATCGTCAGACAATAAATGTCTGCTAACCAAATCACTACAACCCTTGCCATACAAAATGTACTTAAAATAACTTGAAACTATAACATTTTGTTTGGTTATTCGAGTTTAAAAAACTAAACTCTATTAACCTAAACTATTTTATCCCCAGAAGTACTTAAACACTAACATTTGTTTAATCTGATAAAATCATTGAGGGAAACCTTGATCTTCATAGGTGTTGCGTTTTATTCTCTAATGATGATATGTAAACTACAGAAGTTAAACAGAATAAGAGTAATGCTAATGCTTCACAGCATCAAAACAGACCATAAACTTGCAGAACTTTGAAAACTCTTGTATCAAAATTTTTTTGCTCAGCTTTTCAAAACAAGATTCCTCATGTGCCATGTAATGGTGGCGTTCATGTGACCTAATTACATGGTGTAAATTTTGTTAAACTTGACAAAGGAGTTCACGCCTCTAATGTACATATTTATTAGAGCTAGATCCATTTTTCACCAGGACAGGCCTGCAGCAGCATAGAATTTAAGTGGAAAATCAATTAGAATAGAATGTTGACTTCAGAGTCCTTTGGATACATGCCTAGAATTTAAATATTTGGTTGACAGTTGATTCCAATAAGATTTAAAGTTTGAGCAACTGAACTTACTTTTTCTCATTTGAGAAAATCCTGCTGAACAAGATGTCTTTTTTTCAAAAAATGTAGCCCAAGAGTAGGAGTCTGTAAGTCCAGACGTTGAGAGATGCTGTCCTGCAACTTTTGGATACCTCCTCTAACACACCTGAATCAAAAGAGTAAAAGCAAACTGTCCTGATACATACCAAGGAAGTAATTCATGTTTTTTCATGTGTGGAGCAGGAAAGCATCCAAAATTGCAGGATGAGGCGTTCTCTGAGGATGCAGACCCCTGGTCTGGAGTGTAAGGGGACCAGTGATTCATCCTGAATGTTGTAATATAGACTCTAATCCGCCATTTAAACTGTAGTAACTCTGTTGTTGCCCTTACTCACAATTGCAAGACTTAAAGACCTTTAGAAGATATTTAAAAAATCTAATAAAGTTGGAAGTACAAAGATCAGTTAGAAGAAATGCAACATTACCGAAAAAATGTATTTTTTTAGTCAAATGCCTACAAAGTAGGGATGGAGCCAAACCCAAATATTGTATTCAGAAAGGCACAGATAACACGTATGAATATTTACTTCAAACAAATATTTTATGAAATGTTTGCATTTGGGAGCAAGTAAAATTTATAGGGTGACACCATATGGAAAAGAGTCACTAGAGAGAAAATATTATTTTAACACCTCAAATTTAGTTAAGGCAGACACTTAACTCCCATGCACCGCTGTCTCTATGATGGTGTGCATGCAATAACCACCAAACACTGACAACATAACTCAAAGGATAATACATTTGGAACACAACCTATAATGTAAATCGAGAACCTTTACAATGAACACAAACACATTAGCCCTAAATCTTTGCGGTGTACAACCATACCCCAACTTTCCTTTTTTTTTTTTTTTTAAGGTTTTGTGGCCATAGTAGCCTTTATTTTGGTCTCTTTTCAATGACGTTCCCATTACATGCTCATTAAAAGATCAACCAGTATTTTGCATCCATAATTATGAAAATTGATAATTAACGTAAAAAAAAGACTTGCCTATTTTGAATTTTACTCGAATACAAATACTTTCCCCCCCCTCAACAAATAAAAATACAAATACTGGCTGCTTTGCACACCCCTATCACCCAGTCAGATGGAGCTGTTTAGTTTTCAAGATGGACCACATTCCCTAAAAGACATGTTGCAGTGCAAACTTTGCTGTACAAAACAGAGAAAATCAATGCCTTTAATTAGTTTTATTCCATTCTAAAATGTCATCACTAGATGTCACTAACTCCAATGTTCTCTAATGGAAATAGACTAGATCATCACCCGTTAGTCATCTCAAATCTATATGTCTTTGTTTCACTCCAAATGGTTAAATCTGCATTAGTTTTATGCCCATCCCATGTCAATCCTTACAAGATATTTAAGTCTATGCAGAGTTATGACACTTAACTGACAAAAAACATTTTATTTCCTATGCCAATTGCCATTCCATCCCAAAAGTGATGCATTTTACTACTATTTAACCATAAAGTAAGTTTCATGTAAGTGATATATTTTTTTTTTTTTACCAAAACGTCATGCTTGACCTTGAACTCATTACTTAGACTTGATTCTACTGAACTGAGCAATAATGCTAGTTGAGTATAAGTGCATTCAAAAAGAAATAAAAAATATATTTTTCTCCTTTAAAAGCAGTTCTATTAAACTTTAGGGCTTGGTTTAAAATGCAGTGAACACATCCAACAGAAGGTACAATGCTCTCAATGTGAGAAATTGTGATTTGGTTTAAGCACACATCTTTTTGCTTCAACTAGTGTTGGTTCAGCCTTATGTTTTAGTTTATAGATCTTCCTGTGTAAACACACTTGCATGGCTTATTTGCAGCTCTGGCAGCAGCCCAGTTTGAACATTGACTGCTGTGAATGAACAGGAGACTATGGTCAATCAAACATGTTGGGAGGAGAGAGAGGACAGAATTAAGGCGAAATTTGGACTGGGAGTTGAAAGATGAGAAAGAAATGTCACCTTCAAAGGTTGAATGACAGCCTTTGAGTTCATTTGGCCTGTGAATAAAACATGAAAACTATGTCATGTTCTTTTCTTCTAGTGAGAAAAAGTAGAATGGAAATCTATTTTCTATACACTTGTTAAGCACCCTATTAAAACAGCATTCCCTTTCTGCAGCCTATTAATTATGTAGAATTACCCTGAAATAAAATGTTTCCCTTGGTATGGGCTTAGGACCATTTTAAGGTATGGCTCTGAGGGATGTAGTAAGGCTTATTCTTCAGAGCACATTTTGCATGCGCTGACATTTTAAAGGAAAAGGTTAAAGGTTTACCCATAGATAAATGCAGATAATATAATAGATGCTAGGGTTTTAAATTTCCTCCTGATTAAGCTGACAAAAAGGAAGCTGCATCAATCTAAAGTCCAAATCTGTCTGTGTGCATGATTTTTTTTTAACATTAATTGAAGACTTGGTGTATAGGATTCTATAACGGCAGATTGCAATAAAATCAAAGCCGGGAGATGTGTTTGGTATGTTTTAATCTAAGACCTTGCACTACCAGCCTATAGGGCTCAAAGTCCAGTTTGTGGTAAAAGCAAATTTACTCAAGAATTTGATTAAATGTATACCTTTTTGAAAAGATGAGCTGGAAATTGAAGGACCAGAAGCACTGGTTTTGCATGGTATATGAATACTATTTTCTGGATTGTCTACTTGTCTGGTGAAAAGTTTTGGGACCTCTTTGGCAAGCCTTTCCTAAATAACACTGCAAGCAAAAAGAAATTAAAAATGATAAGCAGGTTACCTGTTTCGCTGCTGATACACGCAGTGACCAACCTGAACTGTGTCCACTGATGAATGTATTTTAGAAGAGCTTAACCAACAGCTAACATTAGCAAAGTTAGCAAATGAGCTACCTTACTGATCCAGCAGAAATGTTGCAGTTTCCGCGTGTGTTTGATGCCATATAAATGTTTTATGTGCGTCCATCTAGTGTAGGCTTCAACTAAAACTACTCTAGTTTCTGTTTATCGGTGCTCACTCCTCTCCTGAGACGGATAAAATTATCTCCAGATCTCTGAAGCAGCTGTATGACTTGTTGGCTTCACCATTCTACCTTGTACCAGTTGAGCTGGGCTGACCGTCTAGTCGGATCATAGAGAAAGTATCTGTCAACCCGCAACCTGAAGCCGCTACTGGCTGGTAGATGTAAACATAATTTAATTGTCGTGCGAGATTTAAATTTACTATGTGTTATATTTTAATTCTAATATAAACTGTTAAGGAAATGTTGTACCTTCATTCTGCACCCCGCTTAAACGCCCCATGGATGTTTTTTTTTTCAATGTAGCTTTTTATGAAAATGTTCCATACAGAACCTTTAAGATCTTTGTTGGAATGTTAAAGATGAAGAGCATTCATTTGTCAGCACCCTAATGAGTTCTAATCAAAAAGAGTGGCTTAATCAGAACAGAATGAACTTTTTTTTTGATGGCCAAGTTGAATGTGAAGTTAAAGGTTAGCTAACTGGGCACTTTTAACCCGTTAATTATTTATTCAGCACCTTTCGCATAAAAAATAACACTGCTTCACAAGACAGACAATTAAATCAGGACTCAAATTATGGAAAACAAAATGATGCATATAATAAACAAGTACAATCATATAATAAAAAATATTAAGGAAAAACTAGTGTGAATAAGATTCTATAAATCTGGTTTTATTAAGTCAAGACCAAGTAAGCCCATTGTTAAGTTGAAATGGAATGATCTGCAAAACTAAACCTGCTTACCAAATGAGCTCTTGGATTGATGTTGCCTCCAACTCAATTTTCAAGTCATGTCAAAACTTTCACAACAAATGACATTGTCCAGAAAAACAGATAACAGAATGGACACTTGTCAAGGTCAAGTGTCAAATCTAAATCAAGCCTGAATTATTCAAACACACGGCAAGTCTAAGTTGCAGCCTTTAGTCTGTATCTTACTTTTTGAATGATCTCACAAATCATTTTAAAGGTGCATGAAGTTGATTTCTTTTAAGCACAGAAATGCTGTTAGCTATTTTTCTCATTTAGGTTAAAAAATAAGTGTATTATATGCATAAAAATTCATAGTGTTTGACCAAGCTAAAATATTAAGTGAAATGGCAGTTTAAAACTATGATTTGGTGATTTTAATTAGATGATAAAAACAGATCCTTTGCATGAATAACAAAGATTGCACAGTGCTTTATTCTAAACGATCATGTTGCATTCCAGCATTACAACTAAAGCAAAATTTAAGAGAAATGACATGATTAAAGTTAATAGATTTAAATCATATTCAGCCAGACATCCAATCTTATTCATCAAACAGCCTAAAAAATATGCCCAGGCAAAGATTGTCACTCGTTTGCAACTTTGTGAAAACAATCTTCAATGAGCTGCAAATACTCTAAAAAAAAAAAATCAAAGAGAAACTGTAATAAAAACTCCATATTTCCGTATAACCGAGCCCCATACTTTTGAAGTTGTTCTCATTCGTCTTTGCTTTAAGGAAATACCCAGAACTTTAGAAAAACATGCTAGAGCTGGAGTGTCTGGGGAGGCAAGGCAAGAAAGTGGCCCGGCTTTGATTTAGCGTTGCCTGTTTCGCTGTGTCTGTGAATATTGAATCAATGGGGCACCATAGCACAGAAAAACCAATATGTAATTTCCCCCCAGACACTTGGTGGGCCTTTGCCTCTTTGCACCCAGGAGAGAACAGTGTTCTTGTAATAGCCGTCATTCAATTGAAAACTACAAGTGTGGTAACAATGCTCCTTTCTTGCAGAAACACTATACCCACTGATAGTTTATTCAAAGCATTTGTTTTCACTGTACAGTAGCTGCAAGGAAAAACTGCCAGGCTTGACATAAACTGTGGAATACAACACAGGGAGGGGTACTGTTAAACAATGACAGTTATTTTTAGCTCTCATATAGTCATGATACCGAACCAAGCTCAGAGAATGGGGGCGAACCGGGTTGTACGCCACATGTGTCGGGTCTGAAAAGCAAAGCTGAAAATTTGAATAAGAGACAATGAAGCAATGCTTCAAAGAAAACAAATGGGCCATGTCCATAGCGCAGGTGCAATGATCTAAAATGAAACCGCTTCATTTATGTAATCTGACAAGTGAAACCATGTGCCAAAGCATAAAAACTGATGGACTGACTCTAAATTGGAAAAGTAATCCTTTTGAAACATTTGAGATACACATGAGGTCATAAGTGATAATTGTGAACTCCTGTTGTATCTGTTTTCATTACCTTGAAATACTGAAAGCAGTTTATTGATGTTGCTGTTTACCTATAATTTAGTGGTTTTGGTAGAACATTTTTTACTTAAGTTTCAATAAATTGTTTGAACATTAAAAATGCACCAAGAATTTAAAATGTTCTCACTTAAAAACAATGTCTTGTTTTTAATAGTAGATTTGTTTAAATTTGTAAAGACAAAATTTTGAATATTTCTTGTACTTAATCACCAGGTTTGCACTCATTATTTTAAAGACACTTCTTAATTCTTTTAAGGTATTGGTTTACCATTTGCTAAATTAGTTGATTTACGCATTTTCTACAAGACTGAGGTCTTGAAAACGTGGATTGATCTATTCTTTTGTCACTTTTTTTATTAGCATGGTGGGTTGTTTAGACCCTCATCATGCTCTGTCAATGAGTGTTCTGGTTGAGCACACCTTTATGTAGATCTACCCCAGCTTTGTCATTGATGTCCTTTTTGTAGCTTTTTTTTTTTTCCTTTTGCAGTGGAAACGTTGCATTGTAAGAAAGCATATATTGGATTATAATGCCTTTAATACATCAAACATGCATACAGCAGAAAAATCAGTGTGGTATGCATCACATCAAGTGTTTGATATAAGTGTAGGATTCATTCAAATCCCTCAGATTTTGTTTATTTTAGTGTGCGGTTACTGTACAGAGGATGTTTCTCAGATTCATTGATCTGTAATAGAGGAAAAATTACAATTGGCAGCAGGACTTCAGATGATGAACTTACCTAGGTTATGTTAGATGTACTTTCAAGATTAAAGAGATCGATTGTGTCAAGAAGCAAATTTTCTTTGTATTAACCTGAGAATTTTGGAAGACTTTGGCTGAAATTTTTTAAATAATACACCCTCCACCTTATTTAAGAGGATGTAGAAAAAGGATGGGACTTTTTGCTTCTGAAATTGAAAGTAATCTTAGCCAGGTGTGACTAGGCTCAGGATTTCTCAGTTGCCAAGATGACTGTTTGTACTGAAAACAATCTTTCTGTATAAATTTGGACAGATGGGATGATTAACTGCTCAGAGTTACAGTGGAACATTAAATAATGTAATATCATAATCGCATTGTAAGGGGATTGAAACAGTGTAGGGTTGTACATTTTTTGTCTGTAACTGACAGGGTTTTCAACCTGATTTTATTTATTAACCTATAGGTTGCAACTAATTTAAAGCCACATTCTAAAATCATATTCAAATAGCCATAAAAGTGCAAGGAATCTCTGCTGTGATGTGTTTTAGATTTTTGTTTTAGTAGGGTGGGAACTGGGAGTGGAATCGCATATTAAAGGACAGGCCAAGGTGGAGTGCTACCTCGAAGGTACTGAAGGGGGAGATGGGGTCTCCCTTGGATCTGCTGATCGTGCCAGAGAACGTGTGTTGCTCCAATTTGGACTTTTCAGTTCTTCAAAATATTGTTGGACAGTTGGTTTTAATTTGATTGTCTGTAGGTGCAGTCACTAATATGTGCCAAAGGGGATTACAAAAGTCTTGCATACACTCAACTCAAATTTGTCAAACAATGACAAAAAACAGACTCTGTTTTAATGACATTGGTCTGCCAGGAGATTCCTCTTTTTGCTGCATATTTCTAACCAGAAATGTTGGTACCAGAATGGAGTTGTTCTTTAAGATCATCTGTAACTTATTTATCATGTAGCACCTGGAGAACAATCAGTGAATGCAAGAATTGTCCCTAGGTAATTTAAGATCACATGCTTCAATCACTGTCACATGTAGGTCTCATCTGGATGTTTAGTTATTTTTCCATCTCTTTCATTTAGAATCAAACCACTATTACTATACAAACTGGAGATGGTTCATTTCTGTGTGAGAAAATATGGAAAATGGACAGAAGACCAAACATTTATTTATCCCACTGTAACAAGAATTTGAATCAACAAAATGCAAAATATAGAAAATGTCCAATTTAAAAATGTTTAATTTACTTTCACATTACTTGGATATTGCATTTTCTCTGTGTTAAGCCTGCAGATTTTGCCTTCCCTTTTTGTATCCATCAAACGTGCATGGAGAGAGAATGTGCATCTAGCACGTACAAAGAAATCTCTCGCAGCCTGCCGCATCTTTCTTCCATACTAAACATTGGGGATAATTCAAGGCTTTGCTCTGTGTTGTCATTAACGATACTGACAGGTTTGGTTCCATGTTTTTGGGCTCTGCTCGTTGACTTTGTGCACTCAGTGTGGCCACTTAACTCCGAGCTCAATCCCTTCGACTGTGCGGAAAAGAAGCGTATGATGAAAGATGACCTAGATTGTCTCGTTGGAGTTGGGCTGTGTGCGTCTCAGCGTGTGAGCGTGTACTTTTGTAACAGAAAACAAGGTGGCATATCTGCGAAAACTAAGGGAGCCTTATTCCCTTTGGTCCTCATAAACAAAAGACACTGAGACTGCAATTCTCCACAGGCTGGATTTAAAAGCTTCCAAACACTTATGCAGCCCTTGTCTTTAGGTGGATACTTTTATATCTCAACATGGCGAGCTCTGCCAGGCGCGCTTGGCAGCTCGTCCATGTAGCATGCATCTAGTCATGATTATAAGGGAAGCGTGATTTTACTGGGTTTTTTTTCTTTCACTTTTTAAGGGGTGAAGGAAGGGGAGTTTAAATAGGACACGTGAACTTGCCATCGCCTGAAAAATGCCTCAAAATGCACTACAAATACCTGACCGTAACAATCCTCCTGTCTCACAGATTCTCAACCTGCTCTCTGCTGTTAATCATGTGAAAAAAGTTTTCCTTTAAATTTAAAGGATTCCCCTTACTGATACACATCAAATGGGGCAATTAACGTAAAGTGTAAGGAAATACCTAATTAGTGGTTCAAAAGAAGGTTAGAAAAAGAAGCAAAGTCAAGAATTTGCTTTAAATTAGCCATCTGTAGTATTTACAAATGTAAATTGGGACACTGTGCTAATGAGGACTTAATGAGGGCTATTATACTAATCAGAGTGTACAGTCAATAGTTATGCCAAGTTACCAGGATTAAAATGAGGAAACAGTCGGTGTATTATCTTTATATTTTCAAACTTGTTTGATGGTGCAGTGCCTTGTAAAGTGATGTGATTTGTTTGTTTGTTTGTTTGTTTTTTACATATTTCCAATTAAAATTAAGATAATTTAGAGGGCTTTGCAAAAGTATTTATACCATGTGAACCTTTCCATATTTTGTTTTGTTACTACAAACTGCGATGTATTTTTTGAGAGAGATGTGATGGACCCAAATAAACTGGCACATAGTGGAAGGGGAACGATGCTTGGTTTTAATTTGTTAACATATAAAAACTATGATTTTCAGAATTTTTTATCTGATATCCCAGAATAAACTGCGATTGACTGATGACCCTGTGATGGACTGGTGACCTGTCCAGGGTATACCCTGCCTCTCGCCCGTTGACAGCTGGAGATAGGCACCAGCCCCCCCGCGACCCCTTGAGGATTAAGCAGTTCAGAAAATGGATGGATGAATAAAAAAATACAGGTAAATCTACAAAGGAAAACCAGTTATGCTGACAACAACTTGACAGTCTTCCAGAAGGACAACAACTCTAAACATGGAGTTTCAAGAGAATGGTTAAGTCTAGGTATATTCAAGAGTAGGGTTGCACCGATACTGATACTGGTATCGGGTATTGGGGCAGATACCATTCTAATATACCCTTATCGGTTGGTTAACAGATACCATCAACCGATACTTGAAAAAAGTAGTATTGTTGCATTACTATTCAAGAATTAGTGATACAGTAAATGTCCAAAAATGCATCTAATTGTGAATATATTGCAGAAATTAAAAGTGTAGTAATAAGACTAATAAAATCTGTCTCATTTACAAAGCTGGTAGAGACTTACCTCTACAAAATTGCAACTGTGAATGCATGGCTACCAATTTCCTAAGGGAGCAGACATCAAATGCACACCAAATATTTAAAGATTTCTATCTGAAGAAACTTTTGAAAAGATGCATCATATCACTTTCACTTCAGCTATGTGCTGTGTTGCATTTGTCCATCACATAAACTTCCATTACAGTACACTGAACTTTGGGATTGTATTGTAATAAAATGTGAAAATGTTACATTTGCAAGGCACTGTATATTTACTGCATTGGAGAGATGCTGTTGATGACAGCAGACATCTCAGTCAGCTCCTGCATCTGGCTCTTCTTTTCCAGCGCTGCAGAGCCAAATGGCCGTATGATGGGCTAAGAGAGTGCTCTTAAATAGAGTATGTGCCTGTGAGGCTTTCTCAGCCAAGCAGACAGCCTCTGTTCCACGCCACCAACATTCACAAGCATAATTAAAACTTCCTCTACTGGCGAATGCAGCGGACTAATTGATCTCAGTAGAGGATGGGGGACACAAGCTCATGACACACTTTTTTTTACTCTTAAGTGATGGTGTACTCTGAGTGCCTTTATGCACAGGAAGAATTTGCATAACTTACTAAATGTGGGCATAGCTTTCTTTGATTTGTAATTAATCAATCGATTATATCCCCAGCTTGACAAGATAAAAAGGCCAATTTGCATCTGTAGTAGCTTTTAATGCTGTAAAATGCTTTAATGGTATACGTTTTGCCAATTATGTCAATCACATACCAGAATCCACATTATCTTCCGCTCATGTGACACATTTTGTACATCTGAAGCTCTGGTCATACGCTGATGTTTAAAATAAAATAATTTTGTTTTTTTCTGCTTTTAGTCAGCAAGAGAGGCTTTTCAGCCGGAGGAAACCAAAGAAGAGTTACTAAGCATTTTGTTTTCAACCTATAGAAATACCTCAACAGGTGCTTTCTCTTAGCAAGGCATGCTCCAAACAGCATAAGTAGGAATGTGTGCCTGGAATGAGGCTCATTGCAGAAACCACAGGGAACTTAATAGGAATTATTTTATGCTTCATAAAATAATTGACTAGAAATTGACTTAGACATACAGGAGAGAAAGACTACAGCAAATAGTGGCCAAGCATAAGTGAGCAGAGAAAACAGAACATGAGAATACTGCCTCAAGAATACCTGCATTTACTTCAATGAAAATATATTTCTAACTATCTGCAGTAGTACTGTCTTTTGAAAGAAATTGGGTTAAAAAAAAGACAGAACAAGGAATGTAGGGCACCTCTCATAATGCAAGTGATTGATTGAACAGCTGAGGTACTAACACGTGAGCTCAGTTTCCCCCTTCTTAACTATTTGAGGCAAGGCTGTTTACTTTATTTGAGCCATGCAAAAGTATTTCTCTCTAAAATCATAACTGGGGGTTAGCATTGGCGCTGTCACTTCCACATTATACATCTATAGTGTCCTTCACACTTATTGATAGCACTTTTAAAGATGAGGAAAATGTCTAAAAAACAAAAGCTTTTATTGCCCTGAGGTATGCTCTACTGTCCCCAAAAAATCCAAGCATGTATTGAATACATTTATTCAGTGGAAAAACAACATCTTCAGTAGGAAATGATTTTTAAATCATAGGTTGTTCACTTATTTTCAACTTTGCTCTTAGATTCCTACCTAATACTTTACACAACACCCTCTTGCCAATAGGACATCGCTAAGTCTTCTGTGTCTCTGCTGCCTTCTCCAAACTCTAGACGGACTCTGCAGATGACCGCTTATGCTGAGCCTGGTACTGCTGGAAGTTTCTTCCTTTGAAAAGGGAGTTTTTCCTCTCCACTGTTGCTTCATGCTTGCTCAGTTTGAGGGACTGCTGAGAAGTCACGGCGCAATCTTCTGTGGTTCTCTAATTCCTAAATTAAACATTGTATTGTAATAACTCTTCTTGTATAGTGCCTTGAGATGACATCTGTTGTGAAACGGCGCTATATAAATAAACTGAATTGAATTGAAAAATTGCTATATTTCACTAGGTTGGAGCACACAGTGGGAGATCTTGACGTATCTTAATCGTTAGTCGTCCGTCCTCTTGATCTCTCTTCAATGTAAAAGAATTTAGGTCGTGGGTTTGGGATAGGTGTAGAGCATGGTTGATTCTGTTTCTGGTGAGACATGATTGTTTTTTGTTTTAATCTGGCAATAATACTCTGTTTTCACTTACAGTTTTCTAGGTGTGACCACAAGATTTTCTTTCAAATCTGCTGGTATGACCAAAAGACATTCTAGCAAGATAACCAGGGCCTTTGAAAATAGGCCCATAGCATCACTGATCCCCCACTGCACTCAGAGGGCACTAGGTCCTGTACCATATATTCATCTGACCAAAGCACAGAGTGCCAGTAGCAGTCAGTATAATGGTTTAACAAGACTTGCTGACCCCAGGATGCCACTTTTTCTGGCAGTCATCGGTGAATTTCAGACATTTAATAAATCAATTAAACTATCCTAGTTGTACTTGACACGTGAGGATTAACATTTATTGTACAGTATTTTTTTCTGACCATAAACTCAAAATTTGTGATATTTGCAAGCCCCAAAAACTGAGAGTGTGAGTATTTTGCCTTTGTTGTTTGAACCATTTTTTTCTACTGTTTGATCAATCAAAGCATCAACCTGTTTTATTATGTTGCCACATGCCACTAATCATGTCTGGCATCCAAATCTGATGTTCTTCACTGCAGGAGTTTTTTTTTTCTTTTGGAGGGGGGCACTGGTCTCTGATAACTGTAAGACACTGGATGGATGATGGATGACAGATGACATAATGCATCAACATATATTACACCTATAGAACACATCCATAATGGCAGGATAAACTTGAGTCCTTTTCAACCCTTTGCTTGTCACATCATCAGTGGACATGGATTACTAACTAAAAGATCTGGGGCATAGGAAGAAAAAATATTGTTTTAAATGAAGGGAAGCAATAATGCTTGCACCAATAATTTTGTAAGTGGGGAGGAAACTTGTTTGCCAAGAGAAACCTACTTTTAAAACACCAAGGAGTTAATCAGTATAAAGAAGAGTGAGGTTTTAGGCTGGAAGGTACTTCCAGGGTTGCTAATCCGAAATTTGATTGTTCTAGGATGAGATTGAAGATAAAACCCTATTCCTTTATGAAAACCATATAACCAAAAGAGTATGCAATTATGCTCTCAAAGAGCACCATAAAAAAGTTGAAGAACTTTGATGTTGCAGGGTTGCAAAGCTGAATCAGGTATTACCCGCCAAGGATTTGCAACGAAATCTAAAATGTTAGACAACTACTTTCATAGCTGTCTGACAGATCTGGTTGTTTTAAGTGTGTAGAGCATGAAGATGAAAGGCTTAGTGTTTGGTTAGGTTTGAACTGTAGATACCCTGGATAGAAATCACACTGAGTTAGCTGCCTATTAAAGACACTGACTCTCAAAAGCAGTTAGTACTCCTGAATCGCTCTCTATTTTATCTCATGAAGTATTTACAGAAGACTATTTAAAATGAAATAAGTAATTTGCTTCCATTTGCTTATGTTATCTCTTAGACTGCATTTGACCTTGTATAGCTCGACTGTCCAACATTTCCATAAATCTAACTTAACTCTGATTGGAAATGCATTTATTTATTGTAGCAGACATGCAACTTTTATTTTCCGTGGAAAATGCCATGTGCAGCTTCTTTTATTTTTCTATGATAAATGTCTTGTTAAATTCTCTACATAAACAAGCCACTAATCTTATAGCAAAGACAATGGAGGAAAACGGGATAGTTCAATTTCCTTTTGATTTACACTCTGCTATAAATTTCTCTGTACAAAAATGATCTAATCTCAACTCCTACCGTTTAATGTAATCTTTCAACACATAAAAGCAAATCTCCCATGTGTTGTGACCTTACAGTGGTGAAACATGTCTATTTGTGACAAAAGGCATACTGGTTGGAAGATTTAAGAAGTGAAGCGTAACGTGCATCCGTCTTTTGAAAATATGGCCATAAAAATAATGTCCCCTACACAGACAAACTGCCTTCAGGTTACTGCTGCCATTTCAACACCAGCAAACTCTGCAGAGCCATTATGTTATAAAGCAATGATAAACAACACAAGTGGAGTGCCTTTAAAAACATCCTGGATGTCTTGTTTATATTTCAAGTACATCTTTAAAGCCCCACAACGACCAAGAAGCGCTCAGAGCGCACATCTACCTTACGGCAGCACTTTCCTTGAAGGTATTTACTTTGGTAACAGACCATATTTTACATTTACATCATTAAGTAGACACTTTTATCGAAGTCATGACACACAAATCTGCATAATCGGCGGGATGATGAAGTTTATGTCTCAGGGAACATTGCTAACTGATGGAAATAAGAGGTTAAGCCTCTAGTGTTGGCCAATCTAATGTCACTCTAAGTCACAGGGTTGAGTTCATTTACTGTAAATATACAGTTTTAGCTTGGGTGGGAGCAGTTTGTTGTTGGTAAAGTTTAAATGTCAAATGCTTGGTTTACATATCCTAACTTTATTATTTTTCCCTTGAGTTGAAATTTTAAACTATCAACCAATGGTTTTAAATTTAAATCTTGTTATGCTTCCAAATTTCACAAAATTACAACTTGGAAACATAAGTTTTCCTCCAAACCCATCTTAAAACTCTAGTTTTTTTATGTGTTTTTTCCCCACATTGCTTCATCAATAGTGAAATGTTTCTGTGGTGTCTCTGCAAAGGTCCATTCCATTTGAATTGGTCAAAGGTAATTTGTTTCTTTGTCATCCAGGACCAGCCACTACTATGAAAGAACAAATTTCAGTTTCTCTTTTTTTTCTTTAAAAATTGTTTAACATTGTCTGGATTCGACAAATACTGTTAAATACATTATAACTTAGGTGTTTTTTAAATGGTTTCTGTATTGGAAAAAAAAAAAAGCTAGTTTGGACTGACAATGACGATTCCTTTCATTTACAGTCTTACGTATCTTTGGGAGGTCATTTGTCCACTTTGTGTAGTGCTTGACTCTTCTGGATACGAAATGAAGCTGTTGTGGGGGGGGGCAAATTTCATTCTGATCATCTGCCAATTGTGATATGTTTAATACCTACTTTAACCCCAAAGGTTTCAAATTTTATTGTCTCCAGCCTTTTCATAGCCTGCATTGGAATGTCTTTGTGAATAAATGCCCACCAACAGGAAATCACCTCGAGGTCCCTTTAATTTGTCATTTTATAGGAGAACGACAATAAATGAAAATCTTTAGAAATAAATGTGCTGAAATTCTTAACTCTTGAAATTTCAGACACTTTGAATATATAATTCTCCATCTCATGAATTTACAAATAATAGTTAGGTTTCGAATAGAATTACAGAAATAAATATAATTTTAACCATATTCCGATTTAATGAGAAGCACCTGTAAACTGATACAATAGTCTCTAAGTGTATGGGTGCAAAATGGTTCATCTACAAATTTCGAAGAAATGTAGGTTGTTACAATACAGCAATGTTTGTGTATGAAATTGGTGAAGCAGTTATAGGCTCTACCTCTTTAAAAGGAAACTTTCATTATAGAACTCTTTGAATTTGAACCTTGCTATGCAAGAAGTATTCTCGCGAGATTTTGAGTTTTCCAAAGTCAGTAGATACAGTATATCTTGGACTGCTCCAATTAAAACTGTCCGATCTCGGACCCATATTTGACTGGACCAATCACTTGTCAGCATTGTGCTTTGGGGCAGGAGTTCAGTTGTGACGATGCCCAGCTAAAAGAAACAAACATGGCCACGCCGGTTGACGCTCGCATAGATGTCAGTGCCAGGCGGATGCTACCTTGCCCGTCCTCCACTCAGCTCAAATTGTTGGCCCTCCCTCTTTCAGATGGTTTCTGTTGCAAAGATACCAGATCGAAATGTGTAGGCTGGACACGGGGCGTGGCTACACATAGATCTGGCTAATGCCAGGTTGTTTGAATTTGTCCATTCATCATCTTCTGCTTGTCAGGTTGTAGGAGCAGCTTCCCTAACTCATTCTGGAAAAATTGTTTTTTAAAGGGATATATAGTATAGTCCCTCTAGCACATTCTGGACTCGCAGGAGATGTCCCTATCAGAGACCCTTTACATGTCCAAGTTACAAGGTTTTTTGGGTTGTTTTTCTATTGACCCTTTTCTTTGCATAAACCAGGAAGCTCCACTGCTAGTCTGGTGTTTGACATAATATCAATGTAAAAAAAGGAAAATTTGGTAGAACTCAAAATTTCGAGACAGCATACTTATGTAGAATTTTAAGTAGGAAAATTAAACTTGAACTTTTAAGTTTTGCTTTTGAGTTTGTCCAACTTGGATTTTTTTTTGTTTTTCAAATTCTCTAATTGTACTTAAATTTGTATTAATTTGTACTTAGTACAATTGCACTATAATACTATAATTGTACTCTTTTTACTTAAAATTGAATCCTGAGTTTGCCGTACCCATGTGAAAATACAGTGACTTAAAAGTTTATGTTGTGCAAACTATTCATCTTAAAATTCTGTACTCAGTTGGGGGTTTAGAGAACTTATAAAAAAATGAGTCTAAATGCTGATTAATGGTAATTGGACTGACATTTTACTTAGTTATACTGTCTATACTCACTTTATACTCGCAAATGCACACATTTATGCATTGACACCGTAGCCAACACTGCAAAACCTACAACAGCGGGCTCCTTGTCCAAGTAACACACTTAGCTTTTGACTCAAAAGACAAATACAAAAGTTGGTTTTACAACACTTCATGAACAAAAGAATTTCCATTGAATGAACTTTCAATGGTAGTAATGAAGCACTACTTACAGATTTAAGTACAGATTACTTAAAAGATTGTGTTGAAGTTTACAACTCCGGTGGTTTGTTGGAATAATTTATACAATTGTTTCAAATATGTAAAACTTCATTGTTTGTGTTTTCTAAACTAGGAAGTAGCTTTTTTACAGTGAAAATTGATAGTTAGTAGGCGTATTTTCAAAAACGTTGAGCCCCAGTACTCCAACATGCTGAGCAAAAAGTGTTAGCTTTAACTGGAAGAGGAAGGAAAAGGACATTTGTAATAACTAAGCTGAGCAGGTCATAGATTTATGGATGCAGTGGATGAAAAAGCTTTTAAACTTTTGCAGTTTTTTGATGCAGTTTGCACTGACTGCACACTTTTTAAAATTAGACCTTCCTTCACTCTGTCAATGATGCCAGTGTGGAACTGGAACTTAAAGGACAGAAACTGTTAAGGTGGAAAAGGAATGTGAGTCAGTTGAAGCCGTGCAAACAAAAAGGTCTCTTGCTTTACTTTGTCCAACCTACTTTTGTGCATTAAATCAGCCCAACCGACTCCCTTCTAGGTGTTTTTTTTTATTAATGTTCATGAATTTTTTCTGAATATTCATAAGCTTGAAAGTCATGCACAAATGTTTTATTAATGTCAAGGTGCAGCTTTCAGAAAGACCCTGAGGTCCTGTTAGCGTTGCTGTTTAGAGTTCTTATATTCCACCCAGGCTTCCTTCCACGCATATATGACCACAAAGATACGCAGTTTGTATAAATCCCTCCAATTGTTTTCTCTAAAGTACACCCCATGTTAAACAGAGACTCAGTTAATGTCACTGAAAGGCTGATTTTAATTCAGAACAATCTGCTTGTAATGACAATGGGGAATAAAAGCAGCTTCTGTTAATGCATACCAATAATAACGCAGGCTTCATGAGTGTGCCTCTGTGCCCTCAGTGTTCTGTGTTCTCCCATAATTTTTTATGCATTTATTTGTTTGGGTGTGTGCATGCATGTGTCCAAGCATTAGAGCCTCTCCAGAGAGCATCAGACTGAGATCAAAGCCATGCAAATAGAACTGGTGTGGTGTGCTTTGTATTGATTTGGCCTCTTGCTGAGGAAGGGATTTGTGTATCTGCATGTGTGTGTGTGTCCCCATCTCTTTAGCATAGTGCTAAGGTGTGTGGTAGTGCTGCTAACTGTTACTTATGCAGGTACAACGGAGACCAATATAATGTTAATGATGTTTAAAGGTCACACAAGCTTGGGCAAGCAAAGCGCAGAGTCTCTACACAGGAGACAAAGCCTAGCACTCAAACGTGGCATGTTATCCCACCAAATGCCTGAGAAGGCCATTTTATGTCGCTTTGCAGGCATAAAAGGAAACTCTGGACCAGAAACCATTACAAAGAAGAAAAAAAATGAAGAACACTCACTTAGCTGTACGTGAGACTCTCTCGGTCGCATTCACTCACTGCATATTTGATTAGTGCTTCCAACACTGTTGTAATGTTTGTTGTACAGTTTTCATATTGATTTCTGTGGGTAAAAACATTTTCTGCTTGCCAGCTAATGAAAGCATGGATGAGAAAGAGAGAGCGAGCAAAGCCGTAACTTTGTTAGCATCACTGAGTTGTTGAGTGTTGCGGAGAAGAACCGACGAGCAGGCATGATGAGTGTATTCCTGACTGTGTCTCTGTGGGCAGCGGCGGTGTATGTTAGCAGCCCTTTGTGTGTACAGAGGAACACGCTCATGAATGGATAAAGGCTGAGTAGACCTCCAACCTAAAAAAAATGTCTAGTTTAAATATTAATCCATTCAGAACTGCACAGAAAAGAAGGTGTGAAAAAAATCCTTTAAAGGGTTGTTCTTTCTGTTAAAATTGTTTAACATATGTGTGACGTAAAATATTCATTTTTCATCAGTTTATAATTTTGGTATTAATATTTTGGAAATGTAATTTGCCTCCCTGCAGCGTGGTCCAAAGAAATTAAACTTAAACATATTTTTAACCTTTACATTAAGGATGCAATTAATCTAATGTGTTCAGTACATTTTTTTTGTTGAAAGTTTCCCTGCAACCGTGTTAAGGTGGCCACTGCTACCATATTTATTTGCTATAGTTGTGGTTTTCCCATTGTCTTATTGTTTCTATACATTTATTTTCAATTAGTATACCATAAAGACTCCATACCAACACACAATCTTGTTATTTAGACTTTCTGTGACACTCCGGGTTCCACTTTTCCTGTTTTTCCCACAAGGATCAGGAAAGCTTATCTGCCTGACTAAAATCCATATCTTCATGATGATGATATATGATGGTCTCTCCTAGAAACTTGACATCTCACAAGCTATCTTGGCTCTGACCATCAAGTATCGGTCTAGGTTTGGTAAGATCAGTTTTGGGCTTATTATCATCTGCTTCAACATCATTTATAGTCACCACCCCCCAAACCCCACCCCTCCCTAATTCATCTGTGCATTATGTACTGCTAGGAAATTGAAATACAAGCAACTTTTGAAATGCTTAATTTTTTTAGCTCAAGTTTGACCTAAATGATTAATTCTAGGTGTTTTTAAATTGAAATGAAACTTATTTAAAACACAAAATATCCTGGCTCTAATTTATGCTGTAAAAGAGCAAAATGAAAAATTTTTTAATGAATCCACCTATTTTTGTAGACATTTTCCTGGCACTGTCCCAACTTTCATTGATTTATTTTAGTTTTTCAGCTCAGTTAACTAAAAATACAGCATCATATTTGGCCATAGCAGTGAAATGGAACATCATAATCAGTGCTGTCAAAACCCATCATCATGGCATTTCTTTTATATTGAGCTTCTCTTCATAACTCAGGAAGACTTTTGGTATTTTGATCATTTTGACCTTTCAAAACATTCAAACACTGTTTCACTCGCGATTAGCAGCAAAGCGGGGGTTATTAAAAGTGTTATCAGCGTTCACACAGGCTGAGCACATCCAGCGAGGTAGGAAATAATAATTGTTACTGGGATTTATCTTCATTTTCCTCATTTCCTGCTCTGTCTGACTGGAAGGGGTGTGAAGAAGCGGGTGTGACGTTAATTTCTGGGGGAAAACTGAGATGACAAAAAGTGGCTCTAGTGGGCGTGTGCATGCTAAGGAACACAAATGCCTGTTCTGTAAAATACAATCAAACAAAATTTATTTGGATGGCCTTTACATTGCATTCCTTTACATTCTTGGGGGAGATTTGGGTAATATGTGGGCACTGCAGACTGGGAATGTTAAGATGATGTGACATGGTTCTTGAGGAAGTTCTGTGTGGGCCCTTGTGAAGTTACCTAAATGTTGGCTCAAGTTCTTATGAATGACTCATGGTTGTCTGCAGCATCATGGGGGAAGTACTTTGAGTCTCGAAAGGAAAAAAAAACACACAGAAAAACCCTTGTTATATGCTCAGATCAAGAACAGATGAATATCATAATTTTAAATTAAACAGGAGGAAGACTGTTTGAAGTTTTGATGATGCAGATTTTTATACTACCCAAAATGATCAAAGAACAAATTTTGGCACAAATTTTGATAGTTGCAATATGTGATGTTAATAATTTGATCCAGAGAGATCATTTACATCTTAACATATACAAAATTTTATGTAAATACTTTCATTCAAGAAAATAATTAGAAAAAGTACAACAATGAACATATTTGTGGTTCCTTCAAGAGTCTCAATGCTGTATCAAATGGGTAAAACGGAATGTTAAAAGAAAAATACATTTTTTACTTTTGATTTATTGTATGTAATTTATCTTCAAAGTGTCAATTATATTTTGATGTCAGGACTACCCGTCATATCACATATTGCATAAAAAGTTTGTCATCTGCTTACAAAACAACTTTACAAACCAATTAAAGAAGTTTAGAAACAAAATGTAAAGGTGTTGGTTACCGAAAACTCAAATTGTACTTTTATTGTCAAAATCAAAACATGAACAAAATCGTTTGGGCAAAATTATAAAATATTGTGATTCTATATTGGTTCACAAAATATTTTTTAGCCCCTCCTGCATTACAACAGTTTATATTAAATAATACCAGTGACGGAACACTTCTCACTTGTCTTAAAATTGTCCTCTTCGTAAGCAACATGATTTTATCTAAACATATATATTTAGGTTGTTTTTTTATCTTTAATGCATCTTTTAATTATTACTTGTATATTGGTTTCTCTTTTTCCTTTTGTCCTTATTATTTGTGCTTTAACACTAATCTGCCAGTGAGACTGGAGATGGAAACTAGTCACTTGGCTATATTTGCATGTGTTTACATGCAAATGTTCATTAATTTGCATCATCTTTTTTTTAAATAAACTAAATTGAAATCTACAACTACTGTTCAAAGCCATATAAAAATGAATTCATTTATTTCGATCTGCTGTTTTTTCCTTAAATACACTTAGTCATGTAAGTTCAGCCTCTTTCATATTTCTTGAGCTCTTGTCTTCGCTAAAACACAGACTGTCAGTCCAATCATCTTCCCTGTGATTTCCTCCACCCACACACAAGCTAGTTGTCTTGGCCTCTGATCATTCTAAATGGCTTGATGTTTAGCCGACGAGCTGCAACCCAATTTTATTTGTCAAGATTATATGCTAATAATAGTGGTAGTCTGCTAAATTTGCATCAAAGAACAGGATATGCTGTGCTTTATAAAATCATGGCCTATGTATTTTAATTTCATATATGATTTAAACCTGATCTTTTTTTGATATTTAAACAGATAGCAAATTATATCCAATTCTTACCCTTTGTCTTGAGATGTGGATCATGAGTTTCCACTGTAAATTGGTTGGAACCCTCTTTAGAGATTAAATGATGGCTCTTCTCACCTTTTGAGGTGTGCAGGTTAAGCTATCTCTCCCTTATTTGAAAAAAAGGCCATCTGAGGTGGTTCAGGCATCTGATGAGGATTCCTCCCTTTTGATCACTTAATACGAGTCCCAAATCTTATTAGAGGGACTAAATATCGTTTTTGGCCTGTGAATTATTTGGGATCCCATAGCTTGAACTGTTGAGCATTGCTAAAGAGACAAATGTGTGGGTTTCTTTCTTGGACCTGTTCCCCCAGCAACTGTATCCCAGAGTCACAAAATTGTACTACGATTTGATGGATTGAAACAAAAAGACCAGCATTAGAGTAATGTGTACTTATCAATGTCTTTCAATGACCATTTCAGGCTGGTGGTTGGCTGTTGCTTGCCTTTTTTTAGCTCATAACTATCTCTCTCATATATATATATATATATATATATATATATATAATATGAAAGAGATAAATTGATTATTTAGCTCAAATATTCTGGTTAAATGCAGCCAATCAACAAAGTCAAGCTTTGTTGGCCCATCTGATTACAAACCAACTACCTTTTTAAATACATTGTTGGAACGTTTTATGTTTGATAAATGTAAGGAACATAACCTTTTTCGTATGAACAGAATTATAGTTAGGAGACAAAGTTTGGTGAATGCCCCAACTTTTTAAGACTCTTCTGAAGACTTACAGGCACACAAAAAGTTTGAGCAGTCAAAGGAAATGTTGCTTGAGCAAAATATGAACAACTGTTAAAAGTAAAGCAAAAATTGCAGTGGACCTAAAACAATAGGAAATAGATCTAAATCACTGAAGCCCTACTGAAAAAATGGGAAAAAAAACTAAGTTGGTAAAGTCCTCTCCACATATTTGTTTAAATCTCTTGGAAATAACATGACATACTCTTATACGGAACCCTAGTTAGAATTCATGAGTAAACATTTTAGAGGAAGTAATAAAAACATAATTTAGACTTCCATAATTGTATTCCAAATGCCACTGTCATCAGTTTGTAGACAAGAAGTTACCAGTTCTTAATTTCCCCCTTTTGATGTATTGCGACAAGCTGATGTGGAAATAATGAATAAGCAGTTGGATTTGGACGACCACAGGAGTTGACAGACCAGAACTGATTTATGTTGTCGAGTTGAGGAATGCTGAAAATCTGTTCTACCAGCAGTGGGAAAACTGTGTGGAAATAGAAATATCAGTTGCAGCGTCTGTAATACATGTAAATAGCTTAATAAAATTATACTGAGCATTATAATTAGTGAAGAAATGCGGTTGCTAAGTTGTGTACATCTGGAGGGGCTGATATACACTCTATCAAATGTACACCTATATGCCTGCTGCAGTTCTTTTTTTCTTTTTATTTGGTCTGTTAGCAAACGGATGCACATTACCGGATTGCACAGCTGTCCTCTGCCGCACCAGTAAATTGATGCTAATGCAATTACGTCTGTTGCCTTCAACTCAACTGTACTCCAAATTCATCCAGGGTGAGAGGAGATGTGCCTGTGTGTGTGTGTTTGTTTGTCTGCATATCTGTGTAAATGCGGGGAATGGATGCAGTAGGGGGATAGACAGACATCCGGATTTAATTAGGAGCTCGAAATGGGTTCGAAATGCAGTTAAACTGCCCATATTTCAGCAGTGGGCCGTACGTTTTCGCAGACATGAATATTGCAACAGAAAGACGTGTCCATGCATTAATAATCAAAGTATTTTAGACTCTTGGAGTTGTGTAAATACTGTGTAAACAGCATTCAGGTGGATATACAGTGACACACATTTACCCGAAGTCAGCTGACTAAATATTATGTAGGGGATTAGCATGGAAATGTACATTTTCAGTTTACTAGGAGGTTTTGCCCCCAGCTGAGATAGATTATTACTTCACTAGTAAGAGGGAAAATAAACACTTTTATAGAAAGTAGATATTGTGTGTTTATCATATACAAATCCATAATTTCAACAGGAGGGGTTGTGAAACACTGTGACTGAGAGCAACAGATTTAGGATTGCTAAGAGGACAAAACAAAACACATATGAGACTTCTTGAATGTAATGAAACGAAGGGCAAAGGTTAGGTCTTTAGCCCAGCAAAAGAAAAGATTTTAAGTGCATGTATTTATATTCCATTTGATGACTCCATCTGTTACAGAGAGGCATTACATTTTATGATAATGTGGTCTAGCTTGTTTCTGTTTATTTTACCTCAATGTATATCTCCCACGTCTGTTCCGTAATGCTTCTAAATGTGATGTGAAGCAAAGGATAACATTTTGTGAATAGAACATGAGGGGGGGGTGAAACATTTTTTTGTACCATCAACCAACATTTGTTTTTTTTTCTATTTAGACACCTTGCTCTTTTGCCCATTTTAAATGGCAAAATTTGCGACTTACTTAAAATGACCTCTTAGTTCAACTGAAAGAAATTATCTATTTTAAAAGAACAATTATCTCAGAACAATTGTAACCTTTCGGGCTGGTGAGCACCATCTCCACCTGCACTCAACTGTTAAAACAAGTGGTCATGAAGGTGAACCAAGTAATTTATTTTTTATTCAAATGTCTGAAATCATAGTAAGGTTCAATGTTGAATGTTTATTTTGTAAAACCTGTGACTCTCAGGCCCTATCTACAAAGATGAAACCAGGTGCAGCAGCAAATATTTTTTATCTAATAGGTGTCTCATCCACAAGGAGCCGGCGTGTTTGTCAGTGGGTTGATGGACCTCCGTAGTGTTCTTTTCTGTGTTCTTCAGGCAGTGTCATAGTGCCACTAATGTGTAAAATAGTAGTTTCAGCATTTCTTGTGAATCTGTGTGGTCAAAGGTTCTGACTTTGATTCGCATGGTTTGATTTTTATTTTTATTTTTTAACTAATTGTGTTTTATCTGTTTGTAATCTATATTCTTTTGCATGCATTTGGTCTTTACACCTTCTCTTTTTATTGATGGATGCTTAAGTTTTATTGGTTTTTAAATTTCATACTCTCACATAGATATAATTTTTTATGCTTCAGTTACCAAATGCATTTCTTTTAGTAATGATCTGTTTTAATTTTCATATTTTTATCATGTATTTGGTTTCATTACCACTGAATCATGTAAAGCACCTTGAATTGCCTTGTGTTGAAAGTGTGCTGTATAAATAAAATTGCCTTACCTATTGCGGTGGTGTTTTTACAGACTCAGTTTTTTCTCAATGTAAAGGCCTGAGATTACAAAAAAAGGTATGTTTAAAACACATTGAATTGATAAATTACAAATATCAAACAGTATTTTGGTGAAAATAATATATTGTTGATAACGCTCTCATTACGAGGATGATCTTCCAAAATGCCCCAAGTTTCATGGCTTATTTAAAGGAATGCCTGTCTCCCCCAAAAATTCCCTGTTTGTCCTGTTGGTTCACAGAATATTTTCCCAAATGTCTTGGACCATATGTAAGATGGACCTCGTTATTTAGATCATCAGTGGTTTTCAGTGTTTCCCAGTCTGTTTCCATTTTTTGAAACATGAACACTGAGATATACAGTGTTTCAATACAATGATCTATATTATGATGAGTTCATTTGAAACCTCCTGGATAATTTGTTGAGGTCTTATAGAAATATTGGGAGGTAAGCCACTCCTGTGAAGATTCACCTATCAATGTTTTCTCTATTCATAAATAAAGGTTCTCATTTTGGTTGACAGCTGGAGTCCTAAACCCTTAAGAGGCTTGGTAATCACTCAGACCGATGCAAGCCAATGACTTTGTTTTCCACCAATCTTTAAATTTCTATCACTCAGGGCATAATGTGTGTGTCTACTTCATGTTTTCACACTGATTGTAATGCTTTTTCTTGATTTTACAGGTCTAAAACTAATCATGCCTTTTGAAATGATGCTTAGCTTTCCAAAAAGGTAATTAATCGCAATTTATGAATAAGGAAGGGATAATTATATTTTCAGATAGGGCTTTACGAAGACAGCCTTTTTCCCCGTAATCATTGAAATCGTCATTTGAAAATAGCTTTTCACATTTACTGAGATTCTCTTTGTCTGATTTTAAAACTTGTTTAATCTAAAACATTTAGGTATGAGACAAATATAAAAGGATTTCTTTAAGTTTCCTTCTTACAATTTTTTCTCAACCAAACGTATTTTTGACTCATCTGGGTACACTGTCAAAATGTGAAAATTGAATTGAGCCATCTTCACACTCCCCCCTTCAATTCAGAAAGTGGGGCATCTGTCGAGGTGATGTGTTTATAGCGGAGCAGTGTGTCTAATTAAACCTGATGGTACTCTGTCAGGTACACACTCTTTCCTGAGCAAGATTTTTAATTAGTTTACCATAAGAGACCTTTTTCCTTCACTCCCTCTGGTTTTTGAGCTACATCACATTCAGTGGCGCTGAAGAGGTAAGCACACTTTGGGACAATTCCCAGCCTTCCTGTAGAAGAGTTTTTCAAGGCACAAAAAGTGAAAAGTGAAACCCAGCTGCAGAGCGTGATTAATCAATTTTGTTGCTGCTGTAAGCCACGGACACTCGTGAGCAGGTTTCATCGCTTTATCTTGCCGCGCTATCAAGAGACACGCTAATCCTGACAACAGATGCAGTCTCTCATTTACTCGCTGCCATTCATAAGTGATAACAGGCCAACTAGCAACTATGATGAGCTTATGACTTGTGTTAAACTACAACAGCTTGGATGACGGTTTTGATCTCAGTGGTGAACTGATCAGTAAACATGCTGCGTACAACCTACCCACAACATTACCATGTGCCGAAGCAGCTGTGCATGCACCTTTCCTGCCACATGCGAACCCCGCGTCTGTGTTCACTTGATAACGGCATAATCCTCAACAATCCAAATGTGGGAGACGAAACCACAGTATGCTGAAATATCAATCCTCAAAATATCACCAGAAGGACTTGATATATATCTGTTAACACAAGCGTTCGTCACTGTGACGTGACTGAAGCAAACTGTACGGCACTTCTATCTGCTGCCATCTCCCACCGCTGGAAATGGAAGAGGAACGTTAAAGATGCGTGAACTTAAGTGAAAGCTTTGATGTTGAATTAGAAAAAGACTGTAGGATTGTAATCATGTTTTGGTGTTGACTGTTTTTTATCAGTGCATTTAAAATGGTGTATTTTTAAGTAATTCTGAACTGCTTATAAATATCAAATTTTTTAAAAAGATAGTTGGGAATGTCATGGGACTTCTGCTGCCTTAATAATTAAGTCCAGCATCAAATGTCACAGGCACTAATTGAAACCCTGTTTTATAAGCCTTCATACAGGTATCTCATTTTCATATTGCATAGTGTAAACATCAATAGAGAAGTAGTTTTTTTGTAATTTAATATTTTTACAGGAGCCACCGAAAAGTTTGTGTGTAAGATATGTAATAAGTACATTTACACTCAAAGTTAAATTTAACAAAATCAAAACAACAAACCCCAAGAGAGAAAGTATGCACTTGAAATGGGTAGAATGGGTTAATATTCAATCCATTAGATTGTATTCCTTCTGAAAAGAACCAGAGTGACCAATGCAGCAGAGAGAAATGAGTACAGAACTGATGGACTGACAAAATGAGGGGCTGCTGGCAAAGGGATTTCCACAACTCAACAAATATCGTCTGAGTGCTCTACGGCCCACAAAGTGGACTCAGCAGGTGTGAGCGATGTCTCTGTGATTGCCCATATGTTCTCATTGGTTAGTCAGTAGTGAATTTGCTCATGTAAATCGTCAGACACGACTATCAACCCTAAATCAAATCTTTGACAATTTTTGGCAATTCACCTTCTCCAGGCAATTTTGGAAGCTGGAGAAATTGCAAAAAAATTTGCAACCCAAACAATTCAACTTGGAACAAATATGAATATGCAGCATTCTATCAGTCTTTAGAATTTTTTTGTAAATCCGCTCTATACTCTTCTAGATTTACTAAGTCAGAATTAGTCATGAAAAATTTAAACTAAGTATGGAAAACTTTGAGTCTCCAGAGGTTTCATCTTACTCAATTACTATATTAGGAATCAAATATGACTTTCTGGAAAACAGAAGAACCTTTTACATTGCTTTAGTACTAATAGTTTAGATAACTTTTTAAATTGTCATGTTACAAATTCACTTTCTTAATAGGAGGTAAAATTTAAAAATAAGAAAATATAAGATAGTAAAGTTTTTTGGACCTAGTGTTCTTCATCAGGGTTCAAATGCTAAATGCGAGGTAGAAGTTCCTAGTTTGAAAAAATTTAGAAAATGTATTTACTGCAAATCAAAAACTGATGCAAACAATCTGCATTTAAACTAAGTCCATATGTTGCCTCTGCACTCAGTTGTCTTAGATTCATATGTCCAAAAATTTTAATTAGACATGATGGAACATTCTACAAAATTGGACCTGGAAATGTGTGGAATTTTGCACAGGAAGCATTTTCAGAAACAGGAATAAATTATGTTGCTTTTATTGATTTATTTTATTTATTTAGAAGTTGATTGTAGAGAAATCGATAGATAATTAACCTGAACCAGATAGTTTGGGGTAAAAAATAACTGGGAAGTCCTTCCTTCAAACCAAGATAAATCTCAGCCAGTTAGATGAAACTGCAAACACTCATTAATAGGTAGCACGGTACAAAGCATAGGAAGTCAGATTTTCTAATTAGTTAAAGTATTTTGCACAGTTTGCAGATGTGTTACATCACCTATTATTTCACTGTTGCATAGTCAAGGGAACTGAACAGTGTCAGCTGTGTTAAATGTTTTTTTTCTATCGCTCCTGCTAGACTCTAATTGTTTTAAATCAGTAATGTCACAACATTTGACTCATATTGCAATGTCAGTGTCGCAATATACAGAACAGATTTTATTGTTGCTGAAATGACTTCAGTCTGTAACACATTGTAATATTAAAACCCTACAATATTTCTTAAGTGATTACTGTCTTGCAGATCATTATCCCTGATGTGTTTTCAGCTGGTGAAGCAATTGTGACCTTTTATCAGGGGCCAAGGTCTTATTCTGAAAGAAGACAAGTTATTTTTTGAGTTTTCCTGTTTTTTGACACAGTTGACTGATGAGGACTGATGTTTAACAAAACCTGTGTACAAGACTCCACATTTTTTAAACACCAGTGTGGCACCATTTTATGCAAACAAAAAAGACTGGTTATGCATAGCTGCTAAACACTCTTATAGGATCGCTTTGGAGTTTGCTGTCAGGACTAACTAAAAGCCGGTTTATGTGTATGAACATTAATAAAAGAGGTCATTCCTTAAAGGAAAAAAAAATGTTAATAAAGGGAGGAAAATTACATAAAAGTATTTATTAAGAGAAACGTATACTTTTCTTAAAATGAAATAGAAAAAGCAGGAAAAGGGCAATTTAAAAACAGTAAAAGATAAATTAATCTAAGATTAAAAAAATAAAAATTTTAAGATATTTAAAGCCACAGTTTTTATGAGCCTGTGCTGCATTTGGTCAGGGGAACTTGACTGAGTAGCAAATGCTAATAAAATGATTATATATATATAGTTGGGAACACTTGTGCTCCAGGTTACAAAAGCTGTTCACAAGGAGCCGCGTAGTATAATTGTGCATTTTGTTTGTACTCAAAATGGATTGTCTTAGTTTCCAGCTGGACAAACTTAAAATTCTAACAGGGAGGATTGGAGTTCAGTATCTAACAAGGCTGTGTGCCTAATTACTTTAGTTAATGTTTCCAGTTGTTACGGGAAAATCCCACATCAATGTAGACAAGGATGTGACTGATTCAATCTCCATTGGAGTTTTTAAATATATTTATTAAGATCTGAACAGGACCCCACTGCTCAGGTAAAATTGCTCTCTCCCCAAGCTAGACAAAAGTGTGCCCCCTCTCAGTAAGCTCTGTGAACGTATCCTAACTGCTCCAGACATTACATGTCTCTCATCTGTCCTTCAGTTGAGCCATATTAGGTAAAGTGTAAATAAGTTTCCTCCAACTTCAGTCTCTAAGTCCCAAGCATTATGCTATATTCACCGGATGCGTTTACTAATAATTACTAATAAATACTAATCACTAAACAAAAATAATCTTGAAATAAGTTTCCCATTACACCAGTACAACCTATAAACTAAGCATTTCTGTTGGTTTGTAGCGCTTTTAAGCAGCAACAAAGATTTCCATAAAATATTTACTTGTGAACATGTTAATTTGTGATTAGCCTGAAAGTAGAAATACATTTATTTCGATTTATTGAGTTAAGTAGTTGGTGCCAAAAAAATAGCAAATTCAACTGTTTTCTTACTTACTACCAGAATGCTCTAAACCTAGGATTGTCATCATTCCCAGGCTCCATTAATAGCTCCATAAACAACGTTTCTATCTCCAAAAACTTTGGAATTTCACATGTCAAACATTACTGTTTCTTCTTTGAACATTTCATTTTAAAGCAATGCATAATGTCCATTTTAGTAGGAATTAAAGTATTTATGGATGAATACAGCTGCAAATCCAAAACGCATACATTTAAATGGTGGGGTGGGTGGGTGGGTGATTTATAGATCGTTTTCATTGACATTTGGTTTAAAAACCCTCTCTGTGTATTATGTTAACACAAATTGCCACAGGGAGAGCTAGATACTACCACATCCTGCAGTGGTTACTCAGATGCCAAGCACAAATTCCACATCCCACAGGAACAAATTTAGGTTTTAAAATAATAATTTCTTAGGTTCACTAAATAATAGCTGCTCTCCCATGACAAGTAAACCACACCAGGGTTAACTTCCAAGTGAACCAGGACCCCCATATAAGAGCTGGCATATTTGTTCTGCGGTTGGTCAGAGGTCAGATGAAACTTTACATCTGACCAAAAAATTTGGGCTTTTCAAAGAATTTAACTACAGTCTTTTTAAAGTGGGCCATACTGGTCTGACACCCTTAGCCTATCAAAATTTGACGATAAACTTTCTGATATTCATCCATTCTGGTTCTTTACCCGGTTGATCTTTGGAGCCTCACAGGGGACTGCAGTCTTTCTCCTTCGCTTATTGGAAAAGGTTCACAGAATCAACCGGTATGAAAAAAAACACTTCAGGGAAGTTCAGTATATGAATTACTTCAATTACTTAAATCTGGACTGAACTATTATCTGCTTACAGATTCTTGTACAGTTTGGGAATTGTAAATGCATTACATCATTCAGCAAACATGAAGGGGATGTTTTTTAGGTTAAATATTTCCTCCTTTAATTTAATGTAACAAATATTGTTTATTGTTTCTTTCATGTTAGAGCCAGATGTTTCCTTAAAGCACTAGGAGTACCCAAAACCATGTGTGGAAAAGTCATTTAGGTTTATAACCATTGACCTATTCTACATGTCAAACTTTCCATGTTTTAGAAACATGTTTTAGTTTCTTAAGCTATGAATCAGAACTAAAGATTGCCTGTCTCTGCACACACTTTGTCTGAGGAAAGCTATTGAAAGACTATGAATAATTGATATGCTCAGATGTTTTGTGGACTCTGCCTGATTACCATTCATAAATGTAAAAGTGTTGAAATATCTCTGTGCCTCTAATTCTGTATTGTGCACAGAATATGCCCACAGTTTTACTTTAAGCAGGTTTAAATGAGCCAGTAGCGCAAAACAAATACTGTTTTTAATAAATGCACAAAGTGGGAGTGGATGTGTATCATGTTAGAAGTGAGCATTTAAGTGTCATGGATCCCTCTTGAGTTAATGTGTTGGGTTAATGAAGAAATGTATGTAAATTGGCTTTTGGCAGGCGGGCGCCGCTCGGCAGTTTGGCACAGTCTGTCTCCATGTGTCACAGGTAAAGAGATTCACTGAAAGGATTACCAGACAGACACCCTGGGGGAGAGATACGGCATTTACGTTGTTTTGCCAATAGCTGTAAATAGTCTTGCTCTGCCAGAGAGTCGCAGTTGTCTCCTGTTCTGCCGACAAATGGCTTCATACGCCTCATACAACATTCATCCCTGTCCTCCCTCTCCCCAATTTCACCCCAGATCTAGCGCCTCAAAAGCTTTACATGTTGCTCACAAGAGAAATATCTTTGCTTCATTAAAAAGTCTGCAGGAACTTGGGAATTTCTAATAATTCAAACAGGAGTGATCCTTGAGTGACCAGTCTAATTGGTTAGAGCAGTTCAGCAATGAGTAACAACTGCAACAAGGAGTGTCTTTTACTCGAAGATGGAAAGTAACAATGGCTGGAAAACTGGCTTTGATACGTCTATGGATGTCCAGTATACATTTACTCCTGTAAATGCCAGATTTTATTGAAAATGAAAAAACGACATTTTGATTAATCATTTTACATCTTCTTTAAATTGTAAAACAAATCCTTTAGAGGTAAAATAGTAAAATATTTTAGCTTCAGCAGCTTGGGTGTTAAGCTAAACTAACCATTTAGAAGTACTTTGTAGTAATGTTTGATTACTTATTTTATTTTACCATTTATGCTTCTTTGGGAGAAGTCCATCAGCATGCCATTTCTTGACTTGGCAATATGCCCCCTCTGCTTCCTCCAAATCTAACAGATTTTAATATATTTTTGTCCACAGCCCTACCTTGGAGGCCCAAAAGGTTTTCTGTTAGATTTGACTTGTCTGTTGAAAGCTGTCTTTTCCTCAGTCATTCTTCTAACCACTACATTTGGTCAAAGATATCCTTTGGGAAGACTGTGGCTGCGGTTTGTGCCCACCACATGTCAACATGCCCCTGTTCAAGGCATTTAACCCCAAGTTGCCTACCAAGATTTGTGTAGGTGTATGAATGTGAGTTCAAATGGGGGAATGTTGCTCCAGTTTAAAACATTTTGATTGGTCAGTATGACTAGAAAAGCACTATATAAATGGTAAGTGGCCTACATTAGTATGATGCTTTTTCAGCCAAATGACCACAAAGCACTTTAAACTACATTCACTCACTCATTCATCCATTCACGCACCCATTTACATATCTTAACTTTTAGTTTAAGGATGCAGAATACCAAATTTTTGTTAGAAAAAACTCAATTGTACCATCTTCTATAGCTGATATGATGTCATATGTGCACTCAAGACTTCACGAATCAAACAGCAGAGGAGGATTAAAGGTCATCCACAGTTACGCAAGCATCTATTGTTCCTTTTTTGTCTTGTGTTGTTGGAAGTAATATGAATCAGAGAAACAAAGGTGTTAAAATATGTGGTAGAAATTTGAGCCCAAAACCTATATCAGAGAAGTGAAATTGTTAACCTAGTAATGAAAGATTAAACATAGTTGTATGTGTTACGAGATGTTCTTTTGCATTTTCTAGATTGGAATGAATGAATGAACTTGAAAAGATGTATAATATATAAGAGGTGATAAACATAATAGGTCCTCCATTAAACATGGCCCAGATGTCCAAAAAAGGATGTGAACTTTTAATTATTGTGAGGCATGCAGGAAAACCTTAAAGGAAGATGGAAGAAAAACTTTCTGAAAATGAGAGAGAACTTATATTTTTTAATTATCAATCATCGAGTAAACACTTATACAGAGGTATTTTGTATATCCTATTACTTCATTCAATGTTAATCTGCTAGAAAGAGCCCCTAAGAAGTCATTCCTTCCACTGTAGAAATTTGGGAAAAGCGGATGACAGACTGAGCTGCTTGGTGAAAGGGGAGCTTAGAGGAAAAAAATTTACCCAAAAGGTTTCTAATGTTCTTTGACTTCAAAGTGATAGATTGGCAAGAAAGTGATGTCCAGTTGCTGAATTTTAATCACAAGATTGCATGAAAAAAAGCATCAACTAAATGTATGACATAAATTGTCTCTTAAATAAACATATCAGCTCTTTAAAAATTGCTCCATCCATCCATCTATGGTTATTGATTCATTGTGCATCATCTAAAAACAAATGCAGTTGGGTTTCTGGTCCCCTGACACCTGGTTGGCACTTAGAGCGAACACACAAATGCCTTAAATTAGATTTGTCATGTTTAAAGTGATCACAGTCACATGAGCTTAACCTCCATCACCATGTGTGCACAGTGCTTTATAAGGCATTGTTTCTTGAAAATGAAGAGAGGGAGTTTGCTTCCCATTTCCTTTAAAGTCCTTCCTCCTATTTTTTTTTCTCCATTTCGTATTTCTGACAATTTTACATGCACAGTGGTTTTTATTGGCATCTGGGGTTTGTGGTGATTGCTGAACTAAATGTCTGTTAAACCAGCCGTGGTTGCAGAGCCTTCTGTGGATCTCCAGACAGACAGGTGCTCCCAGAATATCCCAGCCATCAGCAGCCCCTTGCTTATCTGTGTCTCCTAATTAGTGAAGCATATGGATTCAGTGTTTTCCCAGCACTCCTCTCAGACGGGGGAATTAGTCATCAGTGTTGCACCATGGCAACCAAGGAAATATGTATCAATAAATCTGTTTGGGCCTGATTCAGATGTAGTGATGTAGTTCTCTTGGTTCACCCTGTTATGGCCATGGGGGTGGGGGGGGTAATTGAAATAGGTGCTATCTACATCTGGTATCTGGTGATAAGAATAAAATACACAAAGATAAGTGCAGATAGTTACTAACGATGGAGGAAATCTGGTATTTGATCTCAGTTTATGGAGCTTTGGGGAAATCAAAACAGAACTGGCCAAACTGGATTTCAATGTGTTTAAGTGCAATGGAATATTCTTCTAAGGAAAACATTTATTTAATCATCTCTAAAACATAGTGTCAGCATTTTGTGCAAAAATAATTTGCTTTCTTATTTACTGTTTGTGCTGGTTTCTATCAATTTCTGATTTCCCTAATATCTATAATTATGTGAATTACACCCATTTCTTGTCCTTCTTCAAAATTGGAAAAACAAGAGAACGGGCCATTTAAGTAACGCAAATGTGTGTTGATCTTCATAAACCAGGAAACGGCTAAAATAAAGTAGTTAATCATCTAAGCATGAAAATATAGGGCAATAATTAAAATCACAAAGACTCTGTAAATGTAAAACACAGGCTGATTGAGATCTACACAAAATTGAAAGGGTGTTGAGGGAGAACTGCAGTGATTAGTGGCATCTTAGGTGCCTATGTATTCACAATGATCATTATATTTAAATTGTCCACACTCTGTTATTTGGGAACATGCCAGAAGCAACTTTTTTTTTTTTTTCCCACCACATATTTAACTAAGTGGAGTCGGTAGCAGACCAGTAATGCTATGGGGTTGCTTTTTTTTCTCTAAAAGCACTGGGAACCATGGCATAGCCGGGACATTTTGAAAACAAAGTGTCCTCTGCCAGAAAACTTTGAATGGTTTTTCATTTAGTCATTTTGGGCATTAATGATCGACATAATTAGCTGAATTTAACAAAGAGAGAGTGTGTAATAAAAAAGCCTTTACCATTCTCATAAAAGCCCCAAGACCTAAATCCTATTTAATAATTCGTGAGGTGAGATGAGGAGAAGAAAGCACAGGAGATAACCCAAGAATTTGAATGCAATAGAAAGATTTAGCAATGAAAGAAGTCAAAGAGTAATTACAGAAAATGACTAAGTGCTGTCCTATTGACAAATAAGAGTTGTAGAAAGTAGTGACAGCAGGGATATCAATAATTGTGACATGATAATTATTTCTCTACCTGGGTTTTTTCTTACCCCACTAAATAAATTCCAGTTAATGGCTGCATTTTCCATATTTCTTCAGTGTGACATTATATTTGCTATAAAATAGTTTAGAGCTATTTACCTATGATCAGAAGGGGGATAACAGAAAGTCTGGATGGTTCTGTATATGTTTGAGTGACGATCTTTTCAAAGCACCACCATCAGCTCTCTTTATTCATTTCTTGTTACGTCGCAGCCAATT
Source organism: Apricaphanius iberus (assembly GCA_028564705.1). Classification (NCBI taxonomy): domain Eukaryota; kingdom Metazoa; phylum Chordata; class Actinopteri; order Cyprinodontiformes; family Aphaniidae; genus Apricaphanius; species Apricaphanius iberus. The sequence goes on along the minus strand of JAPXFQ010002671.1, from coordinate 1,819,064 downwards.
AGGCTTCCTCTGCATGTCAAGCTGCTCTCCTCTGGAAGCTGTTGCAACTGTACCATTGAGATTATTGCTAGCTTTGCACTGAGTCACCAGGGAGCATAACAGAATCCATGTGCATCACTAGCAGCCTCAGAAGCATTTCTCTCTGGGACATGAAACCCTATTTAAGAAAATCCCAGTGCACTGATGAAGAAGCACTCCCATGGTCAGAGTCCTCTGAAAGTGGAGGCAAAACATGACTGTTTCTTCCTAAAAGCCATTTAGCAGACAAAGGAATTAAGTCCAACAGCACAGACACACACGCACCTCAGTAATATTTAATGCTTCGACTGCACCAGTACCGTTAGTGTTTTACTGAGAATAGTCAAAGAACTGTGCGTCTATGTGTTCCTTTATATAATTTAGGAGCATTTGTCAAAGTTTTAGGTTTTTAACCTGTAAAGAGACAATCTTTATGTACAGAGTGATGATATTTGGCTGTCTCTTACCTTCAACCAATTTTAGCGAGCTCTACTGGTTGTTGTTGGATGTATTGTGTGAATGAAGATTTTGTTTTGGTTAGCAAAAGATCATTAATGGTTAGAGGTGAGAAAAGCGTCTGGGTTGAGCATAATACAGTCACTAAAATGAATGAAAGTCAATGAACGTCCTCAGTTCTACCAGCAAGACGTGTGTCTGTGCATGCATGTGTGTGTTGTGCAGTCCAACATTGGACAGGCTACCAGCATTATGTGGACATTTGTAGTTGTGTAGACATTTTCTCCGGTCCACCCAATGTTTACCAAGCTTAACTCTACTAGTTAGGTTTAGAGGTATTGTGGGAATTATGCTATCAATCGGGTTATGCATGTGCCACTAATGGTTAGGGAAAGTGTCAATATTCACACAAGTATAGGGAAATTTTTTGTGTGTGCATGTGGGCCATTTTACAGTTTTCCCTAAAGAAACATTAAATATATTATATGTATGCACTCATTTCATAAACATGTCATCACATTTGTACCTGAGAACATGAGTATGTCCAATCTTTAGTTTGATAAATAAGGATCCTCAAAACATAGGTACAGCATCTTGTGGTTTTCTCCAGAAACATTTCCCTTATCACAAACTGGTAGAATATCAAAATAATATGCATTTTCACACTTTAGTTCATAGAACGTTACATTTATATGATGTTGGTGTCTGGGGAATCACTAAAGAAATGCCTTTAATGACCGTGCAGAAAAACAGTGTGTGACAACCACATCAACAAAACAGCTGAACGGATATTTGTTCTTGTGCTTTTTATTTCCTGGCTCCCTCTGCAGGCCTACAATCTGTCATTGGTATTAGAGTCCACTCCTTGCTGAGAAATGACATTATAGAGATGGCATGCTGACTATCAGAGGTATCCCAATGTTTTACAAACGCTTGTAAAAAAAAAATATATATATTTCTTGTTAGCTTTATGGTGGGTTATATAGCTTTAGATTGGGTTGCTTTACAGTGTTTGATTTAGGGAAACTGCAAGATGTATTTCATTCTAAAGAAGGTCTAGGAAGACACTGCCTGAATCAAAATGTAAAAACATGTTTCATCATTCCTAATCAAAGGTTCAAAGAACAGTTGGCAAATTTTCTAACAATGGTGGGGGTCTGAGGGCGTGAAGAAAGGTAGTTGTTAAGTAGTGCAATTGAAATTTTGGTTTGTTTTTTACTAATCATGATTAGTAGGCTTTATCAAAGCATCCAGCCACTGAAATGATGCTAAATATTACATTAGGAGGAGGATATTTTAGCAATACTGCAAGGACAAACTAATAATCTCTCTCTTTTTGTGGAAAGATAAGAGCCCGACTGTTTCTTTAAGAATCTATAACTAGTATAGAATAATATTAAGATTATACCAGTCTATATTTGGTAATTTCTTTTTTTAGGCTTTTCTAATCCTAGGGTAATGCCACAGATTGTCATGATCCGTCCCTGTCTGTGTTGTTTATTCCTCCTTGTTTCCTCCCAGTCTGTTTTAGTTACTTAGCCCTAGTTTGTTTCACCTGTTGTCTTATTAGTCCTCCCTGTGTTTTCTGCCTCTGCTCCCAGGTGTTCCACGTTTCCTGATTACCCTCCCCACAGTATATATACCCTTCTGTGTCTGTCTGTCCTCGTCGGGTCGTTGTCGTCGTTACCTCCCCTAGTTCTCTGTGCTTCTCGTCTTTTTTTGGACAATTAATAAACATGGGCCGTAAGAGCCACAAACGCCGCTCCGCATCTGGGTCCTCCTTGAGCCTAAACATGACACAGATAAAGAGTTTTTTTATGTCACTATTAAAATAAAGATCTACTAAAGTTGATGATCACAAGTGGAATTAAGCATTTCAGGTTTAATTAATCTAAGACAACTTTGCTTGGCCAAGACATTTGAAAAAGATCAACTGAACTATTAAGAAATTGCAAACCTTTCTTCAAAAAGAATAAATATACCAAACCCTTTATATGTATTGAATGTTTAGTTGCATACTAATCACTTTTTTATACAAAATCAGAAATGTTATTTTATTTTGAAATAAATAGTATCTTATTATAGTAATATTATCTGATAAGTGTAAGAGTCTAAAACATCGACATAGTGGGTTGAGCAGTAGCCATCTTATCTGGTCCTCAAAATAATCAGTTAGATATACTTCCCTAAAAAAAGTCACATACTGACGGCAGTGAGTGCTTTCCCTGACATCACAATGATGAGAAATATTGTGACATTTTAATATTGCAAGATATTTCAGCAGAAGTACCCATCATGTTGTTGTTGTTCATCTCACCATCACACTATTATCTGTCTCCCTTTTGTTTTGATTGAGTAATAAGACAATTCCATAGATGGACAACAATTGGGTATAATCTTACTATCCATCAGAATGGAGTGCCATAGGTATTTGGATCTTGAAAGTGAAAGTTAAAACATATCTTATTTTCTGGATTAGTTTTTCAATATTTAACTAAAGGATACATAATGAGCATTAAAATAGAATGTCATGATGTTCCTTTCATTATATAGAAGGACATAAACTTTATACATAAAACAAGCTGATGACATACAGAAGGGAGAATAAAGAGTATTTGACACACTGCTGATTTTTGAAGTTTTCATACTTACAAAGCATGTAGAGGTTTTTAATTTTTATCAAGGGTCCTCTTCCACTGTGACAGACAGAATCTAAAACAAAAATGCAGAAAATCAAAGTGGATGATTTTTTTATAATTAATTTCAATTTTATTGCATGACATAGGAATTTCATTGCCTATCAACCATTAAGAATTTAGGGCCCCAGGGACCTGTTAGTTCTTTTTTAAGAAGCCCTCCTGTTCTCCACTCATTACCTGTATTAACTGCACTCGTTGGAACTCATTAACTGTATAAAAGAAACCCGTCCACACACTCAAATAAACTCCAACCTCTCCACAATGGCCAACACCAGAGAGCTGTACAAGGACATCAGGGATAAAATACTAGACCTGCAAAAGGTTGGGATGGGCTACAGGACGATAGGCAAGCAGCTTGGTGAGAAGGTAACAACTGTTGGTGCATGAATTGGAAAATGGAAGAAGTTCAAGATGATGGTCAATCTCCCTCAGTCTGGAGCTCCAGGTCAGTGCATGTCAAGGCCCACCTGAAGCTTGCCAGTGACCATCTGGATGATTCAGAGGAGAAATGGGAGAAGGTCAAGTGGTCTGAGACAATAGTGGAGATTTTTTGTCTAAACTCCACTCGCCGTATTTGGAGAAAAAAGAAGGATGAGTACAATCCCAAGAACACCATCCCAACTGTGAAGCATGGAGGTGGAAACATAATTCTTTGGGAATGCTTTTCTGCAAAGGGGATGGGATAACTGCACCGCATTGAGGAGAGGATGGATGGGGCCATGTATCTTGAGATCTTGGCTATCAATGTCCTTCCCTCAGTAAGCCAATTGAAGATGAGTTGTGGTTGGGTCTTCCAGCATGACAACGGCCCGAGACCCACAGCCAGGGCAACTAAAAAGTGACTCCGTAGGAAGCATCTCAAAGTCTTTGAGTAGCCTTGCCAGTCTCCAGACCTAAATCCAATAGAAAATCTTTGGAGAGAGCTGAAAGTCTGAGTTGCCCAATGACAGCCCTGAAACCTGAAGATTCTGGAGAAGATCTGTATGGAGGAGTGGGCCAAAATCCCTGCTGCAGTGCGTGTAAACGTGGTGAACTAAAAAAGTCAGATCTCTGTCATTGCCAACAAAGGTTTACTTCCTAAATATTGAGATCTGTTTGTCTGTATCAAATACTAATGTCATGCAATAAAATTGAAATGAAATATTTAAAAATCATCCACTGTGATTTTCTGCATTTTTGTGTTAAATTCTGTCCCTCACAGTTAAAGAATACCTTTGATACAAATTACAGATCTCTACATGCTTTGTAAGTGGGAAAACTTCAAAAACCGGCAGTGTATCAAATACTTGTTCTCCCCATTGTAACATTTCCAGTTCTGATGCAGTCTAACACTATGAATGCCAAAATACGGGTGAGAGATTCACTGTTTAGATGAGCTCAACAAAAAGCGTTTCACAAACTTCAAAAACTAAATGGGACTTCATCCACATAGATTGTCCTCATTTTCTTACCTCTTACCGCCAACTTACCTAAAAAGATTGGGAATTACCATAGCTACTTCAGGGTCTGATTTCTGGGACTAAAAAGAGCGGGTATGTAAACTGCTCAAAGAAGATGGAGATGTAAAAGGAGGAATTTTTGAAACTATTAGAAGATTAAGAAATAGTTTCTGGCAAATTAAACCTACAAAATGGCCAGCTGAAGTAACTAAGCTTTTCTTTAATTTCCCCTGATTCAAAAGGGTTTGTTTTGTGACATTTCACAATAATGCATATTTGGATTTCCCATTTCCCTTCGCTATTTGATCACTGCTCACCCTTCAGCCCTCTATCGTCTTTAATTAAATTCTGTTTTGTAATCCTCAGCTAACAAGCAAAGATGCTTCTGCGATTTGTTTGTTTTGGGAGTTAAAAATATTATACACTTATATTCCGATTCAAGATTCAACTTGAATTTAGAGCCTCTGTCTCCTCTTCATAGTGGGTAGAGAGTGGGTGATCTTTCAAAATGCTTGTTTTCAAACCCTAAAATTGTATATTTGAGCAATGCTCAGTTTTGAAGGGTGTTAAAGAAGTTGTAAGTTATACTGGAAATCTTACTGTAGCTCTTTATCCCAGAAAAGAGACACCCTTTATGATATCTATATTTTTTCTTTCATGGCTTAGAGAATTCCTGGCTTAGACTGTTAGGTGGGATGAACTGGAGATGAGCAAGAAAAAGGGCTCAGGGAGTAATAAATCAATGATTCAGGGTCAATGTAACAGAAAAAGACTTCAAAGTACCCGGCGTAATTCCCACCCTTCAAAGCAAAGATACTGGTTCAGTTTCCGACAGCAGTTCCTTTGATTCAGAGGTCTTTTCACCTAACCCTACAGATGGCTCTATCCTGGTTCTGAACTGCAAACAAAACTAGAGCAATGTCTGGTTTGCCTTTTTTGAAAACAGGATGCTAAACAAGCAGCGAATTAAAACTGACTTAAGGTTGCCTCTAAGAGAAGCGACCCAAAAGTTTTAAGTACATTTTTTTTTTGCTACCCACTGAAGAAAGTGGTTAATTTATATGACGAGTAAATGGGGATTCATACAGTTAACACTCTCTGATCTTGCCTCAGGCAGAGGTAAACTGAAACCACAGTTTTGATAACTGCTGGATAATTATTTTCAGAAAATCAAATGCTTTATTTAAAGAGTATTTTTTTTATTGTCCATTTTCAACCAACATTTTTCCAATTTTGTGGAAAAAAACTCATAACTCTGGAGATTGTTCTATAATAATCTTAAAAGAAGAAGTGACCTATGAGGATTTCACTACAGTTCTCCACTTGAGTTCCTAAAGTATGAAATGCTGTGGAAGGAACTCTGGTCTTGTGTGGTACGTCTTGTCCTTTAGACCTAATTTATATCCCCAGTCTACTCTTCGTCTTTCGTTTTACAGCTAAACCTTGACTTACATAATTTCCTCATTTAGACCCTTTGCAGCTCAGATTAACTGATTGCCCAGACTGACGTTTACTCATGCACTGATGGGGGCCTAGTCGGAAAGTATCACCAGACACACAGGAAATAAAGAAATTATAGATGAGATTATGAGCAGAGAAAATGCATATTTTTTTTAGGTAATACAGTACCATGTATTATCATATTGTTTTGTTTTTTTGTCCCTGAAGGAACAAGGACACATAAGCTGAATAAATATTCTAAAAATTACTTGTCAAATCAGGTACTGAGGTGTCCAAACAGTGGAACAAACTGTTAGACAGTAGATCTAAAGACATTTCTAATGAAATTATTTTGATAATCAGATCAGGCGATTTGATACTGCTACAGCTTCAGCCAATATAGGTTCACATTGAAACATGGACTTTGCTCCGGCAAGGATACGGTGACAAATGCTCTTTGGGAAAGTGTAAACATTTAATGTCTCATTGATGTAACATTTGAACCCTTCAATAGAAAAATTACTTCTGAACAGTTGGCCACATATGTCAGGTAGTTGAAGAACTGCATTAAGATTGTGAAACAGACCCAGCAGAAACTGCTCAAACTGAGGAAGCTGAATTAATCATTGTGGGATACCTGCATCCTCTCAGCATTTTACCAAGTAGTGCTGAAGTCGGTGTGTTGATGTGCTTTCTCTCACTCCAGCTGCAATATGGCAAACAAGGTGGTCATGCAGAGGATAGTAAAGGGAGTTTAAAGGCTCAATAGTATATTCACGGTTTTTATTGAGCGCCTTTCCAGTAATGATGACTACTAAAAGCGCAAACTGAGCAATCTGTTCTAAGTCGCATAGAAATTTGTTGTTTTTTAGAGGCTGTTAATTATAAAGTGAAGGATGATATTAACATATTGGATCTAATTTAAGATTGCAAGTCTGGTTTGGTTTGGTTTGGTCCCACTCTGATCATCTGTTTAACTCAAAGATGAAGTTGTTCATTGAGCTGTTCTTTGCAGGGAAAATACAGATTTCTCTTAACCGCTCCAGGGAGGTAGACTTTAAAAAAATGACCGCACATAAGAAGTTATAGGATGCTTTAAAGTATACAAGATCAGGCTTTCTTTTCATAATAAAACCTACTCCACTGTTGCTGCCTTTAAGCTAGACAGTCAATAATAAATCTTTCCTTTGGGGCTAAAAAGGCTTATCAAGTCTACCTTTGTTTTCCTTCCGTAAAAATTAATTCAAGTTTTGAAGCCTGTTTACTTATGAAGTTATTAATTTTAAATATATTACACATTTGTGCCATTTCAATTCTACAAGTTTAATGGGTTTTTTTTGGCTTTTTAATGAATGAGCAACAATATATTACAAAATTGTGAATTTGTATGGACCTGCTTAATGGTTGCAAAATTGTTTTGCAAAAAAATTAAAATCTAGTGTTGCGTGCATTTGCATGAAGCCCATCTGAAACACCCAACCTTAGAACCTGATTTTGCTGCAGTTACAGCTGTGTGTATTTTGTGCACAGCTTTACACATGTAGAAACTGATATTTTTGCTGATTCTTTCTAAAATAGTTGAACAGTGATTTTTCCCCCCCTTTTTTTATCTATAACAGATTCTCAATTGGATAAAGATCTGGACTTTGGACTATTCTGACACATGAATAGACTGTAAATTAAGCTTACATTTTAGCTCTGACTTGGTCATCTTGTAGCTAGAACGTGAACCTCCACCCTGTTTCTGTTACAATCTCTGTTCAGCAAGATATATGGTGTTGCTTTTCTTACAGTGTTTTGCAAATAGACTGAAAAATTGAATTTGTTCTCATCTGATCATGCATGTCGTCTACATGTTTGCTGTATCCCAAACTGATGATGCACTTAGGTATGTATATATTAGGGATGCACCGATTGGGAAATTCTGGACCGATACCGATGTTTAACATAACTTGGCCGATGGCCGATGTTTTTTTTCTTTTTGTTATTTATTCCTTTTTTGTGCCACAGAAACATACATTTCTTTTGACTCTTCATCACACTATCCTATAAAGAGCACAAATTCAATCAGACCAATTTATTAAACAAAAACAACCTTTAATGTCAATTTCTGGTTGACTTTAGTTATAACCTTATTTATGACTTCACATTCAAAAACTTATGACTGCTAACTAATGAATGAACTTATTGCTTCAGTACATTGCCCAACAAAATTATTTGAGTGGTTTTAGCCTGATAAACAAAAACTTAGTCAATCAGAAGATTATGTTTATGACCCAATAAAAAATATTTTTCTGACAAAATAAACATATCAAGTGTAAATGCAAAAACAAGTCCAAAAATAGATACATTGTTATTCATAAATACAAACATAAATAGCACTATCTTTCACCTTGTGTATTTTTCATACAGAATTAAAGAAATAGTGTTTCAAAACTCACAGGCTGGAACATTGGGCTCTTATAAAACAAAAACAGTTCCTCGACTGATTATTAATAACACATCATTCACCAGCTATATTGCTGGCCTACTTCTTAATAAGATGCATGTTTTTCTTTACAAAAATAAGCATCTCTGCCTTGTCACAGCAAAGTCTGTTTCTCTTTTCATCCAAGACATGAGACACAGAGCTGAATAACCGCTCACTCTCGGTGCTGGTACATGGCGCACTAAGGTACTTGCGAGCCATTTGTGCGAGTTCTGGAAAACGCAGGTGGTTATTTCTCCAATAGCAGAGTGCGCTCTCACCTCTGGGAATAGTGGTCTCTGCCAGGAAAATACCCAGTTGTTGGGATAAAGAAGTACTTGTCCTCTCTGGTCCATTTTCTTCCAGAATCTCCTCAAACACATAATGCAGGGAGGGCCAAGCACTGTCGGATCGTTGCCTCTTGCGCTCTGGGAGATGTGCGCGCTCTCCATCGCATGTCCCATCCTCAGCAGCAGGCAACAGGTGTGCCTCAAGTATTTCTCGAGCGCGTTGTTTAACATCCTCATCAAAGTAACGATCCTTGTATCTGGGATCCAAATAGGTAGCAATGCAGAACATGGGATCGTACTGGATTTGATCGAAGCGTCTATTTACAGCCTCTAATAATGACGTCTTTGTTGTTTTAACGCCGTGGTCTGTTTCAGTTTGCTTACTCAGAAGACGTCTCAGGGCTGTCACAGAGGGGATGACATCTGCAGCTGATGCTGCTGATGAGCTAATTTCTCTTGTCAATTGTTCAAATGGGGAGAGGAGTTTTATAAAGTTTTCAATTAATTGCCACTGGTGCGCAGTGAGAGTGGCCGGAAGGTCGTAGTCTGCGGCATACGTAGCAAGTGCGCGCTTCTGTTCCAACAAGCTCTCCATAATATGCCGCCATATTGTTTGTTTAATCTAAGTGGGGAAAGTGCGCGGGTGCCCTCTTCCGTCTGGTTATCTCCCAGCACCGAAATAAAGAGGAGGAGGGCGGGGGGATCCCTGCGCACAGCTTTCATGACACATAAAATTATCGGCTAATGTCATTTTTATTTCCCGATGGCCGATGGCCATTAATGAGGCAAACAGTGCTTGTTACCGATGTTCAGCCGATGCATCGGTGCATCCCCAATATTATAAACCTTTTTTTCCTTCAACAGTATTTGGTTCTTTGTGTTGGTCTATCACATGAAATCCCTTAAAGATCCATTATAGTCAGTGGATGCAATATGGCAAAAATGTGGAAAAGTATAAACACTGGCAAGGCACTATATAATCTTATTATGCAAGTAATCTATCACACTCCTTTAAACAATATCCCTATTTATAAGTCTTCTGTTTCCCACAAGCAAATTGTTATGAATAGAGGGCATTGAATTTATGTGAGATTGTGTTCACACTAATTAAGGTCATTAAGGGTTGAGCTTGTTACAGCATGCAGCGGGTAAAAAAAAAAAAGAAATCTCTTTCACACGACTAACACACCTACGCAGCCATGTTTGTTAGTAGCATATCTGCACTATAGAGTATGCATTTAGTCCTTCTAATCTGCTACATTTTTTAAGGAGGTGGTAAAGAAACCGAGCCACACTAATAGCTTTCACAGTAAAGCCATTAATATGCAAAGGAACAAATGAAAAATCTGATTTCTTAACAACTATTTTTCCCATGCTTGGGAAGCATGGGAAACATGAACTCAAAATAGCTTGATATATTTACCAAATTGCTCTGGCATGCTGAAAAAATGTATAAACACCTTTGGGGAAGATTTTGGCGATTACCTTTTTTTGACTGAATACAGAGTGAGAACAAAAGCAGCAGTACAGATAAGAGTTCTTACAGTGCAGACAAGTCTGGAATTTGACTATACATTTTCAGGTCTATAAAATTAAAGGGCTTATATCATGCAAAATCAAGTTTTTGGAGTTTTCAATTATAGTGACACTAGGAAGTGCTAGAGGGTTCAGTACTGCCCCTGTAGACAGAGCAGCTTATGAGCTGCAAACACACACACACCCTTCTCAAAGCTTATAGCTGCACCGCTTTTAGCAGCAGAAACAACGTTTTTTTGTCGAAATTTTACTTTCTAAAATGTCGCTCTTAAAACACCCATTTGGCTGCATGGATTACAGGACTATATTTGGCATTACTAAAGAACAGCGGCTAAATCAATTCCAACAACAAAGACGCCTGAAGTAACAGGGAAGTAAATGGCTACATGCTAATGCTAATGTGTGTTATCCATATATCAAGCTGCTTATGTGGTCTTATAACAGCATTGTATGGTTAATTAATTTGTCAATCAATTATTTGATCAGCAAGATAATTTTATTTCTATAGCACACTTTCAACACAAGGCAATTCAAGGTGCTTTACATGATTACAGAAATATGAAAATGAAAACATAAAGTCAATTTCAAAAAAGCATAAATTAACATTTATAAAATAAACAGTGGTATTTGATTAAAAACAACTATTTATGATAAAAACATTTACTCATAAGCATATCTAAACAGGTAATTTTTTATTTTAGATTTAAGAGTTCAGTGTCTCTGCAGTTTTGCATTCGTCCAGCATTTTGTTTTAGATTTGGGGAGCATAGAAACTTGAGAGCTGCTTCCCCATGCTTGGTTCTGGTTCTAGGCACGATCAGTAGATTAGAGCTGGAGGACCTGAGTGATCTGGATGGTTTGTACCGTGATAGCAGATAGGTAATGTACTCTGATGCTAACCCATTTAATGATTTATGGACTAATAAAAGCACTTTGAAGTCTATTCTCTGTGCTACGGGGAGCCAGTGTAGGGACCTTAGAACTGGAATGATGTATTCTACTTTCCTGGTTTTAGTGAGAACATGAGCAGGAGCGTTCTGGATCCGCTGCAACTGTCGGATTTTTTTAGGTAGACCTGTGAATATACTGTTACAGTAATCAAGCCGTCAGACATAAACACATGGATTAGTTTTGCTAGCTCTACTTGTGTCATCAGTCCTTTAATCCTAGAAATGTTCCTCAGCTAATAGAAAGCTGACCTTGTTCCACCAGTAAACAGGTGCAAACAGTACCCATGGCTTTTTTATAACACTCAATTCCCTGAGAATTATCTATTTGCAGTAAAATGACGAGCACATCATTCTCTATTTCATCGCTTGGAACTAGCGAAGATGTAAAAATGTATTTATGTCAAAACTTTTTTGCATTTTGAGGGGAAATCAATGTTTTAATAGCGGGCTTGTTCCGTGCGCTTTGTCCGTCCGGGCACTTGTAGAAGTATAGATGTCATCTAATATGGCTTTCCCCTGAAAAGAGGACCACTCGCCTATGTATATTAAAACTGATTTTTAAAGTCATATTTTACAATAGCACCAATATTTTGCAATTAATGTGCTTTACGTAATTATTATTACATAATATTTTAATGGGTATTCTCAAAGATGTACTGCAAAATATACACAAACTGTAAAAAATAAAACATTGGGGCAGCAAAAAAAACCCAACTATGTTAACGTTTTCCACTAGAATTTTTAAGTTAAGCCAACTGCTGGCAGAATTACGTTAATTCAAAGCAATAATTTGAGTATGGTGAAGTAGCTTTTTGGTTATAATAACACACATTTCTAAGTAGCATGAACTTAATAATTGTCAACATGAACGGAAATATTTAAGTTGATCTAACATGGAATTTCAAGTATGGTGAAGGATTTCTTTGGTCACAATAAAGCACATTTCTAAGTACCATGAACTTAATAATTGTCAAAATGAATGCAAGTAATTAAGTTGATCCAGCATGAATTTTCAAATATGGAAAATAATTTATTTTATTAAAATATTTTTACATAAAAGCGTATGTACCTTGTACCTGAGAGATTTACATAAAAATTAGGAATAAAGCCAAAACTATTCATTTTAAATTGTGACATGTTGATAGTAGGAGTATGGCAAAATTTTAATGTGACACCATCAGGAATAAAATCACCACAGAGTATGATTAAGTTGTCCTCCTTGCAGACACCTAAGTCCTGTGCACAGCCATCTCTATGACTGTGTGCAGACAATAACCAACAAACACTGACAACAACATAACTCAACGGATAACTAAGGAGCATGGATATATTTAGAACACAAACTATAGCATACAACAGAAAACTTCTAAAATGAACACAAACACATTACCCATAAGTCTTTTGGGCGTACAACCGTGCCACAACCTTTCTTTTCTTTCATTTTTTTTATTTAAGGTTTTGTGGCCATAGTGGCCTTTATTTTGGTCTCTTTTCAATGACGTTCCCATTACATGTTCATTGAAAGTCTAATATTGTATATCCGTAATAATCAAAACGGAATATAACGTAAGTTGGAAGTGGAAAATGGAAAAATTGACTCTTATGCCTATTTAGAATTTTTCTCTAACACAATTACAAATACTACCACCCCCCCTCAAAAATACATATCAGCTGCTTTGCACACCACTATCATAGAGTTGAATTTATTAGCAGTTTCGTAACAACTGATACACAGATACAAAACAGCAGTTAAGCCTTTTCAATTTCTGAAGTACAATGCACAAATTGCATTATTTGATTTATACTTTAAAACATCTTACATTTACAGTTTTGCCCCAGTTGATCCAAAACAAATGGTGGAAAACACATCTACATACATGTGTGCAAAGCAAATAACTGCTGGTACTTTTTGTTACTCACAGACAGAAATGCGGTTAGCACCATAAGCAAGTCACCTTAGCCTTGTGGCCAACAACATTAGCCATCTTTTAAACATTTTAAGCAAATAAATTGTTCCGAACCACGGTACCACAGTAACGTTGTTGTCATCTGCTCCATAACAACAGCCCTGCTCTCTGTAAATTACTTTCCAATCACCACAACACTTGATGAGCTGGATTTTTCTGGACCTTTTTTTGAGCGGAAGAGGGAAACTGTGGGCTGCTTACGCATCATCACGTTGTATTTTAAGTCAATATAACTTAAAACAAAGTTATTTTTTGATTAACTTAAAATGTCAAATTCAGACAAGTCATGATTATATATTGAATCAAAAGGCATACTTTTTGTGTCACCAGAGCTCAATAAAGTAACAGATAAAAGTAAGAAGTCTAACAGCATTTTTTTACTTGATTTTTAGGTTCATAACAATTTATATATTTAAGTTAAGACTAAAGGCGCCCTGAATTACTTTTTAGAGTGCACTGTCACTTTAATATAAGACAGTTACAGTGTGGTACTTGGTGCACTTCAAATTCACTGTCAAACTCTTAGTCGCTGTTTTTCTCACAGCGGCACTGCACGGGAGAGCAGCGAGCGGGGGTGGGGGTGGAGGAAGCGGTACTACAGAGAAACGAGCTGTTTTACTTCGTGGTCCAACATTAACTCCAGGATATAAGTTAAATTTCAGGACAAATTAATATCATATAGCACCAACAGTAAGATTTGATCATATATAGATGTCCATCCCAGAAGTTGAAAGCTGTAAAATAGCATGATATAGTCTCTTTACTGTATGGAAAAATATTTCCAGATTTAGTTATATTTTTTTTTCTTTCTTGCTTCCTTTCTCTCTCCTTCCCTCCACACAAACAGTCTGACCACAGAGATGTCTGTCATTTATTCACTCTACACTTTACTGTTTTGTATATAAAAATGAAGACATGAGTGAGATGCCTTGAAAAGTTTTTTTTAGATATTGTGTAGTGATCCCTTTAATATTCTCCATAGTGTCTAACAGACCTGATGGTGTTGATTTAATTAAATCCAATGCTACAGGTAAGAGACAAGACCTCTCTGTGTATGTGTCAAACAATATTACTCTGCTGGCTCGGTGCCTGGATGACCTCGTCATGTTCAGCCTGGGAAACCTGCCACAGCGGCCAATCCCTGTCTAAGAGCCGGATAGATATATGATCTGCAGCAGGGCTGCTAATTCTCTGAAAATCGGTTTTGCTCTGAATGGTCAGGGACACAATTAACAGCCCAACATGTAGATTTTGATGCCCAGCCTAATTTCCCATCCAGCACTCAACAGACAATGGGAGCTTCTTCCATTTGTTCTGAATAACTGTGTCCATATTCCCAGGAGCAGAAAAGCTCCTGGAAGTTGGACTCTGGCTCATACTCGGATATCATCGCCTCAATTATGACTTTCCTCACTAGCATATAATCTCATATGCTAACTGTGCTTTGCAGGGCTCACATGAACAAAGAATGTAATATCGACATATTATTCCCAAAAAAGTTTTCTAATGATTAAGTTAGCTCAGATTTAGCTACAACATTAATTAATGCCTCTAAATTTTCTAGAATCAGTCTGTTAGGTTTTGATGAGAGCGTTGACAGCCGGATGTGATTAAATTATCCCATTTAACAAGAATTCAGCTGTCAGGTTTGATTCTATTGAGATGCGCTGAATGTCACACAAACTAATCATTTTATGTGGAAGTGTGTGGAAAGGTGTTATCTGCCAATCAATGTTCAATGTTGTTTGTGTTAAATTTGTGTGAGGAGATGCTTCTATTCATTTTTCAAACTGTCCATGAAGATGGGATGAAGGTAAAAATAAAAACAATATTTGATCTTGTTTACTGAAGCATAGATGAAATGTAGCTAAGTCAAACAAGTAAATGCATTTGATAAGTGATAATACAGATGGTCTTGACATGATTGGCACAATAAGAAAAGACTAAATTTTGAAATGTCTTGCTGGGAAGGAAAAAATGTTAATTTCTTCTTGAAGCGTCATTCCAAAAGGATCTATGTTCAGAGAAGGGACACTAAAATTATAAGTATTTGCAGATCCTGTCCTTCACTGACTCACAGTAAACAAATCAGTCCATAAAGTCCTGCATGATTTTCATTCTCCAGAGCTGAGGGATGGGAAATGAAACCTAGTGACGGGCTCTCTGAAGGACGAGCAATCATGGAGTCACAAAGCGTTTGTATTGTTTGATCATAAAAGGCCACTTTGTTGTGTGTGCCTTCGAAGATGCACACAGTACAGAGGGCCATCTTTTTTTTGCTGCACAAATGATGATTTTCACGACTGTCTGATTGCAATTTGGAGTTGTTAAGGGACCTTTTTTTTTATTTGAAGGACATCCTCAGACTCAAGATATCATATCCTATTACCATATCCCCACCCATTTATCAGCCTCGAATAAGCCTCACTGAGAGGATGAATTACCCGCCCTAATTTCTCCAGCAATCAGGTTTGACCTCATGGAGCTTTCTTTTCAGTGCTAAAGAGACACTGAGAAGAACACACAACTTAAAGCAGTGTTAGCTCAGAGTGCAACAGATGATAATTTCTGCTTTCAGGGAATGTATTACAAAAATATGCACTTGACCAAACCAAGCGGTAGCAGCTGAAACCAATTGTAGCTTGGACAATTATCCTGGTCTTGGATGTTGTGCAGCTGGCAAGAACTGGTGTTGTCATCCAGGACATGCTACTTTGTCTTTAGACAAGATAGTCTACAGTAAGAGACTGTTGTATAGCAACAATGTCTCCAGTCGGAGGCTTCTTCAGATTTCTTGCAAGATTATCTAACGTGGATGTTTTTCTGCCTACATTATCCCCATGTACAACTCTTTAAAGATATTTAGATGATATGAGTAGCATTTAACATCTATTTGAGAGAATGTGTTTTTCAACTGAATTTGAATTGAATTTGTTTTCATGAGCTTATTCTAAGTCCTAAGAACATCTTTAAAATACTTCTAAAAAAAAATCAAAATTACCTGCTGCCTTCAGAAGTCACTTTCAGGAAATGTAGTCTACCTTCATGTGATGTAATGTAAGCCAGTGGCTTTCAGTCATGGTCCTCAGGACTCACCATCCTGTATGTTTTAGGTGTTACCCTGGTTCCTCACGCCTGACTAAAATTAGTGGATGACTGAAAGATTTCTGCATTACTTAATGGCATACTGAGGAGGTAGTGGGCTCATTTGATTCAATTTTGCTTGTGCAGAGAAAATCTAGATCGTGAAGGAAAGTGGGTCTCGAGGAGCAGGAAAGATAACCGCTGATCTAAGCTGTCCTACAAAGGGTTCAGAGGTTTTTCTGAATATTTTTAATTAAACTTGATGATCGGGAGAGAGTTTAGCCCACATACAAACCTGACAAAACCTTAAGGTTTAGACAAGGGGATCATCAGTTACAAAATCACCTAAGAGGCTCAAGGTAACTCTGGATACGGTCCTCCAATCCATAGCTCTGGTGGGAAAATATGTCAGCAGGACAAGCTATTGTTGTGCACTCTGAAAAAGCTGGCCTTTATGTGACATGAAGCAAGCCTTTATAGAAAGAAAACACAGGATTTCCCTATTGGAGGTTGCCCTAAGCCATGTATGGGACATAGCAAATATGTATCTACATGTGTGGAACTGGAAGTGACATACCCCAAAACACTTGCATCTGAAACTGAACCAAAACAAGTTTCACATAGGATAGACTAAGAGGAGCTGAACATTAATAAAGTACTTTATATCAAATAGTTACTTAGTTAGTTAGTTATTTACTGTGGCACACTAGCAAAAATACTGTATTTTAAAATATTACATACATACATACTGTATACATACATACATACATCCAGTAATTCCTATACTGTTAATAGTAAAGAAGAAGAAGGTCAGGCTGCACTAGAGATTTGTAGGATGATAACCCACATATGTGCCGTGGCTCTCAGATTTAATAAAAAAAGAAAAAAGAAAACTGTGTGTGATTCACTTTCCTCTTCAAAATTATGTGCTGATGTTGTTCTTTCTCATAAAATCCTTGTAAAATACATTTGAGTTTTTTTGTCGAAACAGCAAAATGTCAAAGTTTGAGCAGTATCAATAGTTTTCCAAGACAGGGTAATAATACCCTGTGTTACAACCAGTCTTGTGCTTTTCTTACATCATTGTTGGTGGTCATCAGATTAGTTGCCTCTTAGAGGAAGAGAATGGCCAAAAAGCTTTATTTTTTAAATGAGACAATAGCTCTCAGGATACAGAAACACTGATTTTGATCACATATTTAGGCTTAGTGTCACAGGCTTCTTTGAAGTGAGAAGCTGTTTTTTTTATATACATCCTTTCAAATTCAGGGGGGAAATCTGCTGTTTAAGAGAAACTTTTCACAGTGGTAACAATTTTTTGTTTACATGCTGAAGGTGAATCACAAACATAGTTTTCTAAATTACATAAAAAGAACAGTTAATCTCCCAATAAATGCTTAAACATATGCTGACTTGTCTGCACAACCATTATCTCGCTACTCTCTCCCTTTCTGTACCACAATGAAGTTCTCAGTTTCTTACTGCCAGGATGGCTTGTAAATCAGGCCCAGAGGGAGTGACTTATAAAAAGTATTTTAAATGTTTTCCTGTTCCGAATTGCTCAGAGGTGTGAAACACGGGGACAACCGCCTGAGCACTACACACATCAGCATCTGATGGAGGCTGAGATGAGAATAAAAGGGTCAAGGTGGAGGAACCCTCTCCCCCTCCAGCATTGGAGGGGGACATTTAAGGGACACTTTAATATGATTTTCCTTTCACACAGCACATTTATGATTACTTCCATGGAAAGTCTTATTGTCGATACAGTAACTGAGCAATCTCTTTGAGATGATGGATGGCCATCGTTTAAAAATCATGCATGACTAGAAAGCATGTAATGAAGGTGGACCTTTCATTTGCAGTAACGCAGCAGGACAGGAAGGAAAGCGTTTGTAAAACAGCTCCGGGGCTCATGTAGGTGTTCTCAAGGTGGTCATGGACTGATTTCATTGCTGAAGGAACAAATGTCCCAGAAAGTGGTCAAAGTACTATCTATTAAGATATTTTATTGCTTGTGCAACTTGAGACTGTGATTTTAAATAGGGAGTTTTACAACTATATTTGCAGTATGAGAATTAAAGAAGTGATTCATCCCTCATTCATTATGCCAAATCACATCATGGGCACCAGAGTAAAGTGCTTCTTGAAGGTTAAGATCATTGTTTTTTTTTATATCAACATGGGCTGATTGATGCCTGAGGCTATTTTTTATTATTATTTTAAAAGCTTTTAATTCCGGTTAATTGATGTTGTTCTGAAACATCTTGAGTATTATTATTTTTTGGTCTACAGTTTTCAGGTCTAATTTGGGCTTTCTATTAGCACAAAATAGTAGTACATGTCCTCCTTTAAGCTTATTTATCTCTGGGTGACATGAACAACTTTACTCCTCCCTCACCTGCATTCATTTAATATTATGTAGCTATGGAGATCATGCCTGGTTGCCATTGTTTACCAGCTCCCCACTCATAATCAGTCAGGCAACCTGCCATTTAAGTTTTTGTTTGTCCAGCTTCCTGCTTTGTCTGGATTTTTTCATTAGGTTAAAGGTCCTATATCATGCTATTTTACAGCTTAAAACGTCTGGGATAGGCACATATATGATAAAATGTGATCATTGGCATTATATATTATTAATTTGTCCTGAAAAACTATAACTTATATCCTTGAGTTATTCTTCGACCCGGAACTAAGACGCTTGGTTTCCCTCTAATA